>OX155959.1:4367936-4829436 GCA_944548615.1 Micropterix aruncella
TAAGTCAACTTCAACTTATTCTACTACATCGATCATGGCATGGATAGATAAACGCTCTTCTTGCAACAGCCATTTATTTATATATCCGTAGTTATCGTTCTACTTTCCCGGCCCACCAGCTGACAAGGAGGGAAAGTATCGTGAACGCACTAAAAATATTTTCGACATGAAGACGGAAATATCCATTTAAAGTCCCCTGAGAAGAATGAGACCATTTCAAGATAGAAGTCTGTCTGTGTCTATCTGTCTGTCTGTCTATATGTCTGTCTGTCTGTCTATATGTCTGTCTGTCTGTCTGTCTATCTATACGTCTGTATGTCTGTGACTCCGTATGTATTCCTTCACGATAGCGCCCAAACGCTTCAACTGTTGAGCTGAAATTTGGCATGCAGGCATTATTTGGTCATGGCAAGAATACAAAAGATTGTGTTTGAAATTGGTCTACCAGGGAGCAGTCTTCTCGAAATATTGGCGCGCGGGAACAGTCGTGTTGTAGGGGTACATAGTTGGCGCGGGGGGGCATGGGTTTGGCAAAGGTAGGGGGGGGTGGCGCGATTCGGGGGGGGGGGGTTGTCTAATTGCAGGAAAAGTCTTAGGGTGACCCCCTCCGTCTTTTTCATACATGCTACTATTTTTTTCTTCTATATTATGATATGAGATTCGATAAAGTACAGCTTGCAAGATGTTAGCGAAGGTGTTGCTAAAAAAAATCTAACTGCTCGTTTTTGTAAGCAAAATATCCCAAAACATAAGTTCGTTAACTTAATATGGAATAAAAATAGGTAAAGTAAACAGATTTTTTAGTTTTAATTCCTATAAAATTAAATTATAACTTAAATTAAACTGTCATCTTTATATAAGACCTTCAACTGTCATCTTCATATAATATAAGAACTTCAATTAATTTGTCATCTTTACATAATATTCTGACAATATTTTTATGACATATTTTCGGGCTCTGTCTCTTCATTAAACGGAGTTATCGTGACTTAACTCCTAATGCTCTCTCCTTTATTGGAAGTAGGTTGCGTATTAGTTCCCGGCGTACCTAATTTATGGTCGCTTTATTTTACTCACAAAATTATAATTTCTTATGCTATGGGGTAATAACAGACAACCCGCACAGGCTAATTATAGACATACGTTTTACCCCCATCGCTATCACTAGATTAAATTAACCCTTACAAGGCCATATGACAGTTTTTTATTTATTGATTTATATGGTTTTAGGGTTCCGTACCAAAGCATCCAAACAGAAACTTAGTCAGACCTTACTGCCGTCAGTTAACTAATGGGCCCATGATGAGGTGGCCACGATGACCCGTGTGTTCAGGGTCGGTCACACTCACGGGTCAACACCCATCCGACGGCATCCACGCACGGGGTGCGAACCTGGGTAGGACACTGGGTCAACCAGTCTCCCCTGGGAATCAAACCTCCGACTAACAGTCGGGGGAGTCTAAGAACTGTATTGTTTCCTATAGAGCGGGGGTGGTTGCGTACCTTACGGCGACTGCTCTTGAAATGACCATTGGCCATCCGATCCCGGTTCAGAGCCGGGCAAAGGACGCCTTGGTCCGCGATAGACTCGGTGTACTCCGTTTCACCGCTTCGTAAGGGAGAGGACCGCGCAAGCGACCTCGAACTCGGAACCAATCGAGAGACCGGAGAAATCTGGTCACAATTGGAAGTGAGGGCGAGAGTATCTCGTGCCCGCCGGGTTTATTCCTGGCTAACTCGCGGTAAGGCGTTGGACTCTCACGGGTTGTGGCGTAGCTAGACGTCGGATTGTTATGTCCTAAGTCTTCTACGCTCACTGCAGGTCGATAGAACGACGAATCGTTAAAACGTCCTGTGGTGACGGGTTCGCCCGTTGTAGTTGACTTCTCAATATGCCGTCAGTTAACAGTTCTAGAGCAGTTGTGCCTTTAAGACGTGATCGTTGTTTCTGGTCGGCTCAACACACGGTTCAGCTCCTATCCAGAGTCTGGAAACGATATATGGTTTCTTAAGCAGTGGGGGTAGATGTTAATATTTTGTTCACCACTGGTAGCGAACGGTTTCGTGCAGTTCGGGCCATAAGAACCATTTTGTTTTCAGGGTCGGCCCAACTCACGATTCAGCTCCTATTCAAGTAGTCTTCTCGAGTGAGGGACTACCCTGGGATGGAGTAGGTCAGGAAGAGGCCGCGCAAGCGACTTCGAATATGTGATCTGACCATAGGATGGAGAAATCAGTCCAAATCTGGTAGTAAGGGTGCAAAGTTTGCTGGGTGCACTTCCAAGTGTTTTACGGTAAGGACCTGAACTCTGACAGGTTGTTGGCTTAGTTTGACTGTGGATTGTGCTGTCCACTAAGTCTTTCACATCATGGGAGACAGAATAGCAAAATGTCGTCGTAACTCCCCGGGGTGACGGGTTCGCCCGTTGTAATTGACGCCTCAAAATACCCGTCAGCCTTTCTGCCTAACGTCATCATCATAGGCACGGCCGGCTTGACACAAATCCTTTACCTGTGCCAGAAGCCTTTCTGGCGCCCCCCCCCCTCGATTGTGGCACCTTCCTGCCCCTAAACCCCCTGCTCACAACTGTATTTTCCGTCGGAAAGGTATGTCTCATTCGTTATTCGTTGTTTTTTAGAAAAGGCGTCTATCAGGAATTTTCCTACACCTTCCCAAAAAGATAGTGACACTAACAAAATATCCAGTAGGACCTCCCCCCCCCCCCCCCCCCCCCTTAAAGAGTTGAAACTAGTGAGTCACATACCTGGGTCTCGGAGCTGAGTCACTGAAATTTTCAAAATCAATGTAAAAAAATGACAAAATCATGTCGAACCGCCTAGCTATGCCCCTGGTTTTAGTCTCGATTTGAATACCCACTTTGAACTTAATTGCTTAACAAACAAAATTAAAACTGAAATGGAAAATAATTTATTTGTTTTATTTTATTTCATTTGATGATTTATTTCATAAAATTTAATTTAATTGGAATGATTTGTCGAATTTGATCAATTTGTCATGTTTATCATCATTGTGAAATACTTCTCGAAAGAACTTAGAATGTTTCTTTTTTCTGTCATTTTCGTAATAAATGTAAAACAATGTAACTACAATTAAATAAATTCTGTAACTCCGTCGAAGCTGTGTTTACGACACGGCACGTGACGACCTAGTCCGTGGTAAGTATACCAACCAGTAGCTTTACCCTCGAGCTACAGTGCATTGCGGGAAGAGGGTGCAAGGAATGTGGGCAGAGGGGTACGTCCCGACGAATGCCTTTGGTCAGCATTACGCGCGGTAAAGGCTGGCGACCTTCTCGAACGTTGTATATCTGCGTGGGCCGAGTAGCAGGGCATCTGGCAGCCATATCTGGCAGCCTTACGACTCGTGACATAGTCGCTTTGATTTCAATTGTATTCTTAGGAAGCTACTGTCTGGTATACTGTGTCAGTGGTTAGCGCGTCGACTCACCGCCCACTCCCCTCTCTTATTCGGCAGGCTTTGGGGATTTTCTGCCCCGTGCGAAATCCCCCACATGCGACCCGTGCGGGGGCACAGATCGCACGGACCAAGAGCCTTCCTAATCACAGGTAGTTCATCGACTATCCTCCCATGTCATCATAATCACCGTCATTATAAAACTGGCTTGCCGGCGAAGACCGCAAGTAAACCAAAAAATCGGTTGTCTGTAAAGTCGGTTTACTGACGATAGTTGAACGTGACAACGTCATAAGAAAATACTGATGGAATGGTTGCATTTTTTCAAAAGAAAATTTTAATTTTATTTGTTTGATATATATTTTGTATGGATATAGAGAAGGAGGTAAATGGAAATCACAATTGAATTGATCAAGTTACATTTATTTGTACGCATAAATACAATTATGTCAATTTTTTTTTCTTCACTTCAAGCCTTAAATGGAACGCCTCAGAGCGAGGTAACGCCGCATGAGTCATGTTTTTTCGTGCGTACAGCCGGCTCCATCGAATTATAAGACGTTGTCACGTCAAAATCAAAAGCAAAAAACTCGTCCATTTTTTCTTATTCAGCTAACAGGTGCCAGATATATATAAACATAGGTTCAAACCCCAACATCTAATCAGCAGCTCTTCCGTTGTCGGATAAAACTGTCAGTGTCAGAATTTTTGAAATCGGACAGGCTAGTATAACGATATGTGATCGTTAGCCGTTTTAGCCGTGGGATGAACGTAGAGACAAGACAATCTACTGTCTAGCTCCGGGAGCTAATGGGCCCTTGCTGAGTTGTCCACGCAAGACCCATTTGTTCAGGGTTGGTCACACTCACGGGTCAACACCCATCCGACGGCCTCCACGAATGAAGCGCGAGCTCGGGTAGTACTCTGGCCTCGGGGGTAGTTTTCCCTAGGAATCAATCTTCTAGCGCTCCTGGACGGTCTGCGCACCGTGCGACGTCAGCCAATCGATTGTGCTTTCTGACTAACAGTCGGGGGAGTCTGGAACCATTACTGTTTCCTATAGAGGGTGGCTGCTGACCTTACTGCAACTTCTCTTGAAACGACCATCGGCTACCCGATCCCGGGTGAATAGCCGGGCAAATGACGCCGTGGTCCGCGACAGATTCGGTTTACACCGTTTCACCGCTTCGTAAGGGAAAGGACCGCGCAACGCTTACGCGGCCTCTACCTGCTGTATTACAGCGATAATTCAGTTTGAATTTATTGCAGACCTGGGCGTCCTTTGCCCGTAGCACATGAGTAAACAATATTTACTCGTGTGCCCGTAGTGCCATACGGAATCGGGTGGATCAAGGTCAGTTCAAAAGTGACATGACAGCAGGTCCGGCAACATCCATCCCCGCTGCTTAGGAGACAGTATATTTTCATAGTCTCCAGACTCCTTCAGCAACTAGTCATAGTGCACAACCGATTGGCGTAGCCGAACGGTGCGCAAACCGTCCAGTAGCGCCGGAATGTAATCCCACCAGGAGAAACCGGTCCACCAGCTTGTGAGGCCTAAGACGCGAGAGTCATGCCGGGGGTAGCCTTCCGCACAAGGAGGCTTCTCAACAGGAGCTGAATCGTGAGTTAAGCCGATCCGAGATCGAAATGGATCTTGTGGCCCAAGCTGCACGAAACTGTTATCTACCCTCCCACCTTAGCAATATTGGCCAACAGTGGCCAACGTGGGAAACGGGGATAACGTAGGTATTTAAAAACTCGGAGATATCAAAAATTGCATGAATTAAACATGGCCATAGATAAAAATATCCCAAGTTACCTACTTTTATTATATTTTTTACTTTTTTAAATAACACGCCAATTTAAAAATAACTAGGTAGAGAAATGTTGGGTTAGAAAACGGACATTATGTATATTAAATAGCAACCCACGCTTCTTCCCGTTAGGAGTTCGGTATACCCTACATTTGTTTAGGAGAGTTTTCGTCCGTACTCTCATTTTATATCTGTTCTTTGATTAATTTATATTTCTGTAGTACCCATCTAAAAATACATTAGAAATCGCTTTTTGTAATGTATCAGCGCACATTGGCGATCAGTTACAAGGGCCGAACCCGTCACCCCAGGGAGTCATAACGACATCCGGCCGTTGTGTCAGACTTTGTCGACAACACAATCTGCGCTTCTTCTTCTTCTTCTTCTTCTTCCCCGATCTTTCTGCGCTTGCTACTGTGACTGGCATTGTTATCAAAATTCGTAATATCGTTGTGATAATTGGGATTATGGCGATAACCTATTTAGAAATATAAATTTCAGTAGTTTAGTTTTTTAATATCGTTTAAATTTTAATTAATAAATTAGAAGGCCGGATAATATATTTTGTTTGGCTTTTAAAGCAGTGCTTCTCCGGGTTCTATTTTATCAAAATATTATAGGTTCCAAAATATTTACAAAATATCGTAAACTAATTTCGACAAACGATAAAACTCTAATCTATTCTTCCCGATTGGGAATATTCATAGGTACTGTCCGCGGCGCCAGGGCGAAGAGTTAATTGAAACTAATCAGAATGACCGACTCTAGAGGAACCGACTTATAAAATAAGTACGAACGACTCACGGCTCGGCTAGGAGCGGCGAATGATGGCGTCTCGCGGCGCCCCTGAGTACCGAGCGCCACACATGGACGGCGCGGCCCTGCTGATTCACTAATTGTCCAGCTAATTGATTAAAATACCTATAAGTGTATACTTCTTTCAAATTTATTATGTTCTGTTCTTCAAATAGATTTTATATAGTTTATGTAAATATCCGCCGTAGAACAGTATGTAGCCTAGTTAGGTGACATTAAAATAGGATCACTGGGAGCAGTTTCTGGCATATCATGCTATCAGTTTTTGGCTACTGGATTTTTGAATGTGATATTTTAATAACGGGTCCCATAAAACTTGCAGAAGGCAAATTTGCAGACGGCAATCTTGCAGACGGCATTCTTGCAGGCGGCAGTTTTGCAGAAGGCAATCTTGCAGAAGGCAGTTTTGCAAATGTCAAAATGACCTAACCTAACCTAACAGAAAAACTTAAAACATTTTTTTAAATGTTTAGTTTGATGTATAAAAGTCATCCACTACAAGGATGCCGGTAATTAATGTCACTTCGATTTTAGGGAAAGAAAAACCTAACCTAACCTAACCTAACAGAAAAACTTAAAAACTCTACTGAAGGTTGCCGCCTGCAAGGTTGCTTCCTGCAAGGTTGCCTCCTGCAAATCTGCCCTCAACAAATTTGGACCTGTCAAAAGTGACATTTGTGCAAAATTGCCGCATGCAAAACTGGCGCCCCCCTTAATAACTATATATTATAGTGAATTAAAAACAAATTTAAAACATAAGTGATTAAATATATAATTTAATATATATTATAGTGAATTTAGAAGAATTACAAATTAAATTAAAATTAAATTACATTAAATTAAGTTACTACTAATTATAACTAATAACTAACTGAAAACTACTAACGATATGTTTAACTAATTTTCCTAATTTTATTGAGATAATACTATAATGACTTTTTTATATGTATCTTCGTGCCTTACAATTTAAGAATAAGCTTTAGAATAATATTATTATTTAAAAAACAATGTCAGAATAAATACATTATAGATAAAACATAATAATAAGGGGTCCCATCAAACTTGCAGAAGGCAAATTTGCAGACGGCAATCTTGCAGACGGCATTCTTGCAGGCGGCAGTTTTGCAGAAGGCAATCTTGCAGAAGGCAGTTTTGCAAATGTCAAAATGACCTAACCTAACCTAACAGAAAAACTTAAAACATTTTTTTTACTGTTTAGTTTGATGTATAAAAGTCATCCACTACAAGGATGCCGGTAATTAATGTCACTTCGATTTTAGGGAAAGAAAAACCTAACCTAACCTAACCTAACAGAAAAACTTAAAAACTGTACTGAAGGTTGCCGCCTGCAAGGTTGCCGCCTGCAAGGTTGCCTCCTGCAAATCTGCCCTCAACAAATTTGGAACTGTCAAAAGTGACATTTGTGCAAAATTGCCGCATGCAAAACTGGCGCCCCCCATAATAAGTTAGTATACGAGACTTCTTGCCATACGGAACAAGCCGTTAATTGGCAACCCTGTAACCTGGCAATATCGAGCGAAACGTCAAAATATTTTCAAACGGCGCCGTCGCAAAATTCGTTAACGATCGTTCCGCCAGCTTTGTTTCAAACGTTTCATTTCAATATTGAATATTTAAAACGAAAATGGAGGAAGTGAATTCGTTATATCACAGTTTAGCGGAAAATTTCGAGGTGGCTCAAGTTTCACCGCCGACTTTTATCGACTGCCATTTGGATGGCGAATCTGAAATTATTCTAGTTTCTAAGAAGAAATTAGTAAGTATCATAACATAAGCACTACACTCAACATCAGTTTGGTTTGTAACGCTGTTTGATTAGTTGGAATTCCAAACGCCTTTAAATTGTGAATCTCGATATGAAATTTGGAATTTTGCAATTTTGCTTACTCGAGGGGTTAAGTGTTCACAGTACAATCTCGATCGGATCTTCATCTGGAGGAGGTTCTTTCTTTAGCCGCGCTGAAACTAATGGATATTACAGGTGGAAATTCGCAAATAAACTTATAATTATAGGTACTTACTTAAAACTAGAGAACTCGCGCCTTGGAATACTTCTTGAGTGCTTGCGCGTGGGCCACTTGTGCCACTCATTGAAATATGAGTTTTTGTAACAGTGTTTGAAATTTTCTAAATTTGATCATTTTAATGCATCTGATAAGAAATCGCGTCGGTTTTTTTTTAAATATAATATTTAAAAAAAATTTAAATTAGTTTCTATGATGGTTTTTAAAATAAAAACGTGTCCTACTGCCATATAGGTGTTTTTGAATTGTTTTAAAAAACAAACCAACTTAACCAATCAAAATGTAGGTGTTTGACGCTTCTTTAACCGGTCGGGCGCCAACAATGCCTATAGGCATTTTGCGTCGCTTAACAGATCCACGCGTAGCCCTTTCGGCCGGCCCCCATATAAATTATATAAATATATAATTATACATGAATAACAAGATTAATTATTAGGTACGTAACAAGAGAGAATTCACGAAAAAATGATATTTTAAATTCCAACAGTGTATTAAGGCATTTTGCGTCGTTTGACAGATCCGCGCATAACCGTTTCGGCCGGCCATCATATATATTATATTTTTATATAACATACACGTCTAACAAGATTAATTACTAGGCAACAAGAGGGAATTCATGAAAAAACGATATTGTTAGTATTTATTTAAAAAATCGACCAAAAATCTGCAGCCCAGTTTTTTTCGTGCGAAGGCTGGCTTTTGATCGGTTAAGTATTAGGAATGTAGTATTTTAACATAATAATCATGTTATAATAAAGTTTATGAATAGTTTGTTACTATTTAGTCACAATATCGTCGCAGTTGGGGCACACAATGATTGGTGGTCTGGACATACGGGAATTCCACAACCACACTGCAAAGAGGTTGATGTGCCATGTCCAACACCTCCAACCTCCCGACTGGTTACGGATCGGAAGTCGCTTGCGCGACCTCTACTTGCCGTATATTCAGTGGTGATTCAGTTTGAATCTATCACGGACGATTGCCATCTTTTACCCGGGTCTGAATTCAGGATCAGGTAGCCAATTGGTCATTTCTAGAGTGGTTGACAGGTCAGCATCCACCCCCGCTGCTCAGGAAACAATATATTTTCATAGTCTCCCGACTTCTTCAGTAATTAGTCAGAGTGCACATTCAGATGGGCTATCGCCGCACGGTGTGCAAACCGTGCAGTAGCGCCGGGAGACGATCCTCCAGAGGAAACCGATCCACCAGCCGTGAGTCCTTCCCATGGTAGTCCTCCACTCGAGGATACTACTGGATAGGAGCTGAATCGTGAGTTGGACCGACCCGATAATACAGTGGATCTTATGACCCAAGCTGAAACCGTTCGCTACCTAAGAGGACAGCACTGTAGCGCGGTGCGTTTAAAAAAAAAAAACTATTTTACACCCTGGGTGACACATGTTACCGTATAGGACGCGGCCTAGTGCGGCAGACTTCAGGGGCGGCAAAAATGGTTGATGAAAATAGGAAGAGGAAACACACTGAAGAGGTTAAACCTCATAAGGAATCCAGCAAGAGTGGATGCCTGCAAAAGTAAGGAATTCCTAGGATGAAGTTCTTAGAATTTTAAAAATGTTTGTTTATGACGCTGTGGAGAAATCTATCCCTCAAAATGAAGCAAGGTGAATTCGCCTCAAATTGGAAAAACTTGAAACTGCATTTATGGTCGTCTTTTGGAATACTATTTTGGAAATGCTAAATAAAGTGACTGCTCAAATTCAGAGCTCATCTGTACATGTACTAACGATTTCCAAAAATCTCCTCTCGAGTCTGTGATAGAAGGGCATTAAATCTTTGGTTATTTTGAAGACAGTGCAATTAAAATGAAGGCATAATGTTCATGTAAATTTATTACATTACACTTTATTATGATAAGGCATAATGTATATGTAAACTTTAAAGAAAAATATTAATTTCTGACTAGAATGGTTGGGCATTCAACACCAAGAGTCACTCAAAAAGCTCAGCCTCATGTTTAGGAATGTTGTATTGTTTACAGTCATGTTTTCTCTAACAAGACTGCAGAGAAACCTAAATCAACATCATTACTCAGTCTCTCAATATTTGTGAGGAACCAGCCCTGTGCAACATTTTCCCAAAGTTGGATATAGCTCTACGTATCGCGCTTTGCACTCCGGCCACAAATTATACCGGAAAGAGGAGTTTTTTTTAAACGAGTGAAGAATTGTCAGAGGTCTTAATTTTCTCACGAATAACTAAACTCTTTGGTTATTCTATTCTATTCTATTCTATTCTATTCTATTCTGGTAGAGGCAGAGCTAATCCTTGATCTAAGGCCACTGTAAATAAGTGTAATTCCTGTTTCATTGCACTATTATTTTATGACTATTCATTCATTTGACTTAAATACATACCTACATACTTAAATACATGAAATTGTTCATTCACTAAAAATGGTATAGGTAAATAAATACAAGTGATTAAGATAATTAGGAGGGAGGGGCGGCAGGAAGTCAAGTGGCTTATCGAAATGTATAAATCCGGCACTGCCGCAGCATGAGCACTCTAATGTTAAAAAAAAACAAAATAATAGTGCACTAAGCAGTCATAGGTGACTCCTTCGAAAGTCAATACGAGTTCGACTTTTGAATTCGTTCGACTTATGAGTCAATCAAATTCAAGAGTCGTCTTATGTATTGTTCGCCTGTAAACTGTCGGTGGTTTGTTTGGTCCGTCCGCGACCCGGTGAGTCTGCAAAGTTGAGGAAATTCATAAGTCGAACTTGTGCCAATTTTTTAGTTTGAGTTATCATCTCATCTAGGCATAGTACATATTACTTTTGTTTGAATAAATAAAATACAAAGTGAGCTGCCATAGAATTCACCGACTGGAGTCGGGCCCATCATGATACTATTTTTACACTTCTTTAGAATAGCTGTCTTGCGCCATGTGAGCGTTCACCTTTCCACCCATTCACTCCCCCTTCGAAGCCATAGAATTTGAGATGCGGAAATCGCGGTTTTAGATAATTTTTCTAGGAAAGACTTGATTATTTTTCTGGAAAGGACCAAGATCTTTAAAGAGGTGAAACAGAGATTTAGCTAGCAGGCCACAAACGCCAACTTCCACCGCGTGAAGGATGTTCTGATGAAATCTGAAAATATCTGATGTTCTATGAAAATATCTGATAAGTTTTTACGTTGATAATATACATATATAGGTACTGATCAAGAAAAAGAAATTGAGAAGGCTTAAACGAGAGTCAGCCGGCATTGCACTTTCAGAATCGGCCAAGCATTGTGTCAAAAATGAGTGTATATTTATTTAATTTTCAAAGTAGAATCGATAGGTTCGAATGTGCTAATCGGCGGGTCTTTATTACGAACACTGCCATGTATCCGATAAGAAACACATAGTCATGCTTTCTCTCTCTATTATATTCTCATGAAGCCCGCTTCATTTTGCAATATGTATAAGTTAGCAATATGTATGCATATTCTAGCTCTAAAATATTGCCTGCAGGCAATCAGCTCGCCTTTTCTAACGAATAACGCCTTTCTAAATATTATTATTATTAATAATAAGTATTCTTTCTCTGTGCATTGCATTAAATATATAAATTTAATTGAATCAGCTGACATCATCAGTGTATAGGAGGATGTTGACCTTGTAACCCGCTTGTTATCTTGGATCTGCTCAACTCGCAGTTTAATTCCCATCTGGTAGCCTCCTCGAAGAGAGACTAACATGGAAGGACTTTGTGAACCCTGCCGTCGACAGGTGGGATCGGTTGATCCAATGTGGGGAAACACCTCGGACGATACTGGGCGGTTTGCGTATTGCACGGCGTTAGCCAATCGACTCTTAACTCCGGAGAATAACTGGGGGAGTTAGGAGGTAGGAGACCTGTTAGGAGGTAGGAGATATCCTGATGGTTAATTCAAGACGGAGATATCCTTCCAAACTGGTAGTCAGGGGACGATGCTGCCCGCTGTGTACCTTTCCCGGTGCCTCGCCGTAAGGCGTTGGCGTCTTAACGGTCATGTGGCGTAACTAGGCAGTGGACTGTTTTCGTCCCAAGTCTTCTATGCTCACCTCTCGGGAGACAGAACGATCTAATATCCTTAAAACTTCCTGACGTGATTCGCTGGTTGTGATTGACGACACCCCCAATATGTGCATAACAACTGATGTGATGTAATGCTTTCTTACCGATGGCTAAAGTAAAAAAATTTCACAGGGTTCCGTCAATAATGGATATCAAACACCAATGGGAAAGCGGCCTCGTGAGCAAAGTGCGTTAGTTATACATTTATTTTGCTTAGCTCTTAAGTTTTTTCTTTTGAATTTCTTCAATAATTCCCAATTCTTGTAGATTTAGACCTGACTGGATCGCCATTGAAGCTGGATTTGAGTTACGATGGATTGACTGCCACCATCTTGAATGAATCTCAAAATTGGATGAAGGAAGAAGAAGCCTATGAATGTATACCGTGTGAAGATGCCGAGTTAGTAGTCTATTCTTCTTCTTTTTTTCTTTTTAAGTAAGTGAGGGTGATACTTTTTATTTTACTGACAACAGCACGGGCAATTTTTTCGTTGTCATTCTGTACCCCTGTTGCAAGTTTTTCAGCCAAGAGAGGCATCTTCTCCTTGATCATCTCTTACCTATGAATGTTCCCTGCATAATGAGGTGTAGGACAGTTGTGAGTTATTCCGGATGCACCGGGTTCTGAACCCCGCTACGCTATGCGCAAGAAATCCACTTCCTCCTCAAAAATTATGGTCCGCTCCTCCTCCACTCGTGGCCTGCCAGCCAAATCCTCGATTTATCTCTTTAAAGATCATGGTCTCTCTAGGAAAATATCAACTCATTTCTAGAAAAAAGTCTAGTGAATGGGTGGTATGGTGAACACTCGTATGCGGCAAGACAGACACGTATCCTAAACCTACCATAGGCGGTTCTTAGTCCAAGGCCGCTCATCCCCCATAAGTATAGAAGGCCCAACTCCACTCAGTGTTATTGAATACTCTATTTTGACTTATTTATCTATATGTGTTTGTTTATGCCACCTTTTCTTATAAAGATGTATGCAAACCCGATTTTTAAAATCTTTATCCTGCATTTATTATTTCAGAGATATTCTTCAGCAGCATCATTCTTTAGGCTTGAAGAGGAGTGATCTATTACCAATGTGGGTGATTTGTGGCGAAGATGATGGCCGTAGAAGAATCTTAATGGCTTCCTACAGTCAAGAAGGGTTCTTTAACAGAGCGGTTGTGTTCAATTTGGTATGTTTTTTTTATATTATGAGTAGTTTATAAGTACAGGGTGGAGCAGAAAGAAAAAAGCAATTTAGAAAAATTAAAGAAAAATAGAATATTTTTTTTTCCAAATTTTTATGGTCCCATGATTACAAAAAAAAGTGTACCTGAAGAGTGTCCCGATAAAGAGGTTAGTTTTGTTATTACATAGGTCGCCATAAGTCTGGTGAATGTCTGCCCAGCTCCGTGCACTCAAAATGCTAAAGATTTTTTAAAAAAATATATATATTTCCGGAAAGATAACTTTTTCCGTTTGTACTTAAATTAGAGCATTTTTCCTACGTATATTTTTTGGTATTAAGGGTTAGCTTGTTGTATGTAGCATAATATAATTCCGACGTAGTTTGGATTCCTTTTAAGTAGTTCTAGGTTTGGACGCGGAAGAAACAGATTATTTCTCCCTCTAGTGAAATTATTATGGGCATCTAATTGTGTCACCAGCTTAGCTGTGTTTTTTACAATCGATTGAATGCTTTGTGAAGTCACTATCATACTTTAACCCTTCGAGTAAATGGGTATTTTCATGGATGCATCTGTCTCTTTTGCAGGATTTTCGGCGACATCGACTTAAAGTACTATAACTACGAAACTACTACACCAATCATAAAAAGAACAACTGCACAATGATTGCATTGAAATTTCGAATATAGAATATTGAAATATCATTTTGTAAAACAATTAGATAATTATGAATAAATATGAGAACGTTAAAGAAGTGAAAAAAACGCGCGACCAGATTTGGTCGACTCGTACTCAACGGATAATTGTTTCGCGACCAGATTTGGTTGACTCATACTCAACGGGTTAACACAAGCATCTTTAAAAAAGTAGGGCCTTTTTAATTTTTAAATTGGATAATTTGAAACACACACGCATTTTTTTACAGGATGAACATTTTTGTTTATAAAAGTTATCCTATGAATTACATATACATTAAACAAGTAAATGTTAGTTCTTAAGTCAGATATCAATAAATCTACACGCATACTGTTAATCATAAATACGAATCTTAGTTATTCAAGTATGAGTTTTGATCAAAACGATACTTTTGCAGTATATGTATGACTTTGATAAAATCTTCCACGGTAATTTTAACATTGTCAATTTTATAATAATTGGTTCCTCGACTCTTATACAAGACTTCAGTATCTTGGTAGGATCTCTTTATTATTATCTACTAATGTGTCTGTATATTAGTGCTGTTGTGTACTAGATGTGTCTGTGTATCACACGGCCCGGTGGCATAGTGGTTAGGTCGCCTGATCTTACATTGTAAGGTCCCGGGTTCGATTCCCCGCTGGGTCACCATTTTCCGTTGGGATCAAATTAACGGAATTGCATTTTCAATTATTCTGTCGATCGAATGCAATATCAAGACACACACTTACAGACATGTTACACGCACACATACATATAACACATCATAGTAGGGTTGGTTGTAATAGATTGTCATATGACAATAAACCTCCCCATTGTAACATTTTCACAATAAAGAGTATAAACAAACAAACAAACAAATACCTATAAAAGTTATGACCCCTTAAGTCAATCAGCTTTAAATTTTGAACCTAAATAGGTAAGGGCCTGATTGCAAGTATTTGCTAAGAATAAAGTCTTTTATAAGAACACAACCAATTCCGACATAATGTCATATTTATTTATGTTATTGATCAATGGCCCCCATTCTCCATATTGTATGGGTGTTTTCCCAGCAATCATCCCGAATTTTATCGAAAAAGCAATGTGGCGTGGGCTAAATATGAATTAAGGACAGGTTGAAATACTTTCCTTGTAAAATAAGCAGCAAAATCTAATAAAAAACAGCATCTGATTTGCCGTTGCCATTTGGCAATGGCAATCAACGCATACCCTGTGACAAGTGCCAAGCCCAGGCAACTGAATTTAATAATGAACCAATTAGGGAATTGAATTTTTCGTGGCAAAGTTGGCTGCCCTTATCTGTGTTTTCAAACCTAAATCTGTTGGGCTGAAATCACATAGAGAAATTTTGGTTAAATATCTCATGTACAGGCTATACTAATAATATTTAAATTCCGATATACATTTTATTAAAATCTTAACACCGTCTGTTAGCGCTAAGCCGAGAAACGAACCGCGCCCCCTAAGTCAATTACAACAGAACCTAACCGGGTTCGTCCGCCGGCGGGGAGAGGGCGGTCATTGATTTTATTTATGAAAAATAATATTCAGATGAAATCAGTCCTTGACTACTTGCAGGGAAAGCCTTTGGTAAACACAACCGATTTTTATTTTTCAATTTGCAGGGTTTGACTGATTACGAGAAACTCTGCATCGACGAGATGAAATTGCAGCATTCCAACATTGCAAAATGCAACGTTGATCAGGTATTGGCTGACGGAACTTTATCCAATATTTCTTATAACAACTTTTAGTATTTTTAACATTTTGAATAATTGGTACTGTGGGAACAAATTGTAGATTGACAGCTGCACTCTTGTAGGTCATCGCAGTGTACTTCAGATAGTGTTTAATCGGGATCAACGGTATCTAACTACTATACACTGTTGTCACCGAGAAATGATACCAAACTATGAAATCGAAGACTATTGCGGATGTTTCATATCTATATATATATATATAAAACAAAATCGGGTTTGTTCGAACACTTATAACTCGAGAACGGCTGGTGGACTGATTTTCATGGTTTTTGATTTGTAGTATTTATCTCCGTCCGTAATATTAAAAATGAAAATTGGAAAGTTGGCGAAAAATTAAAATAAAAGAAAAACGTTTTCCCATACAAAATGTAAATCCGTGTTTTTCTCATGGTCAGTTTTATGTGGCATGTTCACGTGTCGGCAAATCATCCGCTTTATTTGTTCTTGCGCCTGATTAAAAAACAAAAAATATCGTATATCACAAGGTGCTTCAATGAAGAGAATTAAACCGAGTGCATCCCATGCTGCACAATATGTAAATAGTTCAATTCAATCATGTCTTGCTGACACGGGATTGATTTACTTAATTTTTGTACTTTTGTATTTCTTTTTGTGTTATTATCTTAATAAAGTAGTGAACTTAATATTTATTTTGTATTCATTGTATTACTTTCATAAAATCATAAATTAAGTTCAGCTAATCTGTAACACGACATTTAATGACTGCTAGGCGGTACGAAGTTTGCCGGGTCAGCTAGTTATAAATAAGAAAAATCGAAATTGCTGCATGAAATTTGTAGCAACTGACGTTTCGGCGATGGTGTGACCGCCGTGAGTGAAATTTGAGTTAAACTACCACCAATCTGGATGGTAATACTAAATGTGAGTTAAAATGTAGAAGAACCTTTTTAATTTTTTGAAGGAATAATCAGTTGTTGGAGAATTTTCACCTACAAAATAGTAAACTCGAGTGAAAATTATTTTGGGGCTTAGATATGAGTCTCCTGCTGGAGGTGTTTTTATTTTGGATGATTAACAAGTGTTTGGCGCGCTGGTATACTGAATAGTGATTGAACCGAATACCGAATATTCGGTTAATATTAATAGATACTGGGCTCCATTGCGTTTCTTCATGAACTAATATCGGAAACAAGTTCATGCGAATGAGACAGAGCAAAACGAGCGGAATGTAAAATGAACGATCATATATTTTCCCGCACAAAAACGACCTGCCGAACATTAAAAACCATCTGAATTAGTTTGAAAACATTTTGACCGATTTTAGATTATGCCGATTTATATTCGGTTGGCAGTTTTATGCTAGTAATCAATCATTTCATTTCTCACTCTAACATATTGGCCTGTCTCGCTCGCATAAACTAATTCCGATTTTAGTTTATGAAGAAACGCAATCGGGCCCTTTGTTAATATTAAGATTAATTGTTAGATTTAGTAGTTGTTTTCTTTCAAATTTTTACTATCGGCTGGTGACATAGTGGTTTGGTCGCCTGATCTCAAGGTGGATATCCATTAGGTTCGCGCATCAACTTTGCTCCGCGCACCTGCAACTGCTACAGTAGTAGATACGTTCGCGCACCTGGAGCGTGCAACGTTGCTCGCTCCGCGGCGAATGCTTCAAGCGGTGGCGGTAAATGTGCAAACATAAAGTGGAGCGCAGTGTCTTCGTGGACGCAAGCAAAGTGATACGTTGGTGGGTACGTCTCGCGCATCACGTTCGGCGTTCAGTAAACGCGAATCCATCGCTATGGAGTGGGCCGAGGAGAAATGTCTAGCTCTAAACAAGGAGTATAGAAATTATGCAGTGCTGTGGGATCCGAAGGATGAGAAATTCGAAAATACATTTTGGCGATAACATGTTCGCTCAATGTTCGAATGAAAACTACGGATCACTCGTTGTTCTTGAGTTGATGCGCGCACCGTCTCCTTTTGAGCAGTTGCAGATGTGCGGAACAGAGTTGATGCGCAAACGTAATGGATACCCACATTGTAAGGTTCCAGTTTTGATTTCTGGCTGATACATCATTTTCAGAAGATGCCATGTTACCATGAGTAGTTACTGAATACAAGTCTTATAAATACTGTAGTAGATGCCGATGAGGGTAAATAACCCTAATTTGGTTACTACTATAATTTGAGATAACATTTATTTGATTAGGTATCATCCAAAGTGGAGGGAGTATTCCACATTGCTGGGTCTCGGGTTAGACCATCCCGCTGCAAAGAAACTGATGATATCTTGAAGAGGCAATATACGGGAACTACTCAAGTCCATTGTGAATGGGAAGCGGTAAGCTTGCAGTATACGGTCTCTGCGACTTTGAAATTGGTAAGTAGCAAACAGTTTGGAGAAAGCTATTGAATTTGTCCTTTTTGACAAACAAAATGAAAGAAGCAATCGTCTGTCCATCACTTGAGCTGCCTTCCTACATTTCTTTCGTTTTTAGTATTGACTCTAGGATCCTTCTACATCAATGGTCATCATGGCACCTATACAGGGTGAGTTTTTTTATGAGTGACACCTTGTAGTAGGTGAATCAGTATGAGCGACTTATCAACTTTTGATAAAAAAATAAATAAATTAGAACATCTGTTAAATAAAAGTTTGACAAGCGTGCGCTGCGCCATCTAACGGTAGGTAAAATATCGCGAATATTGTTTATTCGCGATATTGTACCTAACGTTAGATAGCTTAGCGCGCTCAACGCTTTGTATATATTTGGAAAATAACATGTTAAATATATTTTTTTTTCCTTAACCCTTGGAGTAAATGGGTATTTTCATGGATGCATCTGTCTCTTTTGCAGGATTTTCGGCGACATCGACCTTAAAGTACTATAACTACGAAACTACTACACCAATCATAAAAAGAACAACTGCACAATGATTGCATTGAAATTTCGAATATAGAATATTGAAATATCATTTTGTTAAACAATTAGATAATTATGAATAAATATGAGAACGTCAAAGAAGTGAAAAAACGCGGAACCAGATCTGGTCGTATCATACTCAACGGATAATTGTTTCAGAACCAGATTTGGTCGTATCATACTCAAAGGGTTAAAAAAAACCTTTTTTTTTTTTTTTTTTCCGAAGTTGCTTTTTTGCTGATTCACTCGCCACAAATATATCACGAATTAAAAACTCAACCTTTATACTGTATACATGGTTAATTATGACATGACTGGTTCAGAAGCTATTTTACTGATGGAAACAATGGGGAGCTAATGGGCCCTTGCTGAGTTGGCCACGAAGACCCATTCTGTTTCAGGGTCGGTCACACTCACGGGTCAACACCCATCCGATGGCCTCCACGCATGGGGTGAGAGCCTGGGTAGGACACTGGGTCAACCAGTCTCCCCTGGGAACAATCCTCTGGCGCTCCTGGACGGTCTGCGCACCGAGCGGCGCAAGCCAATCGATTGTGCTCTCCGACTAACAATCGGGGGAGTCTGGGAACTGTATTGTTTCCTATAGAGCGGGGGTAGTTGTCTACCTTACGGCAACTGCTCTTGAAATGACCATTGGCCATCCGATCCCGGTTCAGAGTCGGGCAAAGGACGCCTTGGTCCGCGACAGATTCGGTGCACTCCGTTTCACCGCTTCGTAAGGGAGAGGACCGCGCAAGCGACCTCGAACTCGGAACCAATCGAGAGACCGGAGAAATCTGGTCACAATTGGAAGTGAGGGCGCGAGTATCTCGAGCCCGCCGGGTTTATTCCTGGCTCACTCGCGGTAAGGCGTTGGACTGTCACGGGTTGTGACGTAGCTGGACGTAGAATGTACTGTCCAAAGTCTTCTTGCGTTCACTGCAGGGCGACAGAACGACTAATCGTTAAAACGTCCTGTGGTGACGGGCTCGCCCGTTGTAGTTGACACCGCAAGATGATGGAAATAATATGTGTGCATTGAAAGTGTTAATATCCACCCGTGAGACTTGAATTATGGCAATTCATATTAATTTGTAAGAATGTATGTATGGATGTTTGTTACTCTTTCACGCAAAAACTACTGAATGGATTTTGATGAAACTTTACAATAATATAGACTACACATCCGAATAACACATAGGCTATAATTTATAAATATATATATAGTTTTCTATCATCATTATCATAATTTTCCATCACCACGCGGGTGAAACCGCGGGGCGCAGTTAGTATAATATAAAACAAAGTTGGGTTTGTTCGAACACTTACAATTCGAGAACGGATACCGATTTTCATGGTTTTTGATTTGTAGTATTTGTCTCCGTCTCGAATAGTAGAATAACTATTAAAAACGAAAATTGGAAAGTTGGCAAAAAATTCTAAATAAAAGAAAAACATTTTCCCATACAAAATGTAAATCTGTCTTTTCTCATGGTCAGTTGTACGTGGCATGTTCACGTGTCGGCAAATCATCCGCTTTATTTGTTCTTTCGCCTGATAAAAAAAACAACAAAAATCACATATCACAAGGTGCTTCAATGAAGAGAATTAAACCGAGTGCATCCCATGCTGCACAATATGTAAATAGTTTAATTCAATCATGTCTTGCTGACACGCGATTGATATACTTATATTTTGTATTTTTATATTTCTTTTTGTGTTATTATCTTAGTATAATTGTGTTATTATCTTAGTATAAAGTAGTGAACTTAATTTTTATTTTGTATTCAGCTAATCTGTAAGACGACATTCATTGACTGTTAGGCAGTACAAAGTTCGCCGGGTCAGCTATTTCCACATAAAAGCTAAATATTTTTTCAATATAATTTAGGCGCAGGACGTCATCATTGGCCATTTTCTCAGCCCATGTACAACACTTTGGCATTCAGTATGCAGTCTTCAAGGAATAAACAATGCCCTTGTTAACATCGGAGCAGCGGGAATCGCAAGTGGAAAGGACTGGGAAAGCATTTCAATTAGGTAAGTCATTTGAATATAGTCAAGCTGTCTTATCATAATATAGATAGATAATATAATATTAGATAAATAGTCTTAATGATCTCCCCAGTGCAGGTTTCGTTCAATTATTATATCCGAGTTTTTCATCTTTTTTATTCTGCTCAAAGCATACATTATGTTGGGATCAAATTAACGGAATTGCATTTTCAATTCTGTCGATCGAATGCAATAACAAGACACACACTTACAGGCATGTTACACGCACACATACATATAACACATCATAGTAGGGTTGGTTGTAAGAGATTGTCATATCACAATAAACCAACCCATTGTGACATTTTCACAATAAAGAGTATAAACAAACAAATCATACATTGATACAGTAATTTCTCGTAAATTGTCATAAGGAAGTCGAGTAACTGGAAGATACTGTATTTACAATAAATCCGGTATAAATAGGATAAAACTTATTTGTCGCCTGAAGTTTGTAGCACCTGACGTTTCGTAGGCTACCTGTCTTTATCCTGTTTATAATGTGAAGCAACCGCAATAGTCTTCGATTTCAATAAATCAGGTTTTGTTTTAATATTTTTATAGGGCAATTAAGAGTTTCTATTCACCTAAAATGAAGTTATATGGAAACTTAACCCTTAAATGATTACAAGAGCTGGATAGAGTTGAAAATCTGATATTCTATAATTTAGTTATGTTCATGACCTGAAACAAAACCACCTTGACTTAACAGAATCAAAGAGGAGATAAAGCTTAGACAGAGAGGACTTACGGTGAGCAAAAATGTATTAAAACACCCAACACAGCCACTGATCGGCTGATCTGGTTTACATCACTGCTGGCGTTCCGCAAGGAGCAGTGCTGTCTCCCTTATTATTCTCCATCTTCATTAGTCCCATTATGGCATGTCTTACTTCCTCATACCATTTTTATGCTGATGACCTGGAAGTATATCCTCACGTAAAACCAGTCGATGTTAGGGTGGCCATCACAGAAATTAACTCGAACCTGATTCACATATCAAATTAAGCCAAAGCCACTGCATACTTATAAATCTGGCCAAATCACAATCAATTGTAGTTGACAATCAAAAACTGTCATCGTCGATCGTTCGGTCTTAATTGCCTCCAGTTCAAATCGATTACAATGACATTAAGTATTTAAGAGTTGTAAAAAAGTTGGGTTTTTTCATTGGCCAAACTCTTTCATTGGCAGGCACAAACCACTGAAATCACTTCGCATTTATCTAGCTTTCACAGTCTTTCACAGTCTGCGACTGCTGCAAAAATTGTACCGGCTAATGTAAAGCAGACCTTAGTGCAGACACTTTACTGCCTATCCTCGATTATGCGGACGCTGCATACCTCACTGCAAACGAGGCGATCCTTCAAGTTAAAGTGCTTACAGGATGTCTGCGTGAGCTTTGCATTTAATCCACGGCTTATTATTTGATCTCTATTTTCAAACTTTTTCTGAAAAGCTTTTCTTCTCTCATCAAACTTTATTCTTTCATATACACTTTCCCCTCATATCCTTCGTCTGTGCCGTAAGTGTTATTTAAATTATTTTTTATTTAACATTTCTTTAATATCAGCAAGTAATTTTAATCGGTATTTTTATGTATAGTATTTATTTAGCATAGCAACTACCCAGCAACTCTCGAAATAACTCTAGAATGACTAAGATATTTCTGTTATGCGAGAAATCCGCCATTTTGCAAAATCGTTAATTTTATTCAATAAAAAGTTATTATATTATTAACCCCTCCTCTCGCGAAGTAAAAATTCAGCTATCACTTTTGCGCGCGACATATTCGCGCGAAAAATCGACGCGAGTCGACGACCTTGATACAAACGACCATAACTTGTAAACCACTACACCGATTATAAATTGGATAACTTTAAAATGACCGCATTGAAATTTGAAATATAAAACATTATAAATTATATCTCGTAAAACAATTAAGATAATAATGAATAAATATTACAAAATTGGCGAACTGAAAAAACTCGCCTATAAAATCATTTCGATTTTTTTGTCACAAAATACGTAAAATATGCAAAAATTGTAAATACAGTTATGTTCTTTATTAAATGCTTTACGATAACCATATTTTTTTTTGACTTATTTGCATACAAAAATATTTATTTATTCAGCCAAGAAAAATTTTATGTATTCTCGTAAAAAAAAAAAATTTTTATTTGTGACTACTTATGGTATTTTTTTATATGAAATTCTTTCAAAATAACTTTATTACTACATCACACTTCTTAGAAATCACACCAGAACTTTGAGCTTTGTCTGATATTACAGAAAAATCTAAAGTTTTGAGAGTTTGCGTCCAAAACTTAATAATAAACTTTGAATGCTCATAATATAAAATTCGTTAGATTTTTTCAATTATATTGTCTCATTATAAACTTGTTATATGTCTAATAACTAATTACTATACTCCAAAGAGGCACATTTCATCGAAAAACTATGGAAAATCGCACTTAATTCTCTCATAGTAATTATCAAAACAAGTTTCTTTGCGCGAGTCATATTAGAAAACAACATATAATGTTCAAAATACGCCTAATTATGTGATAACTTAGGATGTAAATGAAGCAATACCTATTTTGTTAGTAAATTAAAGCGACATTACGTCATATTTCGCGATATATCGGAATATTTCACAAACATTACAAAATAAAAACGACCATTTTTTCGCGAGGGGTTTGTCGTCGCCGAAGTCTTTTGTTTAAAAATTCGTGAAAAACAGCAAATGGACTATCTCAAATGAGTAATCCTCATTCTGAAACTACTTAAAATGCAAATTACTCACTGTTCTCCAGTAAATAACACTCAAACACTGCACACACAACATTTTTATCACCAATTTCGCGGAAACGTAAGCGGCCGTGTTGGTTGCCGGCGGACAGTGGCGGACACTAGCGTTTGACGTCTATGCTCACTTTTTAAATCATCCTTCGATATTGCCAGACGCAAATCTTGAATTAAAGATATTTTGGCCATATCGTAGCGCCCTCAGAAAGTATATAGTACGGCGTGTGGACTTGTAAATTGCATTTTTCGCAGCGGCAAGCGTTTGGTCCCGTATACAACGTTACGGAGTGTTAGGCGGCCGACATTTGGTCCGCCAGGGGATGTTACGGAGCGACTGGGTTAAAAAGGGATAACTATCTAACAATAAGATACTCCAGGGATAACTTAAAGAAGGCACTGTCGATTGAAAAAACATATGCTGCAGTAGGGATAGGGACAATTCTGTTAGCAGGGCTTGCGGAATAGAAAATGAGTCGGCTGAGCATGTAATATGTACAGGCCTGGCTGTGACAGAAATAAAAGAGAAAATAATCGGCACATATGAGGCTGATATAACTGATGTGTTCAGTTTACGTCCATCTGGATTCGCAGCCTCCTGGACGGCCTCTACAGTGCCATGGTGGGTTCCTTTGAGGTGACTCTTCATTTAAGGGAACAATAAGAAGTCACAGGGGGCCAATTCTGGCTGTAGGGTGGATGCAGTAACGTTGAGATACTTTTTTTCGCCAAATATTGTTGTTGGATTGTAAGAATTAGGGCACCATCTTCGCACAGAGCTTTCGCATATTCAAATTTTCCTGTAATTTTCCCAATCGTTTCTTCATTTATATTTAACTCGTATAATAACCCACGAAGGGTTAGGCGACCGTCAGACAGGACTAGCTCTCGAAGAAGGTCGACATTTGTGTCTGTGCTTGTGAGAATTTGCACTCCTGACCGCGGATTGTCATTCCTCTATTCATGACCATTTTTGAACCATTTTGCCCATTCAAACACACGTGATTGTGACACACTCATCTCCATACACCTGCCGTAATTTTCGTAGGATTGCTGCAGGTCTTTTACTAGTTATGACCAAAAATTGGATCACAATATCAACTCGACCAATCTTTTACAGGCCTTACTACGTTGAAAACGAATCTCTTGGTCCTGATGAAACCCTTAACGATCGTCTTCATCATCTAATTGGAACTGTCGAAGTCTACGGCTCCACCTGGAACAGAGCGAAAGAGAGCAAACCCCACGAAAGCTATTCCACTCTGACTCAAATGCTGCAGGTCATGGAGAATACTGGCTTATCGAGGGATTTTACTTATCGGCTATGGGATATTATAAAAGGTACGTTTTGGAATGTATGAGTTTGATCGATATAAGTAACAATAATAGCTGTTAGATTTTTTTTATAAAGGACTGATTGATTTATCCATTTTCTAACAAATGATAACAATAATAACATTCAATTATGTTAGTCATTTATCGCATTTTTGTATAGGCTGATTATGTAATAGGAATTATACGGAGAGATTATAATGCCATCTATTAGTTTATTTGAACATTTAGGCGTATAATTATTACGTATTGTAAATAATATTAAACTCGGGCGAGTCCAATATTATTGTAAATAATATTGGACTCGCCCGCATGGGCACAAAATTTACATCCTATGACCCCAAATTGGTCTATAAGGGCTCTAATATCTCCCTTATAGACCCAAACAATCATTTCAAATTCCTCGACAGAAAAATCACCCATCAGGGAAAAGACGTCTCGGGCGATCATATTATAGAGCATTTCAAAAGTTGCCTGGCGAAAATAGATGCCTTGCTAATTTCTGGCCCTCGTAAGGCCTGGATCTATGACAATTATCACATTTGTCATGGCCCTTTCTTATTTACGATTTTACCAAAACCCAACTGTCCCGTCTAGATGTGCTGGTGACAGCTAGTTTAAAATCCTGGCTGTCCTTAGCCAAACCAGCTGACCCCTCGACTCTCTTCAGGTCCAAACAAAATTTTGGGCTAGCGCTTAAACTGCCCTCTCTGCTCTACGCCAACTCCAGAATAACCAAAAATTCGATTCTGTGCAATTCCAAAGATCCGGCAATATCGAAGCACGTAATAAGTGGCCGTAGTGATTCAAATGATCTACAAGCCCGCGTAGACTTCCACAAAAAGTTCCTTACTGGAATCAGCCAGAATGGCACTGGTCTGGGGTATGGCAGTACAACCACGAGCGACGTGGACTTGAAGAAGTCTCTTTTGCGGGGAGATTACGACAGCAAGAGTATGGCTCATGCTATTGGCCTTCAATGCCAGAATGATTGGACAACAATTGGGGACTTTTGCATTCCGCCTCCAATGCACTGGAAGGTAATGCTCTATGACTGGACGCCAGAGATGCTGAAATTTTATTTGAATGCCTTTCAGCATACACTTCCAGACCCCAGTAACCTCGCTCGTTGTAGCTTTGCCGAGGATAGTTCTTGTCCCCTCTGTAGCAATACCCCTTGCACAGCTAGACACATTCTAGCTGGCTGCAAGGTGGCCTTAGATCAAGGACGGTACACTTACCGCCATGACAAAGTTCTCGCTGTTATTCGCGAGGTAATTAGTCTCTCAGTGGCTCGTGCCAACAAGGGTTTGACAGTATCCTCCAAACCCCGCATACAGTTTGTGCGGGATGGCTCTAAAGGCAAAAAACATTCAACTACAAAACCTTTCTCAATAATCGAGAAAGCTACAGATTGGATTCTGGAGGTTGATTCGGTCTCTAAGCAGTATAAATTCCCTGAAAGTCTCGGATGCACAGCCCTCCGTCCAGATATAACTCTTTACTCTCTATCTCGGAAGGTGGCTCTTATTGTAGTATTAACTGTTCCATGGGAATCAAATATCCCAAAAGACCACGAGTACAAATTAAATAAATACCATGATCTTGCAAATGCCGTAACCCGGAACGGCTTCACTATTCACCTTCACGCGGTGGAAGTTGGCGCTCGTGGCCTGCCAGCTAAATCTCTATTTCACCTCTTTAAAGATCTTGGCCTTTCCAGAAAAATAATCAACTCTTTCTTAGAAAAATTATCTAAAACTGCGATTTGCGCATCTCAAATTCTATGGCTTCGAAGGGGGAGTGAATGGGTGGTAAGGTGAACGCTCACATGTGGCAAGACAGCTGTCCTAAACCTACCACAGCCGGTTCGTAAGTCCGGAATCCACTGCTCACCCCCCAGAAGTGTAAAAAAAATAGTATTATGATGGGCCCGACTCCGGTCGGTAATTCCATGGCAGCTCCGTTTGTATTTATTTATTAAATATCTACGAGCTTTGTTATTATATTATTATAAGAAATAAATACAAACGGAGCTGCCATGGAATTCACCGACCGGAGTCGGGCCCATCATAATACTATTTTTTTTTTTACACTTCTGGGGGGTGAGCAGTGGATTCCGGACTTACGAACCGGCTGTGGTAGGTTTAGGACAGCTGTCTTGCCACATGTGAGCGTGCACCTTACCACCCATTTACTCCCCCTTCGAAGCCATAGAATTTGAGATGCGCAAATCGCAGTTTTAGATAATTTTTCTAAGAAAGAGTATATTATTTTTCTGGAAAGGCCAAGATCTTTAAAGAGGTGAAATAGAGATTTAGCTGGCAGGCCACGAGCGCCAACTTCCACCGCGTGAAGGTGAACAGTGAAGCCGTTCCGCGTTACGGCATTTGCAAGATCATGGTATTTATTTAATTTGTACTGAATTTGTATTTATTTAATTTGAACAGTTAATTCTACAATAAGAGCCACCTTCCGGGATAGAGAGTAAAGGTTTGAGACAGGATACCGTAACGTGTTTAGAATGCCATTTATTGGGTTACTGAACATAAGAGAAGATTTGTCAATGTTTAGAACTATGAATACCATCTACACATTGCGTTTTATAGTAAAATCCTAGCTGCGAAAACGTAGTATAGCATTGAGCAATCTAATACTCTATATATTTAATGATTTCACTGAATAGTCCTTCATGCCATGCCTTATCGAAGGCTTGTGATATGTCTAGGAGTTTATGTGCAGTAAAACAGTTTTAAAACATATTTTGTTTTTATATTGTTATTGGTCACCTGAAAAATAAATAGATGTGTATATTATTTCAGATAGTACGACCGTTGGCGAAATAATATCGTTGCTGATTTTTGCAATAACTAAAATTGCAAAGAACAATATTTGCCCTTATGTAAGTATAAGATTTGCTGGCCATTAACCTTTCGGAAACCAGTCATTCCACGCAAAATTTTCGAAGCCCTCGGAAATTTGTTTGTAGAAGATGTGTGTAAGCATACTAATATATATCGGTGGCCTATTCGATGGCAGGCTTCAATGACAGGCTTTTACCGCAGTGGACGGAGAAATAGAGCAATGAATACTAATATAATACTGATAATACGAAAAACGCCGACCGGCGTGCATGGTCACCCAGGGGCTAAACTCTAAATTTTATAAATTAAGAGCGTTAATAATTAACTTTATCAAGAAACCGTGGTGATACAAGCAAGATGCATTTCCTGCAAGTCCTATGGATTTATATGTCTTATGCCACTATCATTGTCAAAGCCAAAATGACATACAACTATGCAAAAATGTTATTATTCCGACTTGAATTTAACCCCTCACGTTGCGAGGTAAAAACACCTATCACTTTTGCGCGCGACATATTCGCGCGCAAAAAATCGACGCGAGTCAACGGCCTTGAGAAAAACGATCATAACTTATAAACCACTAAACGGAATAAAAAAAGATAAAGAGAAAAATGATCGCATTGAAATTTGACATATAAAACATTATAACCTTATCTCGTAAAACAATTAAGATAATAATGAATAAATATTACAAAATTGGCAAACTGAAAAAAACTCGCCTATAAAATCATTTCGATTTTTTTGTAAATACAGTTTTTGTAAATATCAAAAATTGTAAATACAGTTATGTTCTTTATTAAATGCTTTACCAAAACGATATTTTTTTTTTACTTATTTGCATACAAAAATACGGACAAAATATTTATTTATTCAGCCAAGAAAAATTTTATTTATTCTCGTAAAAAAAAATTTTTTTAATTTTTAATTTGTGACTACTTATGGTATTTTTTTATATGAAATTCTTTCAAAATAACTTTATTACTACATCACTTCTTCTTAGAAATCACACCAGGACTTTGACCTTTGTCTGATATTATAGAAAAATCTAAAGTTTTGAGAGTTTCCGCGTTCGAACCTAATAATAAACTTTGAATGCCCATAATATAAAATTCGTTAGATTTTTTCAATTATATTGTCTTATCATAGACTTATTATATGTCTAATAACTAATTACTATACTCCAAAGAGTCACATTTCATCGAAAAACTATGGAAAATCGCACTTTTTTCTCTCATAGTAATTATCAAAACAAGTTTCATTTTCGCGAGCCATATTAGAAAAACAACATATAATGTTCAAAATACGCCTAATTATGTGATAACTTAGGATGTAAATGAAGCAATACCTATTTTATTAGTAAATTAAAGCGACATTACGTCATGTTTCGCGATATATAGGGATATTTCACAAACATTACAAAATAAAAACGGCCATTTTTTCACATTGTTGGCCATTGTTGACAAAGTGTTTTCTTCGAAAATTCGTGAAAAACAGCAAATTGATTGTGGAAATTGAATAATCCTAATGGCTAAACTACTTAAAAAGGGAAATTACTTACTTTTATCCGGTATACACTGCACTTATATCCACAAAACACTTCACAAAACAAACACTTCGCGGAACCTATACGCCGCCGCGGGGGGGCCGATCGACACTGCTGTTTTGACGTCTAATGCTGAGTTTTTAAATCGGCGGTCGATGTTATCGTCGTTGGCCGGCGAATGAAAGATTATTTGGCCATGTCGTCCCGCGGTCAGAAAGCATTAAAGTACGACAATTCGAATCGTAAATTGCATTTTTCGCAGCGGCGAGCGCGATATCCAAAATCGGATGTTACGGATTGTTAGGCGGCCGCCATACATGTCCCCAAATGGATGTTACGTGCTTGAGGGGTTATTAAAATACATAATCCTCATCGAATGCATATGTAAGTTACCTTTTAAAAAAAGAACTTATCGTTGAATATAAGTAATATAATCATAAGGTCACCCAGGGGTTAAACTAAATTTTATAAATTAAGAGCGTTAACAATTAACTTTATCAAGAAACCGTGGTGATACAAGCAAGATGCATTTCCTGCAAGTCCTATGGATTTATATGTCTTATGCCACTATCATTGTCAAAGCCAAAATGACATACAACTATGCAAAAATGTTATTATTCCGACTTGAATTTAAAATACATAATCCTCATCGAATGCATCTGTAAGTTACCTTTTAAAAAAAGAACTTATCGTTGAATATAAGTAATATAATCATAATCAATTATGAAGTTATATAATCAGTGCGTGTTGCCAGTGATGACATATGGCACAGGGTCGCTAACTATTGGCCTTATACACAAGCTGAAAGTTGCGCAACGTGCCATGGAGAGAGCACTGTTTGGAGCTTCACTGTGTGATAGGATCCAAAATGAGGAAATCCGCAGAAGAACCAAGGCCACTGATATCGCTCGTAAAATTGCCAACTTGAAATGACAATGGCCAGGCCATATAGCTCACAGAACCGACAACCGTTAGGGAAAAACGGTTCTCAAATGGCTACCACGAACCGGCAGATGCACTGTGGGACGGTCTTCCACAAGATGGACCTATGACATAGCCAAGGTAGCAGGAAGTAGGTGGATGGAGGCGGCTCAAGACCGCTCGTCATGGCATTCTATGGGGGAGGCCTATGTCCAACAGTGGACATCTACCGGCTGATGATGATGATGATGATTATCGTTGAAAAATTGAAGGAACTCTGACGATGGCACTCTTCAAGGTTGTTCAGTGAAAAACTCAGTGATTTGTATATTGGATATGTGAGGGACCACCCCTCACTAGACTCCAAGTTGTTCGGTGTGAGGTGGTGGTATCAACTTACGAGTTATCTCCGTATTGAAAGGCGGTTTCGCGTGAAGCAGAAAGTATTTATTGGATCGATTGAAAGTTTGATATTGCCAGTTATAACGCTTCCCGAATAGATTATGTTGTTGCGAGTGTACTGATCCGCGACTGCAGTTGCGAGGGTATATGGATGAGGATTGTATTTGTGCTCCTAGTATCTTGTACTGGGCATGGCTCGAGTCTGTGGGATTGCAGACTGATGCTTCGTGACTGGGAAAGATAAGGAAAGGAAACCAAGGAGCCGGACTCGTTGAGCGACTTTGTGAGAGGGGTACCGAGTATGCCGTCGCAACCTTGGGGGAGGTGATCACTTGAGGAATGATACTTTGGTTGCTTTTTCGCCAGTTTATATAGGCCGGGAAATGATGCAATCCAAAATATTCCGAGTAAAAGTATCATCGTGCTGATTCATTGCTGCACGAGTCAAAATAATAGCTGAATTGTGTCAGTGTATTTCATTGGAAATCGATGCATTTGTTGATCGCATGTAACGGTACTTAAGGCCCTTAAGTACCATTACAGATATATAGGTCAATGAACCTATTACATCATACTTTCAAAACTGTTTATTACTGACTGACTTATTTATGACTACACTACATATACATTTGTATGCTATGACATGTAACCTAACTACTAATACACTACATACCTCCCCCCATCTAGTACATAATAACACCACTTATTGTTCAGATTACATAGAATCTTCAGATATATTGTAATTATCCTTGTCCGATTCTTCTAAAATCTGGCAAATTGTTGGGCCTTGCGGAAAGTCCTGGTGCACATCCTTACTGGGTCTGGGTCGATTCTGCTTTTCAGCTTCCCCTTATGCTTATTCTGTAGGTGCATCCGGAATACCCAATATGTTAGGCAATTCATTTGGAGGTGAAGTCTACATTCGTTTTTCATAATAACTGTAATCTTCCTCCTTTTCCCTTTCTTCATTGTGTCGGGGCTGTCATATTTCACCATGTTCCCTTCTGTCTGTATGGTCTTTATCATTGTTTACTCATCATACAATTTGATTGATATGTTTAGTGAATATTTTCCCGAAAGCCTCAATATGATACCGGCAAAGACCCAAACTTCTCATTATTGTTTCATTTAACCAATATTGTCCCTGTGAATAATTTCTGAAAAAAAAACTGATTACCCTACCACAAATTCACAAACCTTCACCTGATAATTACTTTTTGAATTTGTAAGATTGTATGATTTTATTCAGCTGATTATGAAAATGACTGTCTTAACACATTCTAAATATTGTTAAATGTTAATCGACTTATGCGGTTTGACATTGCTGATCTATTGTGTTCGCCACCCCACTATAGTTCTGCGCTAAGCCTCGTGTCATTTAAAAACCACAGCAGGTTTTTGGCGCCAGATTGTTTTACCTCCTCAGGTTGGAGGTAATGACCACCCAAGTGGGTGTATCTTTTATGCATCAGCGGGCCACACTCGCACATGAGGTGCTGGGGAGTTTCCTCTGCCCCTTGGCAGAACCTGCACATTTTTGTCTCTCGGAGCTTGAGGTTTAACATGTGTTTGTTCAGGCCACAATGCCCCGTGAGCGCCCTCACCAGTATGCGTAGATTGTTTCTTTTTAGCGATAAGGCCTCACGGGCCGTCTTACTGTCGTAAGCTTTAATTAGCGCTTTGGAATGATTCAACCCTGGCAAGTTGTTCCAGTGGTTGACTGATTGTTCTTAACATATTTGTTTGAGCATTAGGTATGCAAGGCTTTTCGGTATGCCACAGCAAGGTTCAGGGCCGTATAACATTCCCTTTGCTCCTGTCTTACCAAGTTCATTGGCTTTTTCATTACCCTCGATTCCTGCATGGCCAGGAACCCATCGAATTACCCTGTTCTTTTCACCCAAAGAATTCAGTAGTGATATGCAGTTTTGCACTAGCTTTTAATTAATGGTATTCGTGGCTAGTGCTTTAGAGCTGCCTTGCTATCCGAGTGGATATAGATACGGTGGTTGGCGTAGTTCTTATAGAGGTTGATATCCGGTTATTGCTGATTTAATAATGGCGTATACCTCCGCTTGGAATATGGAGGCGTATTTCCACAAGTTTACACTTCTTTGAAGTTTGGTCGCTCTCCATATATACCACAGCCTACGATTGTCAAGTCCCGATTTGGACCTATCAGTATACCATTTAAGGCTACCGGCCTCCCAGTGCAGTTGGCTTTTTAGCCAGTCGTCTCTGAGCGGCAGTCTAACATCTAACCTAACTACCAATACACTACATAACCTATAGTTGTAATTTTAAAACTATAAAGAATTACTTGAGATATTGTGAAGGTTTTATGCATACAATTGAATTTAAACACCGTCCAATATTATGATCCATAACCACAGTGTGTAGTTAGATCACTGAGCGCTGCAACCCACTGTGCAGGTATCTGTTTATGAGTTGAGTTGAAAAACTTAATTTTGCTGAAATACGTTTATTATTCTTTGAAGAGTATTTCAAACAAACAAACATCATTATAATATGAATTTTGAAGTCCTAAGTCTTTTCATGTTTATGATAAGCTTAAGTTCTGGTAGCTCAAAGGCCAACAGAGTTTTATTTTATTGCATAATCAGTAGTATCATGAAGCAGTAATACTTACTTTTTTTCAAGCAACTGTATAGAAATAGAATGAAGGACAACACTGTCTATTTTGCATGGTAATGAAGACTGCCTTTTTTTTAAATATGCCCGTTAAAAAAAATGAGGCCTTAGCGAAATAATTAATTTTTATTGCCATTTTGGTATCGACGTACGCGGTGCACTTTTTTTGCCAACTCCAATTGAAGGAAGCCACGACTGAGAAGTTAGATGGCCATCGAAACGTTTCCAAAACATCAGATTCATCGATTTTTCACCTTATGAGATCCATTCGTTTTCATTAATTTACAGATTGATCCGACAAACACGACGCAAATCGCTAAAATGATCAACAAGGTATCATACGATCCGTCTCAAGCTGCATCTTTGGTAAAATACGTTAAGAGCAACATCAGTAGAAGTTTGGCTTTTATCGGAGAGTTGGGTATGACAAAGACGTGCAAAGAGTATACCAGTCTATTTTCATTGATCGATATCACTCTTGGATACAACGACAAACTAGGCTTGGAAGGAAGGTATGTACAGTCAGCGTCGGCTCAAGGAAATTTGGCGCCCTAGGCAAATAATCAGAATGGACCAATCGCATTTCAAGCAAATTTTCAGGATATATTTCCCCCTCATTCTAGTCTGAATTTCTTGATAAAAGTACCCCTGGGCGCAGGAGGCGAATATTTTGTGTATTTCAGCGATTTTATTCCATTTTCTTGCTGGATACGAGCTTCACTAGGCACTGTAGCCTAAAATATTGTATATTATAATGATCCTATATTGCTAAAAACCTCTTAAGTACCGCTGACAAAAGTTGAGGGGTTATAAGGATTTTATTGCATTTGCAGTCGCCGTATAGGTAAAGATAGTGATAGCAGGCTATGATAAGAGGGTGATAGTGGGATACGATGACAACACTAAACTTATTCTTTCTATTATTGACTATTCTACTATTGCGTTTTTTTTCTTCTAACTATTGGCTATTGACTATAATTATTATTACTGATTTGTTTGTATTTGTGTTTTTCTTTAAAATATCTTCCCGTATGATAATTTGTGAAATTATCCAATATTTGTGTGATTATTTAGTACCATGAAAATTTTACGAAATTATGTAAGAATTTCGATTGAAAATATTGGAAAATGTTGTTTCCTCTATATAACCTAGAAAATCTGCGCTTGGATGTTCAACGTTCATACCTTGCAATACCGACGTTCATATCTTATACCTTAACCCCTCAAGCCCCGATTGGCCGATATCGGCCACAATACGATTCAGCGTGACGGCCCCGTTTGAATTTTATTTTAATTTAATTTGTTTTATGTTATTATGTTTTATTATCATAATATGTTTCATTTTAATTATGGATACAGTGGTTTGGCAGTAATTAATATTTTGTAACAGACAGTGTCGTAATTCATTTTTTTTACTAATTTTTACAAAATTTTTTTTGGACATCAACTTGTTAATCGTCCGAGGGGCCGAGGCCTGAAGGGTTAATAGGTATTTATTTAAATATTATACTTGTAATTTTTATTAGTTTTGACATAACCAAGTGTAGGAACTCCTATCAACTGGTTTGAAATAAAAAAATAAAGAAACCCTAATAACATCAAGATCTCTTTAGGAATTACACCTTTATCGAGGGTGACGCAATTTAAATATTTGGGATCAAATACTAAGCAATGATGGCAAAATTGACACTGATGCTACTCATAGATCTACAACAGGATGGATGAAGTGGAGACAACTAACAGGCAATAGCAACGAGTAGGACAGAATGTTAAAGCTTTTACACCAGCTGCATTTACATTTTTATTTATATTTGTGGAACAAGAATATCGACCTCAGAATTTATGACCTCGTTAAAAAGCCAATGAAATGTAGGTTTTTTTTAGTAACATGTTTATAGCATGTAAAAAGAAAAAACAGTATGAAATCACTTCAAAAACCTATTTTTTTCTAATTTTGCCAATTGCTTAACTCTTTCTCTGGGCATTTCTTTTCAATCTCAAATTTGATTCTTTATTCTTTTACTAAAGTGCGGCTATTTCATAAGATCCATGATAAAGGTACAAAAAATTAAAACCTTTAATTATTTTTTTTATATTCACTAAAATAGGTCATAGAGTTGGTTTTTTGACAAATAAAACAACAAATTAATAACTCCAAAACTATTGGTTTTTGCATTTCTTGCATTTTATTCCATTTTCTTGCTGGATACGAGCTTCACTAGGCACTGTAGCCTAAAATATTGTATATTATAATGATCCTATATTGCTAAAAACCTCTTAACCCCTCCTGTTGCGAGGTAAAAACTCACCTATCACTTTTGCGCGACATATTCGGGCAAAAAATCGACGCGAGTCAACGGCCTTGAGAAAAACGATCATAACTTATAAACCACTAAACGGATTAAAAAAAGATAAAGAGAAAAATGATCGCATTGAAATTTGACATATAAAACATTATAACCTTATCTCGTAAAACAATTAAGATAATAATGAATAAATATTACAAAATTGGCAAACTGAAAAAACTCGCCTATAAAATCATTTCGATTTTTTTGTCACAAAATACGTAAAATATGCAAAAATTGTAAATGTTCTTTATTAAATGCTTTACCAAAACGATATTTTTTTTTTACTTATTTGCATACAAAAATATTTATTTATTCAGCCAAGAAAAATTTTATGTATTCTCATAAAAAGAAAATTTTTAATTTTTAATTTGTGACTACTTATGGTATTTTTTTATATGAAATTCTTTCAAAATAACTTTATTACTACATCACACTTCTTAGAAATCACACCAGAACTTTGAGCTTTGTCTGATATTATAGAAAAATCTAAAGTTTTGAGAGTTTCCGCGTCCGAACTTAATAATAAACTTTGAATGCTCATAATATAACATTCGTTAGATTTTTTCAATTATATTGTCTTATCATAGACTTATTATATGTCTAATAACTAATTACTATACTCCAAAGAGTCACATTTCATCGAAAAACTATGGAAAATCGCACTTTATTCTCTCATAGTAATTATCAAAACAAGTTTCTTTGCGCGAGTCATATTAGAAAACAACATATAATGTTCAAAATACGCCTAATTACGTGATAACTTAGGATGTTAATGAAGGAATACCTATTTTGTTAGTAAATTAAAGCGACATTACGTCATATTTCGCGATGTATCGGGATATTTCACAAACATTACAAAATAAAAACGGCCATTTTTTCGCGAGGGGTTTGTCGTTGCCGAAGTCTTTTGTTTAAAAATTCGTGAAAAACAGCAAATGGACTATCTCAATTGACTAATCCTTATGCCTAAACTAATTAAAAATGCAAATTACTCACTGTTATCCAGTAAACACTGCACTGTTATCCACAAAACACTGTACAAAACCAACATTTCGCGGAACTACGCGGCCGCGGCGCTGGCCGATCGAGACTGCCGTTTTGACGTCTATGCTGACTTTTTAAATCGCCGATCGATTTTATCGCCGTTGGCCGCCGAATTAAAGATTATTTGGCCATGTCGTTCCGCCGTCAGAAAGCATTAAACACGACGTTTCGAATCGTAAATTGCATTTTTCGCAGCGGCGAGTGCGATATCCCGTAGCGGATGTTACGGATTTTAGGCGGCCGCCATACATATCCCCAAATGGATGTTACGTGCCTAGCGGGTTAAGTACCGCTGACAAAAGTTGAGGGGTTATAAGGATTTTATTGCATTTGCAGTCGCCGTATAGGTAAAGATAGTGATAGCAGGCTATGATAAGAGGGTGATAGTGGGATACGATGACAACACTAAACTTATTACTAAACTTAAACTTATACACTAAGAGGTAAATATGGCTATATCAGTAGCAAATAATCTCTTCTACAACATCCTCAAGGTATCTTACGGAGGTACCATTAACCCTGTAGGTAGTATCATTGATTATATAGCTTATTAGATTGCTTAACATCCTACTACGATTTGGCATATAAATAAAAACAAACGGAGCTGCCATGGAATTCACCGACCGGAGTCGGGCCCATCATAATACTATATTTTTTTTTACACTTCTGGGGGGTGAGCAGTGGATTCCGGACTTACGAACCGGCTGTGGTAGGTTTAGGACAGCTGTCTTGCCACATGTGAGCGTTCACCTTACCACCTATTCACTCCCCCTTCGAAGCCATAGAATTTGAGATGCGCAAATCACAGTTTTAGATAATTTTTCTACGAAAGAGTTGATTATTTTTCTGGAAAGGCCAAGATCTTTAACCCGTTGAGTATGAGTCAACCAAATCTGGTCGCGAAACAATTATCCGTTGAGTACGAGTCGACCAAATCTGGTCGCGCGTTTTTTTCACTTCTTTGACGTTCTCATATTTATTCATAATTATCTAATTGTTTTACAAAATGATATTTCAATATTCTATATTCGAAATTTCAATGCAATTATTGTGCAGTTGTTCTTTTTATAATTGGTGTAGTAGTTTCGTAGTTATAGTACTTTAAGTCGAGCGCCGTCGATGTCGCCGAAAATCCTGCAAAAGAGACAGATGCATCCATGAAAATACCCATTTACTCCAAGGGTTAAAGAGGTGAAATAGAGATTTAGCTGGCAGGCCACGAGCTCCAACTTCCACCGCGTGAAGGTGAACAGTGAAGCCGTTCCGGGTTACGGCATTTGCAAGATCATGGTATTTATTTAAAAGATTTACTAAGATTTTACAACAAAATGCGTAGATTTTACTAGAAACGAGTAGATGTACTCATAATTCCAAAAATTGATTAATCTTCGTTTCTTATGTTCAATAATACGGACTTTCGTTGTATAACAGTATAACAAACGAAATTTTAAATCAGCTCTGATTATTTTAATATTATTTACATAAAGATGAGAAAATCCAACAAAATCACCCTAATATGGATACCGGGTCACCGAGGCATACCCGGAAACGAAGAGGCCGACAGACTGGCAAAACTGGGCACACTGGAATACAAGTGGAGCCAGTTGTAGGGGTCCCCTTTGCTACAGGTAAGAAAATCATCAGGGACTGCAGGAACATCGGGCTTCCTGGAAACAGAGTCAGGGATGTCGCCAGGCAAAAGCTACGATGGAGCAACCACTACAGAAGAAAACCAAGGCCCTACTTGACATGAGCAAGAAGAACCTTAGAACCACTATCGGTCTCCTCACCGGACACACGACCCTTAGAGCTCATCTATTCAACCTTGGCTTGACTGAGAGCAAGGATTGCCGAATATGTGGTGAGGAACCTGAAGACAGCATACACATTGTTGGTCGCTGTCCAGGGCTCGCCGCCAAAAGACACAGTTTACTGGGACGAGCCTTTCTCGAACCCAGCGATCTGCCCAACTTGAAGGTCAGTGATCTACTTGGACTGGTAAGAAGTACCGGGCTACTAGCTGACCACTGACCTAACCACACAGTGGGTAGTTACAAAAGACCTTACAGATCTAGGTGACATCAAGGGCTGGAAACAAGCCCCCCTTGTCTACCTACTACTACTACTACTACTACTACATAAAGATGTCAATTTTTAATTTGGTATATAGGTTTCAATACGTAATCATTACACACTTTAATGTAGACTAATAGATGGCAATCTAATCTCTCGCTATTGAATGTTGTTACTGTTTATCATTGCTTAGATAATGGGTTTTTATAATCAGTCTTTTATAAAAAAAACCATTTATTGTCAATGTTATTAAAGATGGCCAAATAAATTGCTTTTAGTTTTGCCGGAAAATGCTATCAGTGCCACCTGCATGTCGCTGGCGCATAAGGGTTCTCAAAAAGTAGTCAATTTTAGTAGAATATTTCGTTATTGCAGGCTCTCCAAAAGGACAAAAGAAGCGATCAACCAAACGATGCACGACATGACAGTGAACTCCATGAACAACGTGTCAATATTCGATAACTCGATGGCCGACAACACGATGCGGTTCAATTCGAGTTCTATTTTCGCGGATACTCTTCACGACCTGACGGTGGATAACTCGCGGAAACCGAAGAGGCGGTGCTTCCTCGATGTTAACGATGACGATGACGAGGATCTATACAACCCGGACATGGTGGATGAAGAAGCCATCTGTAAGGAGTGGAAGCTGAAGCTGAAGAGAATCGCCCAGCTGCATGTGTGCCTGGAGCACCTAACGCAGTTGCAGCAATCTCTCAATGTGACATCTTGTAAGTGAATTATTTTACTATTTTTTTTATATTTCTCGGTAACTTTGGAGTTGTCAACTACTACGGGCAAACCCGCCACCCCAGGAAGGTATAACGCTATTAATCATTCTTTTAACTATGGGGTGAACGCAAAAACTTAGTGATGACACTGTCCACCGTCTAATTACGCTAGGTGTGACAGACAGCCCTCTATGCAGAGGATGCATGAAGGAAGAAGAAACGCCACAGCATGTGCTCATGGAATGCAGGAGCGTGGCAGAGCAACGGGCAAGAATACTACAATCTCCAGCATCTCTCCCGGAGGCCTGTAGCAACCCAAACAGGCTGCTAACCTTCTGGGACAGCCTGGGTTGGCTGGAGTAACATGAGCCACGCACAACGGCCTAATCAAGAGGCCAGGTGCGGGAAAAAGCCCAGATAAACTAAACTACGCTAGCGATCAGCAACCAGCGGCCCGCGGGCCACATGTAACCAGCGAGGCACTTTGGTGCGGCCCGCAAGATTCTCATCGAAATTACAGGAAGTTAAGAAAGCAAATAATAAATAATAAATACAAACAGAGCTGCCATGGAATTCACCGACCGGAGTCGGGCCATCATAATACTATTTTTTTTTACACTTCTGGGGGGTGAGCAGTGGATTCCGGACTTACGAACCGGCTGTGGTAGGTTTAGGACGGCTGTCTTGCCACATGTGAGCGTTCACCTTACCACCCATTCACTCCGAAGCCATAGAATTTGAGATGCGCAAATCGCAGTTTTAGATATTTTTTCTAAGAAAGAGTTGATTATTTTTCTGGAAAGGCCAAGATCTTTAAAGAGGTGAAATAGAGATTTAGCTGGCAGGCCACGAGCGCCAACTTCCACCGCGTGAAGGTGAACAGTGAAGCCGTTCCGGGTTACGGCATTTGCAAGATCATGGTATTTATTTAATTTGTACTCGTGGTCTTTTGGGATATTTGATTCCCATGGAACAGATATGATAGTTTTGGTAGTACGTATATTTCTGAGCAAACTTTTTCCATTCCAAATTACCGAAAAAACAAACACTGTTCTAGGTTATCAGATTCAAGTGCAAGCTAATATTTAAAAAATCATTTGTGATCACAAAACTTTCCCAGCAAACAGACAATCTCCCCCCCCCCCGCGCCGAACCCTTTAACCCCCCCCCCCCCCCTCCCCCGCCCCCGCCAAATGAACTTATGCAAAATATCGCGCATAAATATTTGGGCTGTCGGCGCAATGGGAGCCGTGTTTGCAGACTGTGGACAACAACCAAAATCGTTTGACCAATTCGAAAGAGTGTTTGGCCTAGTTGAAGCGTAATACAACGGAGTTTTGTCGCCGATTCTTGACCGTAAACATGGATCCACCACTATACACCAGAGACCAAGCAGCAATCGAAACAGTGGACTTCTCTAGGCGAATCTGCTCCGAAGAAGACAAAGACGGTAACCTATCGGCCGGAAAAATCATGGCCATCGTTTTTTGGGATTTCCAAGGTGTGATCCACATTGACTTTTTGCAGACGGGACGAACGATCTCGGGGCAGTACTATAGTGGTTTATTGTGTCAATTCGACGGCGTATTGAAGGAGAAACAGCCTCGTTTGCAGCGGATAAATTGCTCTTCCACCACGGCAACGCTCCGGCCCATTCATCCCGAATTGCCACAGCCAAATTGATTGAATTGGGATAGGAGATGGTGCCGCATTCCCCCTACTCTCCAGACCTGGCCCCGTGCGACTTCTTTTTAGTCCTAAACATGAAGACTTGGCTCTGGGGCAAGCGCTTCACGTCAAATGGAGGTCAAAGGAGGTCATCGCCGCCACGAATTCCTATTTTGCAGAGTTCCCGAAATTGTATTATTTTGAGGGCCTAAAAAAGTTAAAGTACCGCTGGGAAAAGTGTATCGCCCTAAAAGGGGATAATGTTGAAAAATAAAAAAAAACCTGTTAAATTACCTACTGCGTTTTCTCGCCCATTCCAGAAACTTGTCAATCTACCCGCGTATTATTATTTCTTTTGGGATAGGATACCAGGCATGGATATAGGCATGTTTAGAACGCTGCGTATTGGGCTGCTGAACATAAAAGAGGACATTAATCAGTATTTGGAATGATGAGTTGCATTGCGTTTCATAGTAAAATTCTTTCTGCCAAAACGTAGTATGGCATTTTAAATGCCTTTCAGCATACACTTCCAGACCCCAGTAACCTCGCTCGTTGGAGCTATGCCGAGGATAGTTCATGTCCCCTTTGTAGCAACACCCCTTGCACAGCTAGACATATTCTAGCTGGCTGCAAGGTGGCCTTGGATCAAGGACGGTACACTTACCGCCACGACAAAGTCCTTGCTGTTATTCGCGAGGTACTTAGCCTCTCAGTGGCTCGTGCCAACAATGGTTCCACAGTATCCTCCAAACCCCCAATACAGTTTGTGCGGGTTGGCTCTAAAGGCAAAAAACATCTCACTGCAAAACCTTTCTCAATAATCGAGAAAGCTTCAGATTGGATTATGGAGGTCGATTCGGTCTCTAAGCAGTATAAATTCCCTGAAAGTCTCGGATGCACAGCCCTGCGTCCAGATATAACTCTTTACTCTCTATCTCGGAAGATGGTCCTTATCGTAGAATTAACTGTTTCATGGGAATCAAATATCCCAAAAGACCACGAGTACAAATTAAATAAATACCATGACCTCTCAAATGCCGTCACCCGGAACGGCTTTTGAGAGGTTGGTCTCTCCAGGAAAATAATCAACTCCTTTCTAGAAAAAATATCTAAAACCGCGATTTCCGCATCTCAAATTCTATGGCTTCGAAGGGGGAGTGAATGGGTGGTAAGGTGAACGCTCACATGTGGCAAGACAGCTGTCCTAAACCTACCACAGCCGGTTCGTAAGTCCGTAATCCACTGCTCACCCCCCAGAAGTGTGAAAATAAAATAGTATTATGATGGGCCCGACTCCGGTCGGTGAATTCCATGGCAGCTCCGTTTGTATTATTTTTTTTTTATACCCTTTTAAAAAAATGTGTAGCATAGCTCATTGCAGCACTTGCGAAAGCAGTTTATACGATCTAATATTGCTTTGTTAATATGCTACATGAACTGAAATCGATATTACAAATTTCAGCCGATTTGATTCCTATCGTGTCGAGTCTTTTAAATCAGTACACCCACGAGAAATCTTCTGTCAAGAGCGTCGGGCAAATGTTTAACGATCCAGTGCAATCTTTTTCTATATCTGTGCAGAGAAACATCGTCGAGGACCGCATCAAGCAGTGAGTTTATTTATAAAATTTTATATCTTTAATTACGCTAATAGTTTACTTTATACTTTATTTGCAGATAAAAATTAAAATACAAATTTATTTTGTATTTTAATACCTATTGTATTTTGTATTAACCCCTTGAGTATGATACGACCAAATCTGGTTCTGATACGACCAGATCTGGTTCCGCGTTTTTTTCACTTCTTTGACGTTCTCATATTTATTCATAATTATCTAATTGTTTTACAAAATGATATTTCAATATTCTATATTCGAAATTTCAATGCAATCATTGTGCAGTTGTTCTTTTTATGATTGGTGTAGTAGTTTCTTAGTTATAGTACTTTAAGGTCGATGTCGCCGAAAATCCTGCAAAAGAGACAGATGCATCCATGAAAATACCCATTTACTCCAATGGTTAAAAAATACCGCTTATTGCCACATAGCAATATCTTGCAGCTAACCTAGTCTTACAGTGCAGTGGTACATGCGCGCGTTATGGCAATAAAGATTATTAGACAAATAAGTTATTCCGCGTAAAATAAAAACCACTAGATGTAAACCTAAGAATGCCCAAAGAGAGGAAATTGGGGTAGAAAGGAGAGAGAAAGGATTACTTCTTAGAAAAAATATGCTTTTTAACGTGAGTTTTAAATGTTTCTAAAGAAGGCGAGTTTCGTCTTTTTACTGGGAGATCGTTCCACATTCTTGAATCATGAGCATAGAGAGTAGAAATCAGTAGTATGACGAGGAATTTTGAGTAAATTGTCAGAGGCTGTCCGAAGTATTAGACTATGGGAACTTAATGGTTTAGTGGTCTTTTATCTGCTTGCGAGTCTCAGTGCCGAATGCGAAAACCTGTTTTTCCTATCATTTTCATCTTTCTCTGGGACGCCATTACCACCATTTTGTGGTTTTTTCTGTTGTGATAATTTGCAGCGGCTGATCTCCGTATTTATGCAATTATTGCTATTGCTTTTTTATTTATTTATTTCTCTTTCCAGTACTGCAAAAGTCTGTCATTGAATAAACCACTGTTGTATATTAGTGTGCATGCACTAACACTATCTACAAACAGATCTTCGAGGGCTTCGAGAATTTTGCGTGGGCTGGCCGGCTTCCGAAGGGTTAAACGCCTGTCATACCATAAATAAAATACAGCCGATCACAAATATTTCATATCCTAACCATTCAAAAATGACCTTTCTGTTGATATAAAATGAACTGCATTTGGTGTTAAACTTATTCAATTAGAGTCATCTGCCTCTTTTAGTAAAATTATTATGTTCGAAAATTTTAAATGGCAAATTTTACCACGTATTTCTTTATCATTTTACTGTACCGATTGGCACTAAATACATGGTAACGTATTTATTTTATATTAATAAAATATCGATAAAATTCTAGAATTTGGAACTTGACCGTACGCGGTACGATCGGTTGTACTTCCTCACGGGATATTACCAATCTCTTATTGCGATAGTATTCGCAAAAAGTTTCTTGAGCAAAAATTGCATATACGGTAAATATCCCTAGTTTTTGGAAGTGTTCATGACATGACTGCTATGGACCAATACCCACTATTGCTCTTTATAACCGAAGTTATAACCAACCGTATATAATGACACACGGCATGAATCACCAAAACTAAAAAGAAATTTATATTATGGACGCCACCGCCTCTTTTATAGCAAAGACAAAAACTAATTAAAAAAAAAATACCAAAAAAAAATACTGAAAAAAAAAAAATATACCAGATACCCTAAAAAACCAATCTCAGAGTGTGGGCTAACGGTTTGTCTTTATTGGATTTGTCCCACAAAAAATCCACACAAAAAACACACAAAAAAGAAAAAAACACGCTGGTATGTAAAAAGTTTGCGTTTATTTCGTGTCCTAATTTCCCATTTTAGTCCAAGAGACACGCAATCGAGCCCATTATATATTTATATAATATATATATGGGGGCCGGGTATACTGATTGGGTCCAAATCGGGGCTGGACGTAGGCTGCGGTATATATGAAGAGTGACCAAACTTCGAAAGAAGTGTAAACTTGGGGAAATACGCCTCCATATTCCAAGCGGAGGTATACGCCATCATTGGATGTACGGATATCAACCTCCATAAGAACTACGCCAACCACCGTATCTATATCCACTCGGATAGCAAGGCAGCTCTTATATGGCACTAGCCTCGAATACCATTAATTCAAAGCTAGTGCAAAACTGCGTATCACTACTGAATTCCCTGGGCGAAAAGAACAGGGCAATTCTAAGATGGGTTCCCGGCCATGCAGGAATCGAGGGAAATGAAAAAGCCGACGAACTTTCTAAGACGGGAGCAAAGGGAACGTTATACGGCCCTGAACCTTGCTGTGGCGTACCAAAAAACCTTGCAAACCTAATTCTCAAACAAATATGTTTAGAACAATCTGTCAACCACTGGAGCAACACGCCAGGGTTGAATCAATCCAAAGCGCTAATTAAGGCCTATGACCCTAAGACGGCCTATGAGGCCTTATCGCTAAATAGGAACAATGTACGCGTACTGGTGAGGGCGCTCCTGGGACATTGTGGCCTCAACAAACACATGTACAACCTCAAGCTCTGAGACACAAAAATGTGCAGGTTCTGCCAAGGGGCAGAGGAAACTCTCTGCACCTCATGTACGAATGTGGCCCGCTGATGCATAAAAGATACATCCACTTGGGTGGTCATTACTTCCAACCTGAGGAGGTAAAACAAGGCGCCAAAAGCCTGTTGCGGTTCTTAAATGACACGAGGCTTAGCGCAGAACTATAGTAGGTGGCGAACACAATAGATTGGCAATGGTCGCAGTGTTACAAGGCTCATAAAGACCTTAGAAAAGCCCCACACAACAATTAAAAAATATATATGGGGGCCGGCCGAAACGGTTAACCCTCCAACCGCGGGAGACGCTCACTGAGCGTTCAGCTCTGTCCATACGATTCTGTACGCTATTATCGCGTTGCATATAATTTCTGCATTTCCCCGTTGAATCTTTTTCTGTTGCTATGCCACATTGAGAGTCGCATTTGCCACGTTCTCGAGTCGCAAGGGAACGGACAAGTTACGACCTGTATTTTAGAATATAGACCAAATCGATAAGAAAATCGCCCGGGGTTGGATGGAGGGTGAAGCGCGGATCTGTCGAAACGATGCAAAATGCTTATAGGTACTGTTGGCGTCCGACAGGTTAAGGAAGTTACATAAAATTATGAATATGATTGTTGTTTCTATTTTTAGTAAACGAGCTACATTGTATAAAATCACATTGACTGGTCAATCAACCCAATATCCAAAGGAAGTTAACAACGTTGTGACAAAGTACATCTGCAGCCAGCGGCCACTGTTCCCGCCTTCTATCCGGGATGTTACTGGTAAGTAAAGCAATGTGGACCTGATGAAATCTCTCTTCCAGGGAGACTATGACAGCAACAGTATGCGTCATGCTGTTGGCCTTTAATTCCAGGATGACTGGACAACAATTAGGGACTATTTCATTTCTCCACTATTGCACTGGAAGGTAATGTTGTGTGACTGGACACCAGAGATGCTGATTTTTTTTATTTTTTTTTATTTTATAAATTAAACCAGTTGGTAGGTATCCCTACTCTTGGCATTGTCAAATTCTTTATACAAGATAATGTGTTATACCTTATGTGGTATAAATATTTTTTATACAGATTGACTATTTTTTTAAACGAAAAAAAAAACAATTATTAAATAAATTTACAATGAAAATATATCGTCATTTAAAAAACTAGTCGAGGTGCTAAAATACCTAAGTAGGTATAGATGAACAATATAAATAGTCAAAATATAAAAATGAATAGTTATAAAATAGTCAAATAAGGAATACCACAATTATAAGATTACAAATATAAATGTTTCAATAGAAATAGTCAATACAAATTTTATTAATATTATCCATCTCCGATTATCAAATGATTGGATATATAGTCAAGAAAAAAATACATATATTGTATTATAATAAAAGTAATCACGAAAGATTAGGAAATTCAATATTGTAGTCCCTAATAGAATAAATTGGGTTTTTGATAAGAATGTCTTTGAGCTTTTTCTTAAAATTAACGTCTCCAAGACCCCTGATGCACAATGGAATCTTATTATAAAAAAGGTTAGACTGGTACAGGAAACTATTTCTAACCTTACTCAGTCGTACTTTGTAAGGACGCAAGTCTTGTTTGTTCCGAGTATTATGCGAATGAATATCCGAATTTTTTAGAGTAGTATTGATGTTTTTTCTTGCATACATGATACCCTGGTGTACATAAGCGGCATGCATTGTCATGATACTAGATTCAATGAAATACGGCCTGCAAGATGTTAGCGATGGGAATCAAATATCCCAAAAGACCACGAGTACAAATTAAATAAATACCATGATCTCGCAAATGCCGTCACCCGGAACGGCTTCACTGTTCACCTTCACGCGGTGGAAGTAGGCGCTCGTGGACTACCAGCTAAATCTTTGTTTCACCTTTTTAAAGATCTTGGTCTCTCCGAGAAAATAATCAACTCCTTTCTAGAAAAATTATCTAAAACCGCGATTTCTGCATCTCAAATTCTATGGCTTCGAAGGGGGAGTGAATGGGTGGTAAGGTGAACGCTCACATGTGGCAAGACAGCTGTCTTAAACCTACCACAGTCGGTCGTTAGTCCGGAATCCACCCTTCACCTCCCAGAAGTGTAATAATTATATATGATGGGCACGATTTTTGGTCGGTGAATTCCATGGCAGCTCCGTTTGTATTTTATTTATTGTAAATAAATAGCGAATTGCTCTTTTTTGAAGTCGAAATATTCTAACTGAATTTGCCGCCATTCCCCAGAACATAAGGCCATAAGTTATTAATGACTGGAAATAAGCATAGTATACAGACTTTGCGGCTTCAAAACCACATAGCATTTTAATTTTCTTAACTTTGGCGAGACCGTCCGACAGGATGGAGAATTCAGCGATCGGCACTGAAGAAAACCTGGCTAAATAACATCAAAGACGACTTTAAGAATCAACGATTATCGGCTAGGGATGCTCGAGACGTGGCAAAAAAATCATTAAGAATGGAAGCGAATCGTGAATGGAGTACGAGATCGAGCGGCACTGACAGCAGCGTATTGGCTGCGAGGGCGACCCCCTCCCCAATCGCCAGCTACAGAATAAATAATAATAAGAATAATAAATCTAAAAACAAACCCAAGGTTTTATTCTCAGTTTGCATGTGTCACTTATGTATTTATGGAAGGAGTGGCGGTTGTCGAATATCATACCAGGGTCTTTCAGTTCAGTGATGCACCTATTGACATCAGCTCCTATTGTTGTTGTTTGTTATTATAGACAACATTCCGCTGCCTCCAGTGGCGGATTAGGCCCGGGCCTAGGGCGGCCAGATATTAGGGGCGGCCAATCTTGGCAAAATCGGCAAAAAGTCACTCATGATAACAAGAAATAACTCATAGTACCTATATATATAAATAAATACAAACGGAGCTGCCATGGAATTCACCGACCGGAGTCGGGCCCATCATAATACTATTTTTTTTACACTTCTGGGGGGTGAGCAGTGGATTCCGGACTTACGAACCGGCTGTGGTAGGTTTAGGACAGCTGTCTTGCCACATGTGAGCGTTCACCTTGCCACCCATTCACTCCCCCTTCGAAGCCATAGAATTTGAGATGCGCAAATCGCAGTTTTAGATATTTTTTCTAAGAAAGAGTTGATTATTTTTCTGGAAAGGCCAAGATCTTTAAAGAGGTGAAATAGAGATTTAGCTGGCAGGCCACGAGCGCCAACTTCCACCGCGTGAAGGTGAACAGTGAAGCCGTTCCGGGTTACGGCATTTGCAAGATCATGGTATTTATTTAATTTGTACTCGTGGTCTTTTGGGATATTTGATTCCCATGGAACAGTTAATTCTACGATAAGAGCCACCTTCCGAGATAGAGAGTAAAGAGTTATATCTGGACGGAGGGCTGTGCATCCGAGACTTTCAGGGAATTTATACTGCTTAGAGACCGAATCAACCTCCAGAATCCAATCTGTAGCTTTCTCGATTATTGAGAAAGGTTTTGTAGTTAAATGTTTTTTGCCTTTAGAGCCATCCCGCACAAACTGTATTGGGGGTTTGGAGGATACTGTCAAACCCTTGTTGGCACGAGCCACTGAGAGACTAATTACCTCGCGAATAACAGCGAGAACTTTGTCATGGCGGTAAGTGTACCGTCCTTGATCTAAGGCCACCTTGCAGCCAGCTAGAATGTGCCTAGCTGTGCAAGGGGTATTGCTACAGAGGGGACAAGAACTATCCTCGGCAAAGCTCCAACGAGCGAGGTTACTGGGGTCTGGAAGTGTATGCTGAAAGGCATTCAAATAAAATTTCAGCATCTCTGGCGTCCAGTCATAGAGCATTACCTTCCAGTGCATTGGAGGCGGAATGCAAAAGTCACCAATTGTTGTCCAATCATTCTGGCATTGAAGGCCAATAGCATGAGCCATACTCTTGCTGTCGTAATCTCCCCGCAAAAGAGACTTCTTCAAGTCCACGTCGCTCGTGGTTGTACTGCCATACCCCAGACCAGTGCCATTCTGGCTGATTCCAGTAAGGAACCTTTTGTGGAAGTCTACGCGGGCTTGTAGTTCATTTGAATCACTACAGCCACTTATTACGTGCTTCGATATTGCCGGATCTTTGGAATTGCACAGAATCGAATTTTTGGTTATTCTGGAGTTGGCGTAGGGCAGAGAGGGCAGTTTAAGCGCTAGCCCAAAATTTTGTTTGGACCTGAAGAGAGTCGAGGGGTCAGCTGGTTTGGCTAAGGACAGCCAGGATTTTAAACTAGCTGTCACCAGTGCATCTAGACGGGACAGTTGGGTTTTGGTAAAATCGTAAATAAGAAAGGGCCATGACAAATGTGACGTTAGATAATTGTCATAGATCCAGGCCTTACGAGGGCCAGAAATTAGCAAGGCATCTATTTTCGCCAGGCAACTTTTGAAATGCTCTATAACATGATCGCCCGAGACGTCTTTTCCCTGATGGGTGATTTTTCTGCCGAGGAATTTGAAATGATTGTTTGGGTCTATAAGGGAGATATTAGAGCCCTTATAGACCAATTTGGGGTCATAGGATGTAAATTTTGTGCCCATGCGGGCGAGTCCAAGGCAAAAACATTTGGAGGGCTTCACTTTTATACAGCCTGACCAGTCGCAGAAAAGCTCCACTTTCTGTAATAGCAGGGAAAGCTGCTTGGGGCTTCTGGTAATGAAAGTTAGGTCGTCGGCAAAAGCGAGGCACGACGAGGTGTATTGGCCGTCTGTTTTAAAACGGTAGCCCCACTTCCTGTCAAACTGGCTCAGGCTTTCCAGAAGTATATTAAAAACTATATTAAAAATCGTCGGGGAGAGGCAACAGCCCTGAAATAGTCCAATTGAATATGGTATAGAGCGGGTAGTCCATTCTTGCGTTTTAACATGGAAAGTCAGACAGTTGTAGTAGGAGGCTACAATGTCACGCACGACTGGTGGGAAGTTGTACCAGCGGAGTGCAAAGTGGAGGAGACTGTGTCGGACTGACCCAAAGGCATTCTCTAGGTCGAGCCAGCATACATTGATTTGGCGTTCGTGCTGTCTCGCATCCTTGATGGCAGCAGCCAGGAGAGAGTTGTGCTCGAGGCAGCCCGAGACGCCGCGCATGAAGCCTTTTTGAACTGATACTCCAAGGTACTCATTCCGGTGCATGAATTCGCTCATCCTCGTGTGGACTATGCTAAAAAAGATTTTGGCCACAGTGTCTGTGGGAGCAATGGGCCGAGCGTCCTTTGGTCCGGTGCAAACTGGGACCTTCGGAATTAAGATGACTGTCGCTCGGCCAAAATTCTGTGGGACTACACCGCTATTCCATATATTTCGGAAGATGGATCCTAAATATTGCAGAAGGCAGGGGCATTTTTTGTATACTAAATAGGGAATACCATCGGGACCCGGAGTAGAGCCCGACGGCTTCCTCTTTACTTGATTAAGAATCTCATCTAGTGATGGAGGTTGAGAAGCAAAAGCTACCGTAGGCAGGGGCGGAGGTGTAATGCCCGGCGGAGGGCTGTAATTATGGAGCCGCATTGGGTCCTCATACGTGGTCGAAAAGTATTCCGTGGCCATATCTTCCGGGATTTGGATTTTTCCCTTGGCGGCAGACAAAACCGTTTTGCTGTAGTTAAAACGGTTTTTGTCGAACCGGGCTTCCTCTTTGGATTTGAGAAATGCTGCCTTGCGCTTGTCGTTTTGCGTTGCTACGCTCTGTATGAGTTTTAGTATAGAGCGGTACGCGCGCGAGAAGTTGTGGCAGAGGGCTTTATCCCCGGCTTTCTTGGCTTCACGTAACTGGCGACGAAGTAGCCGCTTTTGCCTACGGAGCTTTGCCTTAAATGCGTTTTCTCTGTGAACCGGGTCGACATGGGTAGATTTTGGGTAAACACCCGAGAAGTATTCATGGACCGCCACCTGGAAGGATGACAGCTGGACGCTGGCAGGGGCATTACGGTTCACAGAGTGGTCAAGAATAGAAGTTAAATTATTATATGAAATTCCCAGTCCTCTTTCGCAAGTGAAGGGAATTTTAGAGGAGGGAAGGATACGATTTGCGCGGGTAGAGGAGACCGGTCGGGTGACAAACTGCGGGCAGATGTGGAGTCAAGGGACATGTGAGGTTCAACTCTGTCCGTGACTCCTTGCGACGGTTTAAGACACTGACGTGCAGCGTCGCTATCATCGTGCCCAGCAATGTGTTTATTTAACCATGCTAATCGTTTATATTGTTTCCCGCAGATAGGGCAAGCAAGGTCCGGTGTCGTTTTAGCCGTGTCGTTGTTTGGGGTTTCTACTGGGGTAGCGGGAATTCTCCCCCCCTGATAGGCCGCTTGGGGGCATATTTCCTTTTTTTTCTTTTTTGCTTTATAAATAATCGGGTCTGGCTTGCAAGGCCATCGACCCGATGCGTTCTTTCACGCCGTCCACCGTCTCTCCGGCTGTCACAACTCTTTCGTTGTTGTCATCCTGATGATCAGGGGGTTTACAATAAATACAAACGGAGCTGCCATGGAATTCACCGACCGGAGTCGGGCCCATCATAATACTATTTTTTTTACACTTCTGGGGGGTGAGCAGTGGATTCCGGACTTACGAACCGGCTGTGGTAGGTTTAGGATAGCTGTCTTGCCACATGTGAGCGTTCACCTTGCCACCCATTCACTCCCCCTTCGAAGCCATAGAATTTGAGATGCGCAAATCGCAGTTTTAGATAATTTTTCTAAGAAAGAGTTGATTATTTTTCTGGAAAGGCCAAGATCTTTAAAGAGGTGAAATAGAGATTTAGCTGGCAGGCCACGAGCGCCAACTTCCACCGCGTGAAGGTGAACAGTGAAGCCGTTCCGGGTTACGGCATTTGCAAGATCATGGTATTTATTTAATTTGTACTCGTGGTCTTTTGGGATATTTGATTCCCATGGAACAGTTAATTCTACGATAAGAGCCACCTTCCGAGATAGAGAGTAAAGAGTTATATCTGGACGGAGGGCTGTGCATCCGAGACTTTCAGGGAATTTATACTGCTTAGAGACCGAATCAACCTCCAGAATCCAATCTGTAGCTTTCTCGATTATTGAGAAAGGTTTTGTAGTTAAATGTTTTTTGCCTTTAGAGCCATCCCGCACAAACTGTATTGGGGGTTTGGAGGATACTGTCAAACCCTTGTTGGCACGAGCCACTGAGAGACTAATTACCTCGCGAATAACAGCGAGAACTTTGTCATGGCGGTAAGTGTACCGTCCTTGATCTAAGGCCACCTTGCAGCCAGCTAGAATGTGCCTAGCTGTGCAAGGGGTATTGCTACAGAGGGGACAAGAACTATCCTCGGCAAAGCTCCAACGAGCGAGGTTACTGGGGTCTGGAAGTGTATGCTGAAAGGCATTCAAATAAAATTTCAGCATCTCTGGCGTCCAGTCATAGAGCATTACCTTCCAGTGCATTGGAGGCGGAATGCAAAAGTCACCAATTGTTGTCCAATCATTCTGGCATTGAAGGCCAATAGCATGAGCCATACTCTTGCTGTCGTAATCTCCCCGCAAAAGAGACTTCTTCAAGTCCACGTCGCTCGTGGTTGTACTGCCATACCCCAGACCAGTGCCATTCTGGCTGATTCCAGTAAGGAACCTTTTGTGGAAGTCTACGCGGGCTTGTAGTTCATTTGAATCACTACAGCCACTTATTACGTGCTTCGATATTGCCGGATCTTTGGAATTGCACAGAATCGAATTTTTGGTTATTCTGGAGTTGGCGTAGAGCAGAGAGGGCAGTTTAAGCGCTAGCCCAAAATTTTGTTTGGACCTGAAGAGAGTCGAGGGGTCAGCTGGTTTGGCTAAGGACAGCCAGGATTTTAAACTAGCTGTCACCAGTGCATCTAGACGGGACAGTTGGGTTTTGGTAAAATCGTAAATAAGAAAGGGCCATGACAAATGTGACGTTAGATAATTGTCATAGATCCAGGCCTTACGAGGGCCAGAAATTAGCAAGGCATCTATTTTCGCCAGGCAACTTTTGAAATGCTCTATAACATGATCGCCCGAGACGTCTTTTCCCTGATGGGTGATTTTTCTGCCGAGGAATTTGAAATGATTGTTTGGGTCTATAAGGGAGATATTAGAGCCCTTATAGACCAATTTGGGGTCATAGGATGTAAATTTTGTGCCCATGCGGGCGAGTCCAAGGCAAAAACATTTGGAGGGCTTCACTTTTATACAGCCTGACCAGTCGCAGAAAGCTCCACTTTCTGTAATAGCAGGGAAAGCTGCTTGGGGCTTCTGGTAATGAAAGTTAGGTCGTCGGCAAAAGCGAGGCACGACGAGGTGTATTGGCCGTCTGTTTTAAAACGGTAGCCCCACTTCCTGTCAAACTGGCTCAGGCTTTCCAGAAGTATATTAAAAACTATATTAAAAATCGTCGGGGAGAGGCAACAGCCCTGAAATAGTCCAATTGAATATGGTATAGAGCGGGTAGTCCATTCTTGCATTTTAACATGGAAAGTCAGACAGTTGTAGTAGGAGGCTACAATGTCACGCACGACTGGTGGGAAGTTGTACCAGCGGAGTGCAAAGTGGAGGAGACTGTGTCGGACTGACCCAAAGGCATTCTCTAGGTCGAGCCAGCATACATTGATTTGGCGTTCGTGCTGTCTCGCATCCTTGATGGCAGCAGCCAGGAGAGAGTTGTGCTCGAGGCAGCCCGAGACGCCGCGCATGAAGCCTTTTTGAACTGATACTCCAAGGTACTCATTCCGGTGCATGAATTCGCTCATCCTCGTGTGGACTATGCTAAAAAAGATTTTGGCCACAGTGTCTGTGAGAGCAATGGGCCGAGCGTCCTTTGGTCCGGTGCAAACTGGGACCTTCGGAATTAAGATGACTGTCGCTCGGCCAAAATTCTGTGGGACTACACCGCTATTCCATATATTTCGGAAGATGGATCCTAAATATTGCAGAAGGCAGGGGCATTTTTTGTATACTAAATAGGGAATACCATCGGGACCCGGAGTAGAGCCCGACGGCTTCCTCTTTACTTGGCTCTATCTAAAGGCTCTATCTAAGACTTCCTCTATCTAAAGGCTCACGTACATTGCGTACATATAAAATGTACGTATAAGTTATTTCGTACATATAAGTGATGAATAATATAAATTTTATTACTAACCTGACGAAACTAAGCGCTTTAGAGGTCGAATAAAAAGCCAAAGCATTGCAAATGGTTTATTCTACTGACTTAGAAGCCAATTTTTCAAAAGAATGCCTCCATTTTCGCGCTCACTGCAGAATAAAAAATGAAGACCTGAACAGTGCTGTCAGTGCTATAAGTTTGTTGAAATAGTTACGAACTGAAGGTCTTCAAACCATTTACCCAAACGTAGATATTGCTCTACGTATGTGTGCGTGTACTCCCGCCGGTAACTGTTCTGGAGAACGATCATTTTCTTGTTTGCGACGAGTTAAAAAATTATTTACGCACAACAATGACGGAGCAAAGGTTAAACGATCTTGCTTTGCTTAACATAGAAGCTAATTTTTTAAGGAAATTGGATTGCGAAGATTTAATTAATGATTGTGCAGACGAGATTTGTAACACATTGTAAAATACTTATTATATCTTGTATGAGAATAACCTTTAGTCATTGAAATAAATAAAACCTAACACCGTTTGAAATGTTTTATTTAAATTTGCAATTATCCCTGAATTCGAAAAAAATACAAACTAGCAGCTATTATACTTAACTGATGTTGAATCAATTTCGATAAAAGTTGGCAAAAAAATATATTCATTATGTAGTCTAATGATGGGTGCTGAGAAAGGGGCGGCTGGTACCTGATACATGGCATGGGGCCTAGGGCGGCCAAGATTGCAAATCCGCCACTGGGCTGCCTCCAGTAATTCTCTAAGAGCCAGATTTCCTTGAGGGCGGATTATCAAGCTTGTACTAGAGTCCTTTTTGTTATATATGTAGGTCCATTTGAATTATAAATATCCTTCGGTATCTATAAACGTTGACTGAAATTTTGCACTATTTGTTCGCTCTATAAAAGAGTGGAAAGTTAGCTATAGGTGGAATGATGATATTGCAGTGATAAAAACATTCATTTAAGAACATGAACTTATATTTATTTTTAACCGACTTCACGAAAAGGAGGAAGGTTATCAATTCGGTTGTATCTTATTTTTTTTTTAATGTTTGTTACCTCAGAACTCCCTCATTTATGAACCGATTAGAAAAATTCTCTTCTTCCAGATTGGTCCCATTTGGTTCTGATGATGGGGTCCATATTGATATGGAATGATGATATTGCAGTGATAAAAACATTCATTTAAGAACATGAACTTATATTTATTTTTAACCGACTTCAAGAAAAGGAGGAAGGTTATCAATTCGGTTGTATCTTATTTTTTTTTTAATGTTTGTTACCTCAGAACTCCCTCATTTATGAACCGATTAGAAAAATTCTCTTCTTCCAGATTGGTCCCATTTTGTTCTGATGATGGGGTCCATGAGGAATTAAGGGAACTCCTCAAATATTATCATATAAAGTTGGAAATGTAAATGTTGTTCAGTTCCGATGATAATGCATTTTTTTTGGTAAGCATGATCTGATTCTACACCCAGGGTTGCCTCCGCCGAGAGACATGAAATTTTGTATATGCATTCAATTGCCACAGCCCGTTCTAAGTTTCGCCAAGATAAAACTGCAGCACCCAGGGTTGGCTTCCGAGGGAACTCCTCAACGTTTAACAGACAGCCCGTTCTAAGTTTCACCAAGACAGGACTGCGGCACCCAGGGTTGGCTTCAGATGAGGGAACTCCTCAACGGTCAAAAGCACAGACATTAAATTTTGTATACCGTTCATTTAAGTTAGCCCGTTCTAAGTTTCACCGTTCCAAGTTTGACATGGCTGCTGCACTTTTCGGAGCCGGTTTTTTTTTGTTGGTAAAATTTTGTCTATTATTGTTTTTCTTTATTTTCAGATGACGACTTGAATGCAACCATTGGGGGACTGAAATACCACACTACTAAATATTTATATCTAAGCAATTACATGCCGCCTTCTATTACAATTTAAGTTTTGAGAAGATGATATTTTAAGCTATGGAAACGCATGCATTATGTTCTTAGTCTTTTAAATAAATATTTAATTTGTACAAAATTGTGTTTTCATTGCATCTTGTTTGGTTGTAAACTGTTTTGGAAGAAAGGTCTTTGGTTTACAAATAGTCTTGCTCTCTGGGGATAGTACAAAATTTTACGAAAAGCTCAGCTTTTTCAATTGAGACGGGGAAGTCTCGAAAAGTTATTGGGAAATTATTGAAAAGTTTCCAAAATTTGTAAAGTACTTCAAGGAGGACACAACATACAATTGTGCAGCTTGCAATGCAAAAATGTAAACCATTTGTTTATATTGATTTAGGGCTTGTTCACACGCGGGAACCGCGCGATTGCAAACCGTGCGGTTTAAACGTCAAAACTTTGATGTGTTCAAATATGATCCATAAAATACTTGAATATGTAGCAGATACTTGACCTCTCGGGAAATCTATCTAGAATGCAAGATTTAGGCTGTTCCCAAAGGTACATATCAATATCCACGGCCCGGTGGCATAGTGATTAGGTCGCCTGATCTTACATACATTGTAAGGTCCCGGGTTCAATTCCCGGCTGGGTCACCATTTTCCGTTGGGATCAAATTAACGAAATTGCATTTTCAAGTCTTATCGATCAATGCAATAACAAGACACACTTACAGACATATAACACGTCATAGTAGGGTTGGTTGTAAGAGATTGTCATATTATGACAAACCTGCCCATTGTGGCATTTTCACAATAAAGAGTATAAACAATATAATAATTTTGGTATTCGTTTGACGTTTGTACTTTTTTTGAACTGAAAGCTTTTTACTTTTTATGTTAACTACACAATGTTAAAAATTTCAAGTCAATCGGCTAAGCCGTTTAACCTGGAGATCGGTGAATACTTAGTTAGTTAGTTAGTTAGTTAGTTGTACTGGGCGTTCCTCCGCAAGTCGACATCCAGTGTGCCTATTTTGCGTGTAACGGGGGTAGCGCTATTCCACCCACCCCAGCTCCTCGACGAAAGCCAGCAGGGCTTTCAGGTTTCCTGCTGCCTCGCGCAGGGTGCCTGGAGTCCCAAGGTGTTTTGTCCTGTATACTTCTACCTGTTTACAATCTAGCAGAATGTGTTTTGTGGTTTCTTCCGCCTCCATGCATGCTCTGCACATAGGGCTATTCGTTCCGCCCATGTTGAAGAGGTGTTTGTTTAGTGTGTTGTGTCCTGTTATCAGTCCCACTAGTTTGCGTAGTTGGGGCCTTTTTGTCCTTAGAAGTGTTTTGGTAAGTTTGTGGTTGTATTCCACTACTATTTCTTTGGTTTGTCTGCAGGTGTCTATCTCTTTCCAGTGTGTTTGATGTAGTTGTTTGTAGTGGTTGTCAAGTTGGTTGTTTATGTGCGAGTAGGGTAGGGGCACGATAGGTTCGGGTCCGTATGCCGGTGTGTCTGAGCCCTTACGGGCTAGTTCATCCGCAGCATCGTTTCCTCTTGAGTTACTGTGTCCCTTGATCCATTTCAGTGTCACCTTATTGCCTTTTCCGCATACCTCGAGGAGGCTTTGGTGGCATTCGTATATGAGCCCAGATGTAAATCTATCGCTTCCCAGTGCCTGTAGCACTGACCTGCTGTCCGATAGAATACATATGTTTTCGTGTTTTAGCTGCCGCTGTTTCACTGCGTTGCAAGCTTCTATTATTCCCATACATTCTGCTTGGAAAACTGTGTTGTGTGCTCCGAGTGGTTTGAAGATGTGTATGTTTAGGTCTTCCGAGAAGACACCACATCCTGTACCTTTGTTGGTTTTTGATCCATCTGTGTAGATTCTTAGGTCCGTTTGATTCAGTGCTTCTTTTGAGTCTTCTGTTAATGATATGGCATATTCTTTCCAGAAGATCATAGTTTTGGGTATTCTGTCGATTGCCGCTTCCAGCATTGGAAAACTTGACAGTATATTATCATATATATTCGTGTGCGGTGTTTTATATTTGGTCCATAAGTTTAGATTCTTTAGACGAAGAGCCGTTGCGGCTGCTTCTTTTTGTATATGTAGGTGTAGTGGTAGAAGCCCTAGCATGATTTCCAGCGCCGCTGTTGGAGTTGTTCTCATGCAGCCGGTCGCTGCTATACATGCTAGCCTTTGCATTTTCTGTAATTTGTTGATTGCAGTAGTGAGTTGGGTGCGGGGCCACCATACTACAGCTCCGTAGCTTATCATTGGTATTATTATCATTTTGTACAGCCACAGTATAATGTGTGGGGCTAGTCCCCATTTCTTGCCCACCATTCTTCGGCATTGCCAGAAGGCGACTGTTGCTTTGTTTAGTTTGTTGTCTAGGTGTTTATTCCAGTTTAGTTTTTCGTCCAAAGTTATTCCTAGGTACTTTACTTCTTTAGAGAGCGTTAGTCTGGATCCAAACAAGGTTGGCATTTTGTATGTACCCAATTTACGTTTATGTGTGAAGAGAATGGTGTCGGTCTTTTTTGGATTTACCGACAGGTCATTCTCCTTGCACCATTTCTCTATTATTTTCAAAGCTGTTTGTGTAAGGTCGCACAATGTGCTTGTTACTAGTCCGTTGATCATTATCACTAGATCATCTGCATATCCTATTGTTAGGAAATGATTGTTGTTTAGTTTTGTTATCAGGTCGTTTACTACCAGGTTCCATAGAAGTGGCGAGAGTACACCTCCTTGTGGGCATCCTCTCATCACGAGCGCCTGGTGATTTTGGTTTTCAGATAGCCTGATGATTCTCTTTCTTAGCATGTTCATTATCCATTCTGTAATCAATGGTTCGGTTTGATGTCTGTTTAGAGCTTGTTGAATGCTACTGAAATTTGTCTTGTCGAACGCTCCTTCTATGTCGATGAAGGTGCCTAGGCAGGAGTTTTTCCTTGCTAGTGCAGTTTCTATGTTGTTTACAACGGCATGGAGTGCTGACTCTGTCGATTTGCCTTGTGTGTATGCGTGTTGGTTCGGGTGGATGCCTATGTTTTTAAGTGCTGTGTCCTTCAGTTCTCTGTCGCATAGTCTTTCTAGTGTTTTTAGCATGAAGGAGGTAAGGCTAATAGGTCTGAAAGATTTCGGGTCTGTGTAATCAGTTTTCCCTGGTTTTGGTAGAAAGATCACCTTTACTTCTCTCCATTTCTGTGGGATGTATCTAAAGGCGATGCAGCTACATAGTATGCTTGCTAGTTGTTCGATAAGTTTGTCTCCTCCCCATTTTAGGAGGGCTGGGTATATTCCATCTAGTCCTGGTGAATACTTATATAGAATCCCAAACCTATCTATCAAAACTGATCAAAACGTCAAAGATTATAAAAAAATATAAATATAAATCTAATCCTAATATTATAAACGCGAAATGTAGGTATGTATGGATGTTTGTTACTCTTTCACGCAAAAACTACTCAATGGATTTTGATTTAAAACTTTACAATAATATAGCTTTACACATCAGAATAACACATAGGCTATCCTACTAATATTATAAACGCGAAAGTTTGTATGTATGTAGGGATGTTTGTTACTCTTTCACGCAAAAACTACTGAATGGATTTTGATGAAACTTTACAATAATATAGCTTACACATCAGAATAACACATAGGCTATAATATATAAAGATATATGGTTTTCTATCATCATTATCACAATTTTTCATCACCACGCGGGTGAAACCGCTGGGCGCAGCTAGTTATAAATATAAAAAATCTAATCTAAAAATCTATCTAAATATAAATCAAAAATATAAATCATTGGTAACTCTCACTAAATTCCAGAGCGAGTTAGGAGAACAGAAAAAAAGCCAGCAATCTCTTGTAACAAGAAGATCGAAACAAACAAATTTTGCAATACCACTCAAAAGATCTGCTTTTGGCCAATCCAGTTTCTCTTATCTTGCCCCCAAATTTTATAATTGCCTACCACCAAACATTAAAGACATTAAAATTTCATATAAATTTAAAAATAGTTTGAGTGCCTACCTCTTAAATTGTACAAATGCAGATATTGAACACCTTATTAAATAATTGAATCTTTATAATAAAAACATAATAGTATATAATATATTATTAATATAAATTGATGATTTCTAAATGTAATTTTATTTTAATTATTGTGAATTTATTTTGTATATTATTAATACATATAAATACCTATTATTACATATATAAATATATATTAATTTTTATCATGTTTTAAAATAAAATAATATTAAGAATTTTCATGACATTTTCTTACGAATGTTTATTAGGTAATTAACATATTTCTGTTACATTAAGTATGATTTTGTTTATTTATACAAATATAATATTATTGATTTCTTAGGATAATTAAAATAAATTGTCTACCTTGGAACAGGCAGCTGCCTAGTTAGGTTAAGACTTTTGTATATTGAATGTACTCATAATTCGAACTCAATAAATAATTTGAAATTTGAAATGTCATAGCGTCGAAATATCAACAGTGCTAAAAATGGTAATTTGTTTTACAATACATAATGTCAATTAAAAATATACTGTCGTTGGCTGTACATTCCGATTAGTCAGCATTGACGACGAATTCGCGTATCTTATAGCGGCTATTCTTTCACAAGACAATTTGATTTTCTGTCTCCTGCAGAGATTTTGGCGAGCTTGTATTGTATATATGAATGCATTTTTGACCAAGAAAGATTTGATATTAGGTCTTTGAATTGAAAACTTCGTTTTTTTTGTGATATTGAACATTTATTTCGAAGGAAATTGGAAAGTGCATTTTTATCAATGTATTGTCAATCGCTAGCTATGATGCTCTCCCATCTTTCTGGCAAGAGACAGATTCCCCGGCGGAAGAAGTCTTCGTCCTTGGAGGCTATCCACGAATCCAGCCATTTTTCAATATCCTCGAAAGACTGGAAGCGCTGCTCGGAAAGGCCATGGGCCATTGACCGGAACAAATAGTAGTCGGATGGCGCAATATCTGGGGAGTACGGCGGGTGAGCTAGGATGTCCCAGTGAAGCGTTTCCAGGAAGTTTTTGACCTGCATTGCGACGTGTGGTCGAGCATGGTCATGCTGGAAAATTACATTGTCGTGCCTTTTAGCGTATTTCGGCCGTTTTATCTTCACAGCATTGCTCAAATTCTTGAGCTGAGCTCGATAGCAATCGCTTTTGATGGTTTCTCCCGGTTTCAGCAGCTCGTAATAGATGACCCCTTTTGGCCGCACCAACTGCAAAGCATTACCTTGGATCCGTGGATCTTCGGCCTCTTCGGCGTGGCTGTTGAGGTCGATGGAAGTGATTCACCGGGGTACGAGTGATATTTTTCGAATTTGGAGTTCTCATAAAAGGTCCACTTTTGGTCGCCGGTGATTATTCGGTGGAGGAAACCTTTTATTTTTTGACGGCGAAGGAGCATTTCACAAGTCATGAAATATCTTTTGATGTCTCTCGGCTCGTGAGGAACCCAATGCCCTTCCTTTTGAATGACTCCCATAGATTTTAAACGTCTCGAAACGGTTGAGGGATGAACATTAAGCACTTCACTTATCTTTTCCAGCGTCAGACTCGAATCTTCATGGAGTATAGACTCCAATTCGACGTCTTCAAATTTTTGCTCCTGGCCTGGGCGCTCTTTGTCTTGTACGTCGAAATCACCACTTTTGAATGGAAGATACCAAGTCTCAATAGTCCTTTCTGTCGGAGTAAATTCCCTGTAAGCCTCCAGCAGCAATCTATGACATTCTGCGGCAGTTTTCCTAAAATGAAAGCAGAAAAGCATTGCTTCCCGCAAATGACATTTTGTCGGCTCAAATTTCGACATCTTCAAAGCTAACAAAATTACCGTTGTTGACACTTCAACGAAATGATACAGACTGATGTATTTAACATGAAGTATTTTGCAATTTGGTAAATGACTAGAAATATAAGTTACGGTATTTCTTAGGAAATCGAAGTTTTCAATGCAAGGTCCTAATATTTTTATTTATTTATTTATTTAAGAATTAATTGCTATACAACATTGATTTTCTTACAAAAATAACAGGAATCGAATAGCAAAACCTTAACCTTTTGCTTATTTGATTCTGTCACCCAACTGGGACTAGCCCGTTCTAGGGTGGACAGGACTCTAATATTACAATCAAGTTTGCTTGATTGCTTATATTTTTATTTATTTATTTATTTAAGAATTAATTACTATACAACATTGATTTTCTTACAAAAATAACAGGAATCGAATAGCAAAACCTTAACCTTTTGCTTATTTGATTCTGTCACCCAACTGGGACTAGCCCGTTCTAGGGTGGACAGGACTCTAATATTACAATCAAGTTTGCTTGATTGCTTATATTTTTATTTATTTATTTATTTAAGAATTAATTACTATACAACATTGATTTTCTTACAAAAATAACAGGAATCGAATAGCAAAACCTTAACCTTTTGCTTATTTGATTCTGTCACCCAACTGGGACTAGCCCATTCTAGGGTGGATAGGACTCTAATATCAAAGGATTTTAGAAAAAAGCTAATAACATAAAATTTCCCTAAAATGTGGTCTTCAATAAAATAATAATAATAAAACATATTAAAAGATAATATAATAAATAAAATGCAATTCCATTATATAATCGGCAATAAAATATAACATAAAATTCGATTAAATAATATAAATATAGTTATATGTGAGAAAAGAAAGAAACAGTCTTTAATTTAAAAATACTTAGTCAAAAAAAATACAATTTATTGTAATTTTCGTAATACGAGTTCAATGGTAATATTCTAATACGAGAATATACTCAACATACATGTTTAAAAATATGTTAATAATTTGTGCACCTAAGTTTTATTAAACTATTATTTCTAACATTTGATGTATGGTTAGTCTGTCATGATTCGATAACCATTTCTTTAATTTATTTTTGAATTCCCTAAATGTCAAATTCATTTCTATTTCCATATTGATCAGATTGTAAAATCTCGGTGCAATGAAAGAGTAATGTCTTTGTCCAAATGATGTTTTCATTAAGCTATTTTTTAAAACTTGTCTCGTTGGTCTTCGGTTCTGAATTATTCCTAAATTTGAATATTACAGGAAATAGTTATTGTGGCTTTTAGGTACTTTTTTATAAAATTCAAGTTTTGTGACTAAGTATGTACGCCCGTTTGTAAATTTGTAATAAAATATGAATAATTTAAATATATCGATGACAATTATTAGGAAATGAATAAAAACTTGGTATGCACGGAAACGGATAACATTAGGTTCGATTGTTGGTGAAAGAGGCAAATTTTTTATTTATTTATTTTATTGCTATTTATTTAACATTTTTTGCGCATCTTTGGATTGATGAAAAAAATAAAAAGATCGCCGCTGCGCTGTAAATGCTTTTTATTGTCAGATCAGTTCAAATTTGAATTTCGGTGTTGCCAATCAAATATCCATCAGCATAAACTTCCAGAATCCAGTAACCTCGCTCGTTGGAGCTATTCTGAGTATAGTTAATGTCCCCTTTGTAGCAATACCCCTGGCAAAGCTAGACATATTCTATCTGGCTATGAGGCGGCCTTTGATTAAGGACGGTATACTGACCGCCGCGACAAAGTCTGCTGTTATTCACGAGGTAATTAGCCTCTCAGTCGCTTCTGCCAACAAGGGTCTGACTACCCTCCGAACACCCAGTGCAGTTTGTGTGGAATGGCTCTAAAGGCAACACATTCCACTACAAAACCTTTCTCAATAATCGAGAAATCTTCAGCTTTTTTTTGTTAATAGTCTAAATTCATAAAAGAGACACAAATTCAAAAAAAGTCACAAAGAAAAAACACAAAAGTCACAGTTCACCTTTAACTGTCACAGTTCCCCTGCTTTTTCAGTGGGTAACTAACAATATTGTATTTATATTTTACTTATAATATCTATAACCCATTATACTTACATTATATAATATAACTTTATTTACACTAAGTAGAAATACTGACTTCCTTCACATTAGATAGTTTTAAAATTTAAATTATGTTTGTTTTAATTTGAATAAAAGATACTCATATTATAAAGTGGCGTTTTAATTGCTCCCACTGGTAAAAGTCTCGTTTTGAATTAAAGTAATAATTGTCATTGTGGTTTTAAGGATGTTGTAAAATTTAAAAAAAATGGTGGGCTCTGAAAAATGATTGATTTTCAAAGTGGGCGGTAGACGAAATAAGTTTGAGAACATCTGCCCTAGAACATGGCTTAATTTAAGATAGTAGTATAGTCTACTTTATTTCTTACCTTACCTTAATTATTCGGATTTGAACTGAGACAACCAGGTGGTTTGAGGGGCAGTGGAGTGGTTTCTACTACAAAGGGCGAATCTATCAACCCAGGAAGGCATAACAACTAGAGTTGTCAACTACAACGGGCGAGCCTGTCACCGAGTTTTAACGATTAGTCGTTCTATCTCCCTGGAGTGAGCGCAGAAGACTTGGACAAAACAGTCCACCGTCAAGCTCCGCCACAAACCAGTAAGAGGCTTACAGTCACGCTCTTACTTCCAATTGCGACCAGATTACTTCAGTCTCTCGATTGGTTACGAGTTCGATGTCGCTTGCGCGGTCCTTTCCCTTACGAAGCGGTGAAACGGTGTATACCGAATCTATCGCAGACCACGGCATCCTTTGCCCGGCTGTTCACCCAGGATCGGGTAGCCGATGGTCGTTTCAAGAGCAGTCGCCGTAAGGTCCGCAACCACCCCCGCTATATAGGAAACAGTAGGTACTGCTTCCAGACTCCCCTGACTGTTAGTCAGAGTGCAAAGTCGATTGGCTTACGCCGCACAGTGCGCAGACCGTCCAGGAGCGCCAGAAGGTTGATTCCCAGGGGAAACTGACCATAAGGCCAGAGTCCTACCCAGGCTCGCACTTCATGCGTGGAGGCCGTCGGATAGGTGTTGACCCGTGAGTGTGACCAACCCTGAACAGAATGAGTCTTGGTGGCCAAGTCAGCAAGGGCCCCTTAGCTCCCCAGGAAGGCATAACGATATATAAATGTTCTTTCGACCCGGGCTGAGTGTAAGGACTTAGAGACGTAGACGTTCCACTATCTATCTCCGGCAACTCGCCCGTCAAGAGTCCAGCTGAGAAGCGCCAAGCGGGCAACTAGAGCTGTCAACTACAACGGGCAAACCCGTCACCTCAGGAATTTTTAACGATATTAGATCGTTCTGTCTCCCGTAAGGGGAGCGCAGAAGACTTGCGACGAAAAACAACCAACTGTCTAGTTACGCCACTCGCCCGTCAGAGGCCAACGCCTTACAACGAGGCACCGGATAAGGTACCCAGCGGGCGCCTCGCTCACTGCCTACCAGTTTGGAAGAATATCTCCGTCTGGAATTAACCTTCAGGATACCTCCTACCTCCTGACTGGTTACAGGATCATTGTGGCTTGCGCGGTCCTCTCCCTTACGAAGCGGCGATACGGTGTCTACCGAATCTATCGCGGACCACGGCATCCTTTGCCCGGCTGTTCACCCGGGATCGGGTGGCCGAATGGTCGTTTCAAGAGCAGTTGCCTTAAGGTATACAACTACCTCAGGAAACAATACTGTTTCCAGACTCCTCCGGCTATCCGTCGGAATGCACAATCGAGAAGCGCCCAAAGGTTGAGTCCTAGGGGAGAATTGCCCGCAGGCCAGCGTCCTACCCTGGCTCGCACGTCTGCGTGGAGGCCGCTGGATTGGTGTTGACCCGTGCGTTTGACCGACCCTATACAACTGGGTCTCAGTGGCCAAACTGCAACAGTGCCCATTAGCCCGCCAAGCGGGCAGCCTCGGCTTGGATTACCAGTTATGGCTGGATTTCTCCGGACTCCCGACTGGTACGGGTTCGAGATCGCTTGCGCGGTCTACAGCCCGACTTCAATCTGGAAATGGTCCTAATCATCTCGGGGGGACTCAAAATAAATATTTCCGTCTTCATCTCGAAAAAAAAACTCGTTTATAATACTTTCCCTTCTGTTGGGTTGGTGTGTTGGAAAAGTAGTCATTGGCAACACTGCAACAGATATGACAGCTGCCGTCTGTCTAACTGAGCGCTAATTTATATGATCGCATGATATTAAATTATATTAATAAAGAAAGCTCTCCTACTCCGGTGTTCGTAATGAGTTAATTATTTACGGACTGGGAAGAGAGCATCGCGCTACAGTACATTAAATTTAAAACGGGCGAATAACGCTTGTTTAACGCGGCCCGGGGGGCTGGCTTGTTTTATAAACATGGTCGGACTTTAGCGGGTTATATAAACAGAGAGTCAAACATTGAACTGCCGATCGCGGATTCGGTATTTATTGACGTTACGCAGTCTTTCCTGAGATGAACTGGTCAGGGAGGTAATCGCCTATGGGGTCACTGAGTTGCTAGTTTTAAACATTTGGTGCAATATTGCGAACATTAATAACATAACATTACATATGATACGCAGTTGAACTTCCGTGCACACATTACAAATATTTGCAATCGTGCTAGCAAAATGGTCGGTTTTGTTATTCGCATATGCAAACAGTTTAATAATATTCATGTAATGTTTCTAATACATAATTGTTTAGTCCGTAGCATACTTGAATATAACTCGGTCATCTGGTGTACAAGTGAAAACAAATCCATTCAGATGGTAGAGCGTATTCAAAGAAAATTTTTAAGATATATTTATTACAGAAAATACAATATTTATCCATACTTATTTCCGTCCGATTTTGTGCTAGGAATGGTAGGATACAACAGTCTTGAAACGCGTCGATATATTTCACTAATTATATTTGAATATAAATTAATTCAAGGAACTATTTATTTGCCAGAGATACTATGTAAGTTTGAATTGTAGGTACGTACCGGTAAATTACACAGCGAGGAGATCGCATCTATTGTTTAATGTGCCGTACCACCGTACAAATATTTTTGTAGACAGGCCAGTGGGAATTGTTATAGCTCTTCTTAATTCCTTACCCACAGAAATAGATATCTTTTGTATATCCCTTTGGCAGCTAAAAAGGCAACTCCCTGCTATCTCATGTTTATCACAATCTGTCTTTTATTTAGTTTTATATTTTTATGTTTTTTTTTCTTGTTCAATGTTAGCATTAATTTAGTTATGTAGTCATTTATTTTTAGACTTACACTCTAGTTTTTTTGAGACTTACACTCTAAGGCATTGAGAAGTAAAATTAATAAAGATATTACCATAACTATACAAATAGAATGACACGTATAATACTAGCTATCATAATTAATATCTTGCAATTTAAACAAGTGCGGGTTGACGGTAAAAATATCGAAATCTGGTGCCATCGAGTGAATTTCATTTAAGCGCCGCAAAGCATGCGCCAACAAGTTCCACCTCGTAAGGTTTGTGCGCGAGAACGGCTCCGCGAAAATATGGTGCGATCGAGCACGGAGATAATTATTTGGTATGAATAGATCCACCTTGGCTAGTAAGGAGATAATTATTTGGTATGAATAGATCCACCTTGGCTAGTAAGCTAGGGTTATCAGTTTTACCACGAATTAGATTGAAAACATAGGACATGGTCAGCATTTCTCTCCTGAGACAGAGAGAATTATAGCCAACCATGCCTGTGATAAATGCAGTCGGATACAAAAATGGATAATATGCGTACTGCTTGAAGTACAGAAATCTCATAAAACACTTCTGTACCTATTCCAGCATGTATCGTCAGCATAAGTATCTTCATGTCGATTCCAAATAGCTGCATTCGTTTCCATGCGACTTCTAACAATCGAGTTGTACAACGTGCGCATAACCCGAATATTATTGAAGTTCAAGGGCGAATTGGATTCATCTGTAATTTATTTTATTTATTTATTTATAACAATGTACATAATAAGCAACAAGCGTAACAAATTATATTTAATATCTACACTTAAATAAAACCCACAGCAAGTTGTGTCACGCTTATAGTGAATATCGGTCCCATGTCGCCCAACTAAGCATGAACACTTGTTCTAGGGCAGACATATTAAACAAATACTAGTTTTAAAAGAAAACATAATCAAAAGAAGAAAAAAAGTAGTTTAAACAAAAAGAAAAAAAGCGAAAATGGAAAAAAACATTGAATTAAATAAAAATATGCATAAAAATAAAATATGTAAATATATAATTATAATAAAATAAAACATTGAAGTAAATAGATAATTAAATACACTTATCCTTCGGTTAATAATAAACTATATAGTGACAACTTAAATTATAAATAAAATTTGTAATATTTGTAAGAAAAATAAAAAGTCACAATAAAATTATAGTACCATTAATAGTAAAGTTTCTAAAAAAAATTAAATAATCAGTTATGTCCTTGAATACTATTTGAAACTAATAAATAAATAAATAAATAAATAACATGCCTAACCGCGCACTCCGGCGTTTGCGTTTCGGTAAGTTTTCACGCCGGACGGCAAAAAACGCATTTTTGTAGCCTGCGCACTGCGGTGGAATTTCCCGGCCTACTAACTGACCAGTAGAGAAAGATTGTGAACGCGCAAAATTGTTTTTTTCGGGATTAAGACGGAAAAATCCATCTTGAGCCCCCTTAGGACCATTTCCAGATTGAAGTCTGTTTGTGTATGTCTGTCTTTTTGTATGTATGTATTCCTCCACGATAGCGCCCGTAACGATTAATCCGATTTAGCTAAAATTTGGCATGCAGGCAAATGATTAAGGCTAGTTTCCCCTCGGAATCAACCTTCTGGCGCTCCTGGACGGTCTGCGCACCGTGCGGCATGAGCCAATCGATTGTGCACTCTGACTAACAGTCGGGGGAGTCTGGAAGCAGTACTGTTTCCTATAGAGCGGGGGTGGTTGCGCACCTTACGGCGACTGCTCTTGAAACGACCATCGGCTACCCGATCCTGGGTGAGCAGCCGGGCAAAGGATGCCGTGGTCCGTGATATATTCGATATACACCGTTTCACCGCTTCGTAAGGGATAGGACCGCGCAAGCGACTTCGAACTCGTAACCAATCGAGAGACTGGAGTAATCTGGTCGCAATTAGAAGTAAGCGCGTGAGTGTAAGCCCGCTGGGTAACACTCCTGGCTATCTCGCGGTTAAGGCGTTGGCCTCTTAGGGGTTTGTGGCGGAGCTAGACGGTGGACTGTTTTGTCCAAGTCTTCTGCGTTTACTCCAGGGATATAGAACGATTAATCGTTAAAACTTCCTGAGGTGACGGGTTCGCCCGCTGTAGTTGACAACTCTAGTTACTGTATTTATAATTCTTTTTATTACGGTGTTTTTATGAAATATTTGTGTGGTTTATGTGTTTATCCGTATAGACACATAATAATATATTTTGTCTCAATTTACTCAATCAGGCCTTTCATTTGAAACTAAACACGATATATTTATGTTAATTTATTGAAATTTGGAGATTGGGACATTTAGATAACTATTTACTTGACATTTGTACAGTTAAGGTACCTAGCTTATAACACTCGGGATAACATAGCGATTCTAACAATATGACATACTTCAAAATCGGTTCAAGCTTTTAGAAGTTATGGTTTAATAAAGAAACGGAAAACATAAATATTTGAACCAATCGTGTTAAAAGTAAATTCATACAAAGGAGCGGTTTGCGAATATTTGCTCATAAATTATAACGATCGTTAACCTGCACTTTTCAGGCTTCAATGGCGACTCCCGCGAGTAGGGTTTTACAGGCTTATTTGAATCTGTTTAATTCTACGAACAAAATCAATAAAAAAAAACGAGTTTAGGTTAGCTGTAGAGCTAATGAATTGCTTGAAGCAGTCTATGCGTCACGCTGGACAGTTCCGGATCTACGATTTTTCCGAGCCCGAGCAAAACATGACATTAACGCCCTCCACCATTTGAAATTTTTGAATAAAAAAAAGTCACAAATATCCTGGGTGGAATGTTTTGTGACCTGGAGAATTCTTCTTTTTAAAGTGCCATCTCCTATCGGAGGTCGGCGATAATTATGGCCACATAGGCCCGTGATGTTGCGGCGCGGAACAACTCCATGGTGCTTGAGTTGAACCATTCAGCAAAGTTTTGTAGCAAAAGGGTACTTCTTCGGCCAGGTCTTCGGCGGCCTGTTATCTTTCCTTGCAGGATTAATTGGAGAAGGTGGTATTTGTTACCATGCATTATGTGGCCCATGTACTTACCTATTCTAATTTATTTTTCTTTATGTTTTTCAGTAATTCCAATGATTTGTGCATTCTTTGCAGCACCGTCTCGTATGTAGTCGTACCTATATTAGATGTAGGTATATCGTCGAAATATATCGGATATAATAATTCGAAATTAGAATTCGAAGGCTCACGGAGACCCTCGTTTGCAATTTGATTTTGTAAATTGAAAGAGATGACGCGCGTTCGAAATTCTAATTTTCATTGCTTTGCGTCACATATTAACGGGAATTTTCGCCAACTGCTCATCGACTTTATTTGTGAAATGAATATCCATATGAATATTCAGATGAAATAAGTCCCTGGCTACTTGCCGGGAATGTCTTGGGGTGATACAACCGATTTTTTTCTTAGTGTAGAATCGCTCGAAGAATCACCAAAAACTGTAATTAAACACTGAGCGCCGATTCATATATACGTTTCCTTTCTCTAAAGGGCTCTCTAGACTGAGTCTAGACGATCAAGCATACTTGTCAAGCTTGGCGTATCGGGCTGGGAGGGAATCGTAAACCGCAGGAAATATGTTTTTTTTTATATTTACTAAAAATGCCTAATTTGGTCGTTTTTATACCAGGGACTCACGTTAATTAGACGTAATTGATTTGTTGATTGATGATTGATTGATTGGTGATTGATTTGTTGATGATTGATTGATTATTTATTGATGATTGATTGATGATTTGCGCCATGTGCCTTGACACATGACGTCACGTGTAGATGCCACCTATGATATTATTTTTTTTTTTTATATTTGCATATTTCCTGCAGTTTTCGATCCCCTCCCAGCCCGCGACGCGAGGCTTGACAAGCATGCTTAATCGTCTAGAGAGCCCATTAGTCTCAATTTTCTAACTAATCTTCTTCACATAAAAATCCTAAACACGTATTTCGCAAGATTATTTACGTATGGAACACGCTAGCAAACTCATCACCTCTTGAATCACGGTGTATACACAAAAAAAGGCAACAAATTTAAACTTACCTTGGCATAATGAAATTTATGATGAAAGTCGGGTTATTAAATTTGGAAGATCATAACTCTTTGGTTTCCTAAGCGTAAAACACCACAGAAAATAGACGCATGCCCACTGAATAGCCCTTTAACTCATAAAGGAACATTTACTTTGAACTGTTATAATAATAATAATATCAAGACACATAATAATGTCTCATTATTTTTTTTAATTCACTATTACTTGGATGTTTAACATACTATCTGTAGCGATCTAGGGCAGGTTTTAACCCATTTTTCAAAATCAGCATCGGGTATATGCGTTTTCTTAGTATAAAAACATGTAAATAATTGATGGTAATAATTGTGGAACAGCATGGGTTCTCGTAACGACGGTCAACCGTGACAAATTGATAAATGGTCTACAGTGAACAATGTCCAACTGATGTTATTTATTTAGACTACCAGAAGGCATTTGTCTGTGTGCCAATAAAACATCTCACTCACGAGGTGGAACACTTCTGAATACGTGTAAAGCTACTGGCGTGTATGGAAGACTTCGTAACTGGTAGGATGTTTATAGTGACAGTTGGAGAACGTCATTGTGAACCGTATTGAATCCTTATTGGAGTCCCCACGGTTCAGTGCGGGGTCCTATTGTATTTTGTATATTTCTGAATGATTTAAAGTAATTACGGAATATGGATTTGCTCTATTTGCCGGCGACACTAAGTTCTTCGCGAACACACTCATTGTTCGCTAGAACATCCAGGACAGTCTCAACTCTACAGTGTAGTGGACCAAGAAATAGTTGCTTTCTCTCAATGCAGATAAATGCACTGTTCTACACATTGGGTGTAGAAATCCAAAGCTAGAATATACGATTGAGGGAAAACGTAATAGCCAGCAATGGCCCAGAAAGACCTTGTCATCACTATATCCTGGGACCTCAAATGGGAAACCCACATAACCGATATAGTTTAGAGAGCACACTTACTTCTATATCCAATAAGAAAAGCTTTTTCTGTTATCACCAGCAATATTTTCCTTAAGCTCTATAAAATTTACGTTCACTCCTCCTGCCAAGTATGGAATCCGTATTTACTGTAAGAAAGATAAAGAGAAGAAAGGAAAGAGTTCAGAGAAGCGCAACGAAGTTGGTGCTATCACTAAGAACCAAATCGCACGAAGAACGACTGACATAACTCCGTTATAACTTATAACTAACGTTATAACTAACGACTGAAATAACAACGTAGGTAGCGAGGTAATCTAATAGAAACGTACAAAATGCTTCACAGTGGTTATAGTGTACCCAACCTTGAAAAAATGAACAGCAACAAACAACTGCGTGGACACTCTAACTAAACTGCGGCATCGAACTTAGGAAACACTTTTTGACCCATCATGTAGTGGATGCTTGGAATAAATTGCCAGAGCAAGTGATAAGTGCTGATTATGTCAACGGCTTTAAGAATAAACTGAACATTGTTTAAGTGCAAAACAGTCACAAATTTAAAATCAAGTGCACGTGGTATACATGCATCCGCCTTCCGTTGCCAGTGAATAATAACAGTAATAATAATGAGAATAATAGTAATAATACCAGACTTTAATTTTATTTACAATGGAGATTGTATCATCTATAATACTATTCTTTATTTATTATGGAACATTTATCATGTTTGTTTTATACTACCTACATACTACAAATTTTTATTTTATTTTATTCCAACAAAAGAGAAAAACAGCGCTCGGGTCTTAAGTTAATAAATAATAATGACAATATTACGGCCAAAATAGTATCCTGGTAATATACAGTTAATGTGCGTGATGTTGTGTAATAATATTTATATATTATGTTATATTATCATGTTCTCTCGATTTGTGAGTGTGTATGACAGAGTAGGAAGGGTGTGTTTATATGTGTGATTGTGATGTGTATTTAATGGGTGTGTGTAAGTACATCTACGTGTATGTGTCATAGTTGTGTATATATGAGAGTGTGTGATTCTGCACAGGTATGTATCTGTTCAAGCTTTTAAGGTCTGGTCTATTACCGCTCTGATAAACTCGTTTTTGCTCATTGAGAATATGTCTAGTTCCTGAAACGATTCATCGTAGGCTTCCATAATTCGATGCAGTGTTGAATTCCTTGCTTGATTTGTATGGAGTCTGGGTACATTGAATACCCTTGGGTGACGAGTTCGGCGCGATGGGACATTTAAGGCTATTCTGCTTAGAATTTGTGGGCTGTCGATATGATGCGAAAGTATATTGTGGAAGAACGTCATATCAGTCACTTTACGTCGCTGATGAAGACTCAGCATTTCGAACCTTGCCAAGCCGTCAGAATATGAGGTATATTCAGCGAGGGTTCGATGACACAAGTGCCTTACGAAGGTTTTCTGAATACGCTCTATACGGTCAATGTGTACATTGTACTGCGGTGACCATATAGGTGACGCAAACTCCACTATACTGCGAAGGTAGGCGTTATAAAGAGTGAAGAGCACATTAATGTCGGAGAATGGTTTGCATGCTCTCAATACGAAACCGAGAGCTCTGTAAGCTTTTCCAACCATGTGTTCAATGTGTGTATCCAGCATTAATTTGTTGTCCAGCATTATCCCCAAATCCCGCACTACACTCTTCTATACTATAATCTCTCCGCCTATCCTGTAGTCAAAATCATACTTTAATCGGTTACGAGTAAAGGATACCTTGCTGCATTTCGCCGCATTTAAACTTAATGTATTGAGAGAGCAATAGTCTGACATGCGAGCAAGGTCCTCCTGTAATCGATGACACTGTGAAATATCTTTGACCACAGAATAAACTTTAAGATCGTCAGCGTACATAATGCAGTGTGAGTGTTGGAAACAATCCTGAATATCGTGTATATACACATTGAACAGCAGCGGACGAAGATGAGAGCCCTGGGGTACGCCAGATGGAATGTTTACATAATTCGACCGAAAACCACCCAGTACAACAGCCTGTCGCCTGTTCCTCAAGTGGGGAGCTAACGGGCCCATGATGAGGTGGCCACGATGACCCATGTGTTCAGGGTCGGTCACACTCACGGGTCAACACCCATCCGATGGCCTCCACGCATGGGGTGCGAACCTGGGTAGGACACTGGGTCAACCAGTCTCCCCTGGGAATCAAACCTCTGGCGCTCCTGGACGGTCTGCGCACCGAGCGGCGCAAGCCAATCGATTGTGCTCTCCGACTAATAGTCGGGGGAGTCTGGGAACTGTATTGTTTCCTATAGAGCGGGGGTGGTTGCCTACCTTACGGCGACTGCTCTTGAAATGACCATTGGCCATCCGATCCCGGTTCAGAGTCGGGCAAAGGACGCCTTGGTCCACGATAGATTCGGTGCACACCGTTTCACCGCTTCGTAAGGGAGAGGACCGCGCAAGCGACCTCGAACTCGGAACCAATCGAGAGACCGGAGAAATCTGGTCACAATTGGAAGCAAGGGCGCGAGTGTCGGCCCGCCAGGTAACATACTGGCTATCTCGCGGTAAAGGCGTTGGTCTCTTGCGGGTTGTGGCGTAGCTAGACGTCGGATTTGTAATGTCCAAAGTCTTCTATTTACAAAAACGGCGATAAATTAAACATTGACAACTATAGACCCATATCCCTACTAAACACTATCTAAAATCATAGAGAAAGTGGTTAAAAAGCGTCTTTCGAAATACCTGCAAGAAAACAATATTCTATCAAAAAATCAATTTGGATTTAGAGAGGGTATGGGCACTACTGATGCTATTGCAGAGGTAACAAGTGTAATTTATGATAATGTGGATAAGAGGAAAAAATGTTTAGCATTTTCCTAGATCTAGCGAAGGCATTCGATACTGTTTCACACGACAAACTGCTTCAGAGGTTAGGGAATGTGGGATTTAGGGGTATCACTCTGGACTGGTTTACAAGCTATTTGACAAATAGGAAACAAATTATTACCGTTAACAATACACACAGTAAGCCAGAATACCTCCAGTATGGTGTCCCTCAAGGCACTGTTCTCGGGCCCATTTTATTTCTTATTTACATCAACAAACTCTCCAATCTAGTCGGCAAAACAATTTCCTTCGCCGATGATACGGTCGTTATTTTTGAGGGCTATAACTGGAATGAAACATTCTCCGTAGCCAATGAGGGTATTAATGAAGTACATGAATGGTTAGACAATTCTCTACTTAGCCTGAACATACATAAAACTAAGTACCTTACGTTCAGCAACAATAGTAAAGGCCAACCACATTTAAACCATAGACTGACCATTCATGACTGCGACAGAAATACTCAGCATTGCAACTGCACTACTCTAGAAAGAGCACAACAGGTACAATACCTGGGTATAACGATCGACAATAAGATGCGTTGGCAACCACATATTGATAAGCTGGCGATGAAGGTGCGCAAACTCGCATGTATATTCAGGGAAATAAGAGATATTGTGGACCCGAGAACACTGAAAAACACCTACTATGCATTGTGTCAGTCAATACTATGCTATGGTATTATAGGATGGGGCGGTTGTACAAGGTCCACTCTACACCCTCTAGAAGTAGCGCAAAAATGTATTTTAAAAATAATCGCACGTAAACCGTATCGATTTCCGTCAGACACTCTTTACATCCAGTCCGAGGTTTTGGATGTAAGACAGCTTTATGTTCGCATGGCCCTAATATATACTAAAAATAAAATGACACCTTATAATCAACGAGTTGGAAAGACGAGAGCAACAAGAACTGGTGATATGATGGTGCCAAGATCTTACACAACATTTGGCCAGCGCCATTTCACGTTCATTGGCCCTAGAATGTATAACAATCTTCCCGACGCAATTAAAAGTAGTGAGAACACATCCACTTTTTAAAAATCTCTAACTGATTGGTTGTTGGAGGTGGGTAGGGACGGTTTAGGGAATATGTTGACTGTTGTATTTTGAATGATAGTATTTAGTTTTTCCATGATAATTTTAAATGACTATTATAGGTATGTGAGCGTCATATCAATATGTAATTGATTTATATATGTATATTATTTTAGTTTTTATTTTTATTTATTTTGGTTTTATTATTATTTTCGTATAAATATATGTATGTGTATGTGTGCATATATGGATATATATTTTATCTATAGATGTATATAAGTATCATTAAAAGTCTGCCTTAGAACAGGCCTAGGCCTAGTTAGGCGACTGTGTCAATCATAAAAATAATGTCGCATCAATTTCTTGCTAACATCTTAATCAAATATGACATTAATTTTTTACTAGATGTGTTACTACTAAAATAAATAAATAAATAAACATACACATACGAACACAATTTTCAAGTCATATTTAATATGTTTTGTAAAATGTAAATGAGCACCAATAAACTAAAAATTCACTTAAATACATATAAATATGTAAACATGAAACATATAAACATGAAACCCATAAACCTTTTTTATATTTTAGAATGTATACAATTTTGTAATCTTGTATACTATGTCATGCTGTGTGTCTTCCTTATTAAATTAAATAAATAAATAGGTAAAAAATGATGAAGTATCACTACTTTTACGAATGTTAGGGGTAGCCCATTTGCTAAATTGAGTTTTTTCACTAAGTTCAATTTTAATAAATACTTTATGAAATTCCTTGAGACAACCTTTGCTTTTCCGAGTCCGGAAATCTTAATCGTAATTCAACCGATGCTGCGTTAGATTTAAACGGAATACCCAGATTTGAAAGCCTGTTACCTAATCAATTTTATTTCCGCGCTAACAGCTTCATTCGTTTGAAGTGGGATTGGCTGCGATGGAGATCAATCATCAACCTAATAATAAAATTGATTCCGGACGAGTGATCTTTTTATAAATACACACCTGGCGATTATTTTGGGATGCGGCGACTTAGCTTTCAGCCGAATCGGAAATATTTTACAAATCGGGTCAACTTGAAGTATGTAGGGACTTCGCAGGTTTAAATATTACTTTCCCTACCCACCAACCGACAAGGAGGGAAATTATTGTAAACGCGCTTAAAAAAATCGAGGTGAAGACGAAAATATTCCAGATTGAAGTATGTTCTATTTATTCTTTCATGATAGTGTGAGGGACCACCCCTCACTAGACTCCAGGTTGCGCAGTGTGAGGTGGTGGTATCAACTTGCGGGTTATCTCCGTATTAAAAGGCGATTTTGAGTGAATCAGAAGTGTAGCAACATTGGGGGAGGTGATCACACGAGGAATGATACTTTGGTTGCTTTTTCGCCGGTTTATATAAGCCGGGAAATGATGCAATCCAAAATATTCCGAGTAAAAGTATTGTTTCATCGTGCTGATTCATCGCTTCACGAGGAAAAATAATAGCTGAATTGTGTTAGTGTATTTCACTGGAAATCAATGCATTTGTTGATTGCATGTGACGGTACTTAAGGGCCGTTACAATAGCACCCAAACGCTTAACACGTTGAATGCCATGACGGACACTATGTGTCCGACAGCAAAAAAACGGCGATTTCAAATGTTACTACAATATAAATATGTAATGTAGCTATGTATACATTAATTGTATCCTATATGTCATAATAAATGTAAATAAGTAGGGGAAGGGGCCTTTTGTTATTTTTTTTTTACCGGGACCCATTTTGTTTAGTTACCACTAGAAAACCACCAAGTTGACAACACTGCTTACTGAGAGCGAGACGTATAGCACGGCGACAACGGCACTATCAGGCTATAAATGCATGCATCCCTTTCTTTTGCCCAGAGTAGCGCGCACAGTCCTTCTCGCTCGCTACCTCAATTAAAAGGCTGGCAACCCCTACTTGTGACAGGTTTTACATAGGCAACTCTATTCCTTCGCGTTAAGGAAGACAGTAGCTACAATTTTGTATAAAAATCAAGTGAATAGGTACATGATAAGTGCATTAATCGATGAAAAATAACCTCTTTGTACCTGGCAACCCAGAAGTTGTGACAGGTTGAGGGGTGGCAACCCAAGTAACATTTTTTCAAGACCGAGGTTTTGATAATATGCTTCTAGGTCCTAAAATAGTAATTTTCTGGTTTTAAATTTTACCTAAGGTTATACTTAAGTTTTTTATTATGCAAATATCTCCGAGGGCTAAACAGTTATTCAAAAAGCTAAATGGGCTTCCAAATGAGTATAATATAACGTTATGCTTGCTTAGAAATCCGACTTAAAAGTTCTGAGAGCTTCTGGTTTTAAAAAGGTTCTCCTTTGGTTATATTTTAGTACTCCACATTCTATTTTGGCAGTCTAGTTGGTCTTAAACGCAACCTAAGAATGACCTATTCAGAACCACATTTCGCCAATACTCTTAAGCATGATTTAAAACCTTCATAGGGCTTTTAGATTTTCTCGCTAACCATTCTCAGTCTTTTTTGCTTGGACTAAGACCAATTGTAATTTTCATATACGTTTTGACATTCAATAAGATAAGTTCTAGTCTAAACCCGCATTGTGGTTTTATTTATGCTTTTTGTATTTCTGTAACACCACTTCGCAACCTTGTGGGCTTCGCGTGTGCATAATCAAAACTAACATTAATATCACCTAAAATATACAGGATGTCCTGGCACAGGATAGTCAGCAGTGGCAATTTCAAACGGAAAGTAAAAAACAATACTGAGAGAATCCACAAAGAAAAGGTATCTCGTATTCCATCGTAACTATTAACACCCCTCTTAGGGTTCCGTACCTCAAAAGACAAAAAAAAATCGGTGACGCGCACCCATTAAAGGTAGATTTCCTTAGCCGGCAGCTATTTTAAAACAAGTCAGCAAATCGAAGCAATGATGTCGATCTGTTCATAGAAAGCATTTTATGATCATTCAACCGCGTTAGCGAAATAGCGCATGGACGAAGCACATATTAGAGCGAGAAACATATTATTATATTTACCGATGCACTTCGGGGTGCTTCGTCGAGGGAAGAGATATATGTATTATTTGATATTTACATGTTACAAAAATGCATAAAGCATAAATACTCAGGCATTTTACACATGTGTATTAGTCATAAACAATGGCTCTCATACCTAACTAAACGCTAAAATTAAAATTTTACCGGCGTTTGAGCGACCGCCCTTTTGAAACGAGAGAGCGGATTGAAAAATAGTTTGAAATAAAATGTAGGTGATAACAAGAGCTTCCCTTGGATCTATGGTTCGTTTGGGTCTATGATTCTTAACATAGGTACGTTATTTTTTAAAAGTTTGAGCGGCCGCCATTTTGGAACAAGATGGCGGACCTCGTTCTTCTACGACCTCATCCAAGTTATTGGGCCAATATATTTTTGTGTTGTTTCATTTTGATCGGTTTAGAAATTCGACCTCTATCTTGTTCCATAGGAAGTATTCTATCCCGTATAGGAACGAAGGGTGGTTTCAGGGTCTGGCGGTCCTAATCGACGAAGATATGGTGAAATTTTCATCAATTGCTAACACGCGACCCATTGCAATAGGTATATTTTAAGAAATCTACCTAAAAAGCAGGTAGGTTGTGTTGGTGACTCTCTGTCTCTCTCGTGTGTCTCTGTCTGTCCGTTTGTCACAGCTTATTTTCTCCGCATCATCATCTACATAACCGAACTTCAAACACAACATCTCCTACAACATCAAACGCAAACACAACATCTCCCACATAACCGAACTTCGATTTTGGTGGTCAATTTTAGAGGACAAATCAGAAAATTTAACAATAATAAGTGCAACGTGTTACATATTAATGGGTAGGGCTCGTTATAAGGAATACACATATAATATTTTATTATTTTAAATTACATAGTTAAAAAGATATCAAGAGAATACAAAAATCGAGCATCCCCCCCCCCCACTCTCCGAAACTACTGACTAAAATTAAAAAAAAATAATAATATAGGGCCTCTGTTATAGTTTACATGAAAACGTAAACAAAAGTCCTGAAGTGCTCATGGAAAATGGAATGGTACGGAACCCTCTCTATACAGTTCGACTTCCACTTGACCAGTTTTTTTACTTCCACTTAACTATTTTATGTCACAAGAAATTTTACGGTAGGTAGGTACGTAATTTTTGAGCTTATTACATATTCAATAAAATAGCATTAATTTTTGGATCTAGTATTGCAGTTTTTTATATTTTTACTACTTTAATATCTTGTGTTCGTAACTAGATTTAAAAGAGGATGATGATCTAGTTGTAATGTATAGATTGATCGTAATTAGGTTTAACCCCTCAAATGAATGGCGATTAGCTCGGGTTGCCTACGGCAAAATGTATATAAATTTACATTTACATTTACATTTACATTTACATAGAGCGGGGTTTACTATAGAGCTATAGCATTACTATAGAGCGGATTACTATAAAGCGGCGCACATTTACATTTATATTTATATAAATTTATATACATTTTGTATACATTTTGCCAAGGCATCCCTTAAGGGACGCCTCACATTTGAGGGGTTAAAACCTTAGGTAGGTGCTCGCATTGTTCAATAAATCCGTACGTAAGTGAACATCCTGTAGGTATGTACCAAATCACTATTTTCTCAGTGTTATCCGCGCGCAGTTTAGACAAGCACGCTTTGGATAGTGACTGAACGCTGGGCCGCAAAAAGTTGTTTATTTGACCAATCTGGCTTATCGCAGACTAATAAGCCCTTAAACAAAGCCAATTTGAATATACAAAAACTAATTAAACCTTGGTCTTACCAGAAAGCCCTGATTTAGCCCTTAAATATACTAGTTGCTCTTAGTTTAGCATATTGAAATTCCTTTTGCGCATTTTGAAGTCCAAAAGGACTTGGGCCAGGGCTTGTTTGTCATAAATTTGTTAAATTGCAAACTATCAGGTTCTCGAACAAAGTCCGCCATTTTTCGGTATTTGGAATGTTAATTTATTATAACTATAATTACATTTCCTGATTAAAGCAAGACTTGATTTTCATTTCGGTGTTACACTTTTATATTTGGAAAATAGTTCAAAGCGTTTGAACTTTTTTCACATATAATTTTAAAATAACATCAATAGTTTATAATACCTGAAGCATATTAAATCATGTTATTGAGAGGGCCCGTGAATTTTACAGAGGTATTATGGCACATTTCATCAATAAACTAACCGTCGCAATGAAATTGACATAACACAACAGGCAATAACAGAATTATCTGTAACAATTTGTCTACGAAATAGTAAATCGCCATGTAATATTCATTAGTCATCTTCCATTTTATTATTCCAATGTCAGGATAAAGTGCAAACTATATTCAGAACCAAAGCAAACCTAAACTAACTTTAACAAGCCCAAGGAGACGTTCTTTGTATTTTCGTAATCTTTTATGAACTTTTTCAAAGCTTGAATCTAGCTAACTAGATTTTTTCAATGCCAAGTCCGGGCTAATTCAAGGCTTGTACGTTAGTCCTGAGTAGTCTTTGCAAAGCCTTACAGGTTCTGAGAAGGTTATAATTAGTTTTTGGGATTCGCTAATTGCTCCTGAAATCTTAAAGCCAAAACGTTATGCGGAGGTTCTGTAGGTCGGGCCCTTTTAGGCTACAGAACGGTTTAATAAGGTTATTTTAACGTTGTCATGACGAGTTGTCCAGAATCTCGCGTTGTCCTCGAAAGGTTCTAGAACCTGCTCAAAAACTTTTTAGAACCTGAAATATTACTTGGGAACCCACTTTATTTTAAACTCTTTCGATCGGTATCTTTACGATGACACTTCATTTACCGACCAAGCAAATAGGTGTATTTTGTATTATATTTATTAATTTTCTTTCTTTTTATTATGTACTAGTGGCAATATTTTGCTAGGCAACCCTGCGGCATATTATAGTCCTATGTGTAAACTCCTATTTTAATCACATTTCGATGAAATAACTGATAGGTGCATAGATTTACGATGGGATCTTAGACCATGCAGGCTTCTGAAGTGATCGAGGGCATGCGGACGCATGATGTCCGACGCGGCCCCCTGGACCCGATATACTGGCAGTCACAAGGTGTCCGCCGCGGCCCACTGGGCTAAACATGGTTTTTAACACGCTTTTATTAGGTCGACCTGTATGTAACTATGTAATGGAATCTAAGGTTATTAATTTAACCATATTCCAATGATCGTAGCGTCATGAAAATTGGCAGGTGTATGTAGTTCTGATGACAATACAATAATATGGTACTGTCGAACTGATCTGATGATGGAGTCGAAAGATATGAACTGGAACTACATGATGGAACATAGTATCATAGCTGTGTTTGGACTTGTTAGAAAAGTCTTGGGATGAACTTTGACCATGATTAGGTTTCGAGGTCTGATGATGTGGTTTTTACGTGCATTTATAAAAGCGTGTTTTTAGTGTTTTTTTTTTAAACTATTAATTAGTTTGGCGTTCAACGTGTTAATCCGATTGAGCTGAATTTGGTATGCAGGCATCATTTGGTCATCGTCAAGAGTTGAAAAGATTGTGGTTGAAATCGGTGCACTAGTCGTAGTAATCATTGAAATATTGGACTTAAATGATTATTTATTTAAATTATTTCATTATTTACTTAAATGATTAAATTATACTACAGAAAATCAAAGAAATCAACACGTTAAAACGTCGTTAGTCCGGAGTCCACTGTTCACTCCCAAAAAGAGAAATAATAATAATATGATGGGCCCGACTCCGGTCGGTGAATCCCAAGGCAGCTTCATTTGCATTTTATTTATACGTATTCGCACTGATAGTGGACTTTGATGTGAAAAAAAATTGCAGAAATCGACTTTTTGTGCCGATCGTCTACTAGACTCTAGATTATGGTATCTTTACCATCTGCCAAAAAATATAGTTTAATTCTGAAAATAAGAAGATAAAAAAGGGCAATAAAAATATCGGAAGAAGGATGTAATCGACGGGGTCAAATGCCTGAGAGAGGTCGAAAAAAGCCCGGCCACACCACAGGCCACACGTCTCCTGCTGTCAAGGCAGACACTGAAAAATTAAATGGTCGGGTCAATAAGCGTATTGCTTCCCTAGTAGAGTATTTACCACAAAGTAGTTACTCGAGGCGTTTGCAAATTGCGTGTTCTGGTACGAGAGGAATTGGGCCTATCTACAGTTTGAGTTTTTAATTAGTAGCACCTTTGCAGTGCGTGAATCAGTACGAGCAAATAAGCTACTTTTGATAGAAACATTTGGGATAAACACAAAAATATTTTTTTCCCATAAAAATGACAGTTTTTTCTTGAGAATTCCAAAGATTATTGTTTTAAAAAATAGTAATTAACATTTAAGCACTTTGCACCATCAAACGGTAGCTAAAATATCGCTAATATTGTTTATTCGCCATATTTTCGCACGTGGTGTCATCTGCAAGTTGGACAGTCTTGGCACAGGTTATGTTAGTTGCTAAATCGTTACAATAGAGTTTGAAGAGGAGAGGTCCTAATGTTGAGCCCTGAGGCACACCGATGTTTACTATTTCACAACTCGATTGCTCAGCCTATTCCTCAATTCCATCAATTATTTTAATCTCCACCACTTGCTGCCTGTTTTGTGGGTACGATTTAATGAGTGAATTGGCCACTCCTCTAATTCCATAATGGTTTAGCTTGTCTACCAGGGTATTGATGTTTATACAGTCGAATGCTTTGCTTAGATCGCAGAACTTTTATAAACTTTTTTTATACACTGTTAGCTTAGATCGCAGAACTTTTTATACACTTTTTTTATAATTTGAAATGTAATTTCATTTGTAGAAATACTATTTTTTGTAATTTCGTAATGTTATTATATATATAATATTTTTTTGTAATGTAATTTCTATACCCAGATCGGGTTTATGAAAATAAATTTTTCTTATTTCTTATTTCTTTTACGTATTGTTAGATGGCGCAGCGCGCCATCTAACAATACGTAAACTCAAACTCCCTTATACCATAAATTGGGTTTCTTACCAAATTATTTATGATTATCTTTTTAAATTGGACTTCTCCGAGGCTTTTCATTTGCTCTGGAATCTTATTATAGAACGACAAATTTTGATGAATAAAACTGTATCGCACTTTGCTAAGTCGCTGTCGGTTTATGTGGAGATTGGATTTATTCCTCGTATCGTGATGATGAAAATCACTATTCACCGGAGCTTCTGTTAGGTGTCTACGAGCGTACATAATATTTTGGTAGATGTAAGAAGAAAATAGAGTCATTATTCCTGATTTTACAAATAGCGGCTTACAAGAACTTCTCGGTGAGACTCTATATAAACTGCGTACCGCTCTTTTCTGGAGGAGAAAAATTCTTTTTGAGTTTGGTGCCATTCCCCAAAACAGTAGGCCATACGTTATTAGAGAGTGGAAATATGCAAAATAGACGGATTTAGCTGCTTCAAAACCGCATAAACTTCTTATCTTTCTAATGGCGAATATGGCACTGCACAATTTTTTACTGAGATCATTTAAGTGATCAGACCATTGTAATATTCTGATTGTTGTTTTGTTGTGGTGGTCAACTTCTTCAATAATAAATAAATACTTTTAAAAAAACACTAAAAACACGCTTTTATAAATGCACGTAAAAACCACATCATCAGACCTTGAAACCTAATCGTGGTCAAAGTTCATTCCAAGACTTTTCTAACAAGTCCAAACACAGCTATGATACGATGTTCCATCATGAAGTTCCAGTTCATATCTTCCGACTCCATCATCAGATCAGTTCGACAGTACCTTATTATTGTATTGTCATCAGAACTACATACAGCTGCCAATCTTTATGACGCTACGATCCTTGGAAGATGGTTAAATTAGTTACCTTAGATTCCATTACGTAGTTAGTTACATACAGGTCGACCTAATAAAAGCGTGTTAAAAATAAAATGAACTTCCTGTTAAACGTGCATAGTTTTCGGAACTTGATAAATCTATATTAAAAAAAGAATTGATTTATAAAATATAACCTCATATTATGTCATTTGCTTATTAAAAAACTTCGATAACAATGAATAATTGCTAAAGCAATGGCTTAAGCTTCTCGTTAATGTGTGTGAAAATGTTTTATAGCAGGAAACCCTTTCTTCATACGGCACGGAACCGTCTGCATGCGAATAGAACTCGCGCTCTTTTTAGCTAGCTGTAAAAAATATAATTCGATTTTAAATTCCGTGTAAACTCAAATTTGACCCGATTTGTCTCAAAACGTTTGAATTGGATCTCCCTTAAAGACATTGTTCCAGATTTTACTAAGGTAAATAAGGATATACATCGTCCAAATATATTCATTATCCTTGGCTGTGAGAGGGTATCTCATAAGAAATGTATATGCCGTGAGTATCGGCTGGTCATGGAAACAGTTTCGGGGTCAAAGCACCCCCAAAAGACAAAATAAATTACCCGTGGCTAGCAAAGATTTGGCGGGCGCCTATACAGATACGAATTGGAAGTATTTGTTGCTATATTTATTTTTATTAATTTAATTGTAGTTTTTTTGTCCATTAGTTCTTACAATGTACACTGTCCAGCGCGCCAGCGACATACCAGCGAGTAGGGATGGAAATTGAAAGAAAAATATCGATGTTACCATCGATACCAACATCGTACCACAAACATCGATGATCGAAAAGTATCGTTATCAAATCATCAATGTTTAGATAACCAAAATATTGATATTTTATTTTAGAAAACATCGTTCGTTCGGACTCATTTTGCTGACAGTTCTTACATGTGTTTTTCTAATAAAATCAAAATGATACTATGTATAATTCAACAAAGGTGTTAAAAATAAAACAATTTCAAAAGTAATTAAATATAAATTAAAAATAGACAATAAGAATGTCGCTTCCAAAATTCGTCATTTAAAGTGTTTAAAAATATTAATTTCGATAAAATAATATTATTCATATATGGAGTAAAATACAACATTATGTATAGATAAGAAATATAGACAGGGAAACATCGATGATGCCAAAATATCGTCAAAGCACCATCGATCTAAAAAACATCGAACATCGATCTCTAACCATCGATGCTGTCGATTTATCAGACATCGACGTCTATCCCTACCAGCAAGTGCTTTCTCTTTCGAAACATTCCAGCTAGAACGAGAGAGGCAATTAATTGCCTTGGCCGGGGATTGGACGAAGTAGGAAGAGTACCAAAGATCCTATTTCAATTTTCCTTCTTCTTGAAATTCCTGTCATAATGATTATTAAACATAAAAAGATAATCATAATGTGATGTACATAAAAGATAATCATAATGTGATGTAACATTATCAAAATTTAAAGTACCTGACTTATAGAGAATTGTATGATATTAATGAATTCTAATTAGGTGACTGACAGTTTCCATTTTAATTTAGTTTTTTATTGACTGTTATATAATTATGACTATTTTATTTTCTCTCCGATAATCAATTCTATTTTGAATTTGTAGGACCGGTTTGTTTTCTATTTTATGACAATTTAAAGTTCAGTGGCAACATCACCTAACTAGGCCGGGACCTGTTCTAAGGTAAACATTTAATTTTGTAGTTTCAAAAAAGTTAAAATTATGAGTCGATAATAAAGACATCAGTGAAAAAAATTAAATCACAGCAACAGAATAACATTTATACCTACTATTTAAAACTCTTTTGGTTATGTAATTAAATGTTCAAAACATATAAAATAAATATCTAACAAATCGCATTCTAAAAAGAATGGAAGTCTGCTGATGGGAATCTCTTTCATATTGGCGAGTTTTATTTTTAAATCTATAAAATTAGGTCAAATGTGAGTTTGCAACAGATTGTCGTTTAAATTTCACGTCGGTATATATCGTTTCCGCGTTGCTAATCTAATAAAATGCTAACCGAATTATAAGGATAAGTGCACGTATATCCCCATTCCCTTCCTGTCCTTTACTACATCAAATTGTATGGCCTATATAGTGGTATGTCCTGCAGAGTGGCGCCATCGTACCCCTGTTTTCGCAAACTCGCCGGGGGTGCTAAAACGGGAGGGGTGCTATCGCTCGCTCGCTCTTTCAGTTTCAGGGCTCGCCTACAAGCCGTAATTTCAGTTTCTGTACGTTTTAACTGTGTTTGAGGAGTCATAAAAAGGAGATAAGTCGTAGTTGCCGTTGGCGGTTCGTCTCTCTCTCTCTCTCACACACACTTTACCTATATCAAATCAAATCAAGTTTATCATCAAGTAATCAATCTAGTCACGTGTTCTTCACCACGACACAGCTCAGCATTGCAGCCGAGAGTACAAACATATTTTTTGTTATATATTTACCAAAAATGCCTTATTTTGTAGTTTTATACCAGGGAATCACGTTAATTAAACGTAACTAATTGGTTGATGATTGATTGATTGATGATAGATTGATTGGTGATTGATTTATTGATAATTGATTGATGATTTATTGAATATTGATTGATGATTGATTGATGATTTACGTCATGTGACTTGGCACATGACGTCACGTGATGCCACCTATGGTATTATATATTTTTTAATATTTACATATTTCCTGCGCTTTACGATCCCCTTCCAGCCCGCGACCTGAAGCTTGACAAGCATGCTTGATCGTTTAGAGAGCCCTTTAACATCTATTCCGCAAAAAGATAACACGTAATACAATGTAATAAATAATATTTTTGACAGTGCGTATCTGGTCGAAAAGGTATCCATTCTGGCTCTTCTTCGCATTACTTGGAACCCGCGCCTGTTTTATATAAAGAGAATTATACGAAGCATTCCTTAATAAACAGATCTATGGCAACGTACCTATAACGATTGGTTCGCTTGGTTAAAAGTCACTTTAAGGAAACCATTAAAAAATATTATCAGTCCTTTAGCCCCCTCTATTTCATCTAATGACTATTTACATGAATAGTTTACATGAATAGTTTTTTGTAATATTTTTTTAAAATATATTTTTGGTACAAAATAATTAATAATGTTTATAATCTCAACGCAAAATTTAGCTTTCATTTGTTTTTTGTTTTTTCTCTTTTTTTTTAACAATAAATCACTGCTTAAAATATATGTATAAATCTGTATATACCTATAAAACAAAGTAGGGTTTGTTATAACTCGAGAACGGCTGGATTGATTTTCATGGTTTTTGATTTATTGTATTTGTCTCCGTCCCGAATAGCAGAATAACTATTAAAAACGAAAATTGCAAAATGGACTAAAAATTAAAATAAAAGGAAAAACATTTTCCCATACAAAATGTAAATCCGTGTTTTTCTCATGGTCAGTTGTACGTGGCATGTTCACGTGTCAGCAAATCACCCGTTTTTTATGCGTTTTATAATTATGTTTGATACAAATAAATAAATAAAATAAAATAAATTTGTTCTTGCGCCGGATAAAACAACTAAAAATGTCGTATATCACAAGGTGCTTCAATGAAGAGAAGTAAGCCGAGTGCATCCAAATCAAATCGAATCAAATCGCATTTATTGTCTTCAAAAACTTTTACATAGTTGTTTAGACATTTTATATAGCCGCTTAATGTTAAAATAACTTTAAAATGTATACTAAATATTTCATTAGAGACTCACCACGCAATAGAGTTATATTAGATATTTATAACTACAGATAGTCATGACATTATAATATTATTAGTCATGAAATTATAATATCCCATGCTGCACAATATGTAAATAGTTTAATTCAATCATGTCTTGCCGACACGCGATTAATATACTTATTTTTTGTACTTTTATATTTCTTTTTGTGTTATTATCTTAATAAAGTAGTGAACTTAATATTTATTTTGTATTCATTGTATTACTTTCATAAAATCATAAATTAAGTTCAGCTAATCTGTAACACGACATTCATTGACTGTTAGGCGGTACGAAGTACTCCAGGTCAGCTAGTAAGGTATAATAACAGAGATATGTAGGATATGTACACATAAAATTAATCATAGTTTTATTGTTATATTTTATATTTGTTATATATACATTCTGTTTGTTAAGCGAATAAAATAAAATAAAATAAAGTAAATAAAACCAAAATTTTTGTATTTAAAATTTAAATTGATGTCATATAAAATTGACGCCTTCCTTGGAACAGTCACTGCCTAGTTAGGAGTAACGCAAAATCATTGTGTATGAATAGTTCCTATATATTTTTTAAATAAATAAATAAAAAAACTTTGTCGGAGACTCTTCAGCTTATCCGACCGATGTGGGAACGCCGTGTTCTTATAAATAATAGTCAGTCTGTGTTCTCTTCTCGCAAAGCTTGGGCGGGCCGCCCGTGCGTCGCTCGTTGTCGTGCCGTAGACGGACCCTAATCGACGAATTTTCTCGCACGTGCGCACTGCCGCTCTGATTTTCGCAACAAGGCACTGCGATAGACCAGTCAATGCCATTCTGACATTTAAGTGCTCAACCCCTACATAGTTGGCTGTTGGCGAATATTCTATAAGTGTTATGACGTTCCCGTGAATACAACCAAGTGCTCCGGAGATATTCATCAGGTCGAAGCGGCCGCGCTGTACGTATTGACATTTTTTTATATTTTTAAAATATTACTGAAAACCTTGAAAAAAAACCTTGCACCGACGCATTTCCGCAGAGATATTAGGTACGTCGCGATTTTCTTTTACAGTTTTGCTTTTTTTGGCTGACTTAAACCTATTTTAGTGTCAGGGTTGCGCTGCTCTGAAGGTTCGATAGATTGCATGTCTACCTACTATTACATTGCTTTACAGGTCGCTTTGACCTCGGAGTTTCCCGCTTTGTCAATATTGACGTCATCTGGCTTCAGTACTTATACTATCGTGTTGCATTTTTATTGCGATTCTTCTCGAGCTCATTTATTTATATATTTTATGTTTAAAGTTTTAATTTACAATTTAAACCATCAAATAAAATATTATGCAACTATGAAATCGAAGACTATCGTGGTTGTTTGACATTATAAATAAAATAAACGAATTTACCGCGTGAAGTTTGTAGCGCCCAATGTTTCGGCGACGTTGCAGCCACAGCTATAATAGTAAATTATAAACATAATGAACTTACTTGTCTGTATTAATTTTATTTTCATGATGTTTCTTACAAGTATTAAAATATAGTTTTTAATTATATAATATCTTAAACGTCTTATCATTCTAGCATAAAATATTGGGTATTATTGCAGTATAGGAACCTCTTCTAGATTGTTGATTTTTAAACGTCACCATGCTGATTCCAAATCTGCAATAATAATATTATTTCGGTCTCAATAAATAAGCGAGATATAGGCATTCAAAAAAGTGCCAAACCCATACATTTCGGTAGGTTAGGTTTTTTGACATTTTAAATAATACATAAACACCTATTTGGCGGTAGGTTGGATTAGTTTTTTTAAAAAACAACCTTAAAAACTGTTTTTAAAAAAAATGTAAATTTGGTCTCGAAATTTTACGCGTCCGAAGCTTTTTCCTTTCACATTTAGCATTACAATGATCGAATCTATTAGTATTTCTTTATTTTTTCGATTTCTGAGAAAGGTTTCTATACTGCAATAATTCCAAATATTGTATGGTATATATTTTTTAAATTTAATTTAATTTATAACGGACAGGAAAAAAATACAAGGACATACATACTGTTGTACATGAATAATAATTAAAAACAAACATTACTATAGCGAAAAATATAGCTCTATGCATTTAAATATGCTAGCATATCCGATATGAGGCGAAATCGCACAACCAACTAGACCTAGAAGGTCTGTCTCCGTTTGTGCTGTGTTACATTAACTGTTTGTTTGTTAACTCGCGAACTGACGCATTTGATTTAATTTTTAAAGATTTTTAAAGTTAACAAAAGTGTTTTTTACACAAATTAAAAGTAGAAAAAAATATGTATAGGGTACAATTAGGGACTAAAAAAAATAACTTTACATTCTATTTAATAAATTTATGTGGAAAATAAGTAATAATTTATTCAATGGGAAAATAATATGTAATACTGCAAAATTTTACAAATACATATTTTTTAATATTCACCCAACAGTAGTAATTAGATCTTCAGTTTTCGAACGCCCAATATCTAGGAGCCATTTTTTTACTTTACCTTTGAAAGTTACACTATTTTTCACGTTTTTCATAGTTTCACATAGTGAGTTGTAAACTTCCGGGGCGAAAAAAATTATTGTCTTCGGGCAAATGTGCTTCTTACCTTTGGAATTGTGAAAAAACCCTTTTCAGCATTTCTCGTTAAGTGCATTTGTTGACTTCTTGCTCTGTACTCTTAAATTTTGTGAACACTAACAAGGCACTGCTTAATTAATACCTGGCAGATATCCAAAACCTTAAACTCCGCAAAGAGCTGATTTGAGCTTCTTGTTTATGGGCAATTATAATGTTGTTTAAGGACATATTATAAAAAAATTAACATTACTTCTTTTATTTACTTGTGGCTGCCGGGAGAGAGAGTTGAGACACAGTCCGAAGTCTTTCACTTTATTTGACAGGGGAATAATACGGGTGATTTTGGAGATCAATTTACGGCTTCCAATAAGAATCACCTAGGACTTTTGAGGGTTAATGTATAGAACTAGCAGCGCATATGACTCACTGATGGCTTGAGATCAGAGTTCATGTCGGCGAATGAGTGTTTCTCTTCTTCCTCATTCTGTAACATCCTCTGCCGCTCTGAATCCTGTTCCATCCTGAATATCATATGTTGCGGACATCGGCGCATATCTGGGGGTTTCAACACAACGGGAAAACCCGCCACTTCAGGGAGTTTTACCGACATCAGGTCATTCTATCTCCCATGAAGTGAAGTGAAGACTTGACGGACAAAGACGATCCACTGTCTAGCTCCACCGACGAGCCCGTGAGAGTCCAACGCTTACCGCGAGGCACTGGGAAGTGAAGACAGCGGTCCGACCTCACGCCTTCACTACCAGATTTGGCCCGATTTCTCCTTCCTCCGGTCTGCTCGCGGATTCGAAGTCGCTTGGTGTCTACCTGATGCTAGTGGTAATTCAGTTCGAATTTATCTCGAACCATGGCGCCCTTAGCCCGTCTTTCATACTTGATCGAGTGGCCAACAGGTCGCTCCAAGAGTAGCTTACATCAGGTCAACAGACACCCTGCTACTTAGGAAACGCATCAGAGCATTTGGAAATCCTTTTGGCTATTCGATCCGGAGTGCACAATTGATTGTCTAACGCCGCACGATACGGAAACTGGCCAGCAGCGCCCGAGGTGTTCCCCCAGAGGATCCGATCCCACAGCCGGGACAAGGTGTATAGAGTCTCTCCTAGATTAGTCCCTCCTCGAGGAGGCTACCGTATGGGAGTTAAACCGTGAGCTAAGCCGATCCAAAAGGACAATCTGGTCATATGGCCCAAGCTCTTAAGCGTCACTTAATGACGGTCTTTACTTTTCGAGGAGAGATAGCACCTGGGTACCATCTCCCCTATGCGGGGGTATACAATGTATACTATGTATACTATGCCAGGGGTGGCATAGTCTCAACAGACTGAGGATGGGCGTAACAAGATGCTGAGCCAATATCATCCGCTGGGGCTACACAGAGAATTCAATGTGCGACTGCAGGTGGAAGACCACCTCGGATCCTGCCCGTAGCTGTCTAATGTTCTAATGTTTGCTGATGACGTGAAATTATTTTTATATACTGGAAGTGCTGAGGCCTGCGAGCTCTTCCAACGTGATACTGATGCAGTTTATGCATGGAGCCAAGCTCGTAACCTTCACTTCAATATTAACAAATGTTCAGTGATGACATACAAAAGATCGCCTGCTCCTCTTATGTATGATTACTCGATCGCTTGATGTGTGCTTCCCAGAGTGACTGAAGTCAAGGACTTGGGAGTTTTTTTCGATCCCCAGTTAAACTTTAAGGAACACATTAGGCAAACTATCTACAACTTCTTTTAAGCTTCTAGGCCTTGTGATACGGCAATCCAAACACTTATTAGTATTAGGGTTATGCGCACGTTGTACAACTCGATTGTTAGAAGTCGCATGGAAACTAATGAAATAAGAAATAAGAAGAAATAAGAAAAATTTATTTTCATAAACCCGATCTGGGTATAGAAATTACATTACAAAAAATTATTATATATATAATAACATTACGAAATTACAAAAAATAGTATTTCTACAAATGAAATTACATTTCAAATTATAAAAAAAGTGTATAAAAAGTTCTGCGATCTAAGCTAACAGTGTATAAAAAAAGTGTATAAAAGTTCTGCGATCTAAGCAAAGCATTCGACTGTATAAACATCAATACCCTGGTAGACAAGCTAAACCATTATGGAATTAGAGGAGTGGCCAATTCACTCATTAAATCGTACCCACAAAACAGGCAGCAAGTGGTGCAGATTAAAATAATTGATGGAATTGAGGAAAAGGCTGAGCAATCGAGTTGTGAAATAGTAAACATCGGTGTGCCTCAGGGCTCAACATTAGGACCTCTCCTCTTCAAACTCTATTGTAACGATTTAGCAACTAACATAACTTGTGCCAAGACTGTCCAACTTGCAGATGACACCACGTGCATTCTTTAAAGTGACTGTAGAACAAAAATGGAGGATCCAACAAGCGAAACACTTTTTGAAGTCAATGATTATTTTAGAGTGAACCCGATGTCGCCAATTTAAGCAAAGCAGTGTTGATAAACTTCTCAAATAAAAAGAAAAACAGTTAAATTACTCTATCGAGATTGCCAAGTCCACTAAATTTCCAGGAACTTACACCGACGAAAACATGTCACGGAAAACCCACATAGACCAGCCCAAACCAAAATTGTGTTAAGCCCGCTATGCGGTATCCAGATCGAGAAAGATATTGGACGAAAAGGAAATTGAGAGTGCATACCATTCTCCGGCCGAATCCCACTTGGGACATCGGATCCTATTGCGGGCAAATGCCACTGATATTAAAGAGGTATTTATTTTACAAAAAAAAAACGTGAGAGCAATACGCGGATTAAATAGGAGAGAATCTTGCAAACTACTATTTCGTGAACTAAAGATCCCCACCGCTTATGTCATACCTACTCACGAAAGCCCGCGCGAGTTCCACAAAAACAAAAATAAAGGAAAGCACCAAGCTCTTGCCCAAATACATTCCCACAATACATGGCACAAATCGATGTAAACTCATAATTCAATACCTGCAACATCACAATTTCAAAGGACAACTCAATACAGAAGCATACCATTTTATAACAGGTTACCAGAGGAATTAAAAAATATAAAAACATATGCACTATTTAAAACACTTACCAAGGAATTTTCGTATATACACACAAATATACATACATATATACACACACACATACACATATATGCACATACATACACACACATACATACAATGCATCTATTTGGAATCCGCGTGAAGATACCTAAATACCTATACCCTCATGCTGGAAGTGTTTTTTGAGATTTTTGTACTTCAAGCAGTACGGATATTATCCATTTTTGTATCCGACTGAATTTATCACAGGCATGGTTGGCTATATTTCTCTCTGTATCAGAAGAGAAATGTTGACCATGTCCTATGTTTTGAATCTAATTCGTGGTAAAACAGATAATCCTCGCTTACTAGCCAAGGTGCTGGATCGCACCATCTTGTCGCGGAGCTGTCCTCGCGCTTTAACCTTACGAGGTGGAACTTGTTAGCGCGTGATTTGCGGCGCTTAAATGAAATTCACTCGATTGCACCAGATTTTGATATTTTTACGGCCAACCCTCGCTCGTTTAAATTTCAGGCTATTAATTATTTATTCTTATATAGCTAGTATTTTAAGAGTCATTCTTTTTGTATAATTACAGTGATATTTTTATTAATCTTACTTTTCAATGCCTTGGTTTTACTGTAATGTTGATTAGTAATAAACGAATAAACAAATAAATGAATAAAACCATCGTCACACATGAGGACCCACAAGAGCAAACGACGAGGCCATCCAGGCCGCATATTTTTAGACAGACGTATCCTAACCTTGCCCAGACACGCTAACAATCGATCTAAAATTTATTAGTATATTCACACGACTTACCAAAAGGAGTGTTATGCATTCAGGATTATCTCTGTAAGTTTTCCGTTTCTTTATTCTACCGTAACTTCTAATCGCTTGAACCAACTTAGAAGTGTGTCGTATTGTTTGAATCGTTTTGTCCTCCCGGTTGCCGTAGGCTACGACCCGCGTCCCATCTCAGGACAACATTTGCCCAGAGACATATATTCTACATAGCCCCAAAATTATATAATTCCCTTAGTGAAGACATGAAAAATTATCCTAACATAAAAATATTTAAAGCAAACCTTAATAGATGGCTACTTAACAAGGGATATGTAAAATCTGATCAACTTCTTTGCAACGCACGACAATTTATTTAGTATCACTTATCTATTTTTCTTAATTAAATTTTATTAAATTACAACTATAAATGTATATATTTATTACATAGCTATATTTTTTATAAAATTGGTATATTTATGTGTATATACAGGTGGTGGGTCCAAATAATTTATTTAAAAAAAACACTTCATTTCTTAAAATTGCATAAAAATATGCACATCTAGAGACGGGCCAAATTATCGCCTAGTTAGATGTGCTATTGGCAGTAAAGGTCATGTAAGATGTGTTAAACCTCCCTATATTAATTATTAAATAATTTATATAATTATTATAAGATTACATGACCTATGAATGAACTGTATACCTAATCCTATGTACCTAAATAAATAAAAAAATAAAATAAAAAAAATTGCTCTCATATAAGAAGAAAGCAGCGTCTTTAATATAAATCGCCGTGTCATGCGGTGCGTGTCGACGTTCATAATTTGACAGTTTAGTTTGTTTTTCGTTCTTCCTCTTCGCAGCCGTCAGGAATAGATCCAGGAACGAAGAGAAATATTCGGAATATTAATTTAACAAAATAAATTATAGTGTTTAAATATTACACTTCACAAAATATTATTGGTATTTAAATAACCGTTTTTTTTGTTACGAATTTATTCCAACCCAACATTTTAGAAAATTATTGAACTACCCAATTGTACTTGGAAAAAATCCTGTATGTATGAAACCCTCATTTTTTTATTCCACCTCATTTAACATCTAAACTCTTGAACCGATTTAGAAGTGTGTGATATTGTTAGAATCGTTATGTCATCCCGAGTGTCATAGGGTACCTAAACTGTCAATAATAACATACATATATCGTGTTTACTGTCAAATCAAGGGCTGATTGAGTACATTCCGGAAATAAACATCTATCTACATATATGGATAAATACATAAACTACAAATATTTCATAAAAAAACGTAAACAAATAATTTTAAATACAATAGTTCATTTTCTGTTACGGCAGTCGTGTTTTTTAATCTTTTTTATATATTTACCTGTTTTTTGATTACTCAATTATTAGAAAACTGATTTAGTATCGTTCTCTTTCTAAGATATTTAGAGTCTCTTTCTTATTTAGTGATGTTCTCTTGAAAGAGCTAAGTATATTCTATTTTTTATGCTGTTTCTTATTAACATTTAACATTTCTTTGTTTGTTTTGATACCCTTTTTAACAAAAAATCGGTTGTGTCACCCCAAGACTTTCCCGGCAAGACTTCCCAGAATCAACGGTAACTGGAATAGAAATGTTGTAAGATGTGTTATCTTGGTAAACAACATTAGAATTTATAACCATAAGTAACATTTCATATCATTAATATTCGCGTAATAGCGTACCGCCACCTAGCGGAAATCCAGTGAAAAAGCTTCGAAAGCGCACGTCGGCGTCTAAACAAAGACACGAACCGCAGCCGTGGTTCATAGGTAGTGCGCAGTGACGTAGGTAACAGATGGCACTGTCCGTCAGCAACTTTAAGCAAAGAAAATGTAATTATAACAAATAAAAAAATGTTTAACCGATTTTAACCACAATCTTTTTAACTCTTACCATGGCTAAATGATGCCTACACGCCAAATTTTTACTCAATCTGATAAAGCGTTTAGGCGCTATCGTGGAGTAATACACACAACAGACACTCTACAGACTTTAGTCTGGCAATGGTCTTAATCGTCTCAAGGGGTTATTGCTTATTACAGAGCAGCGGTAATTATTTTTTACTTAGAGTTGGGTACCCTTTGCTTAGCATACATACAAGGTAATCAAGAATTTAACTATTAGATAGTCAAAAAAAATCAAGAAATTTATATTAATCATTAAAGTAGTCAATTATCAATTATCAAAGTTATTTATCGTAAAATCTTATTACATCACAAAATAAAAACTTATAAATTAAAATAGTCAATAATTTCAATGGGTACCTACTACAAGTTATTCGTCGTAATAGTCAAAATAGTCAGTAAAAATTTACATGACTAAAATAGAAACCTAATAATTGATAATAGTCAATAATTCAAATAGATACGTACTAAAAGTTATTCATTTTAATATCCAATAGTCAAAACAGTCAGTAAAAATGTAAATAATCAAAATAGAAGCCTAGTAAATGAAATAGTCAATAATTCAAATAGATATGTACGAGCATCTTATTATCCAAAGTAGTCAGTAAAATGTCAAATGATCATAGTACATCTCATGAAATCCTTCCTACAATATTTCTCAGAAACTAACAAAGACATCGACTGGGTAGGAAATCCATTTCTTCAAAGATCAGGTCGAATTCAAAATTGAGTTAAAAGTAAGTCTCGAAAATTAAGTTAAAAGTAAACCACATAACTCTTTCAGTTTCGACTGAGAGACGAATACCCATCAGTAGCTGAAGATGCCATTATGACTTTACTCCCATTTTAGCTACCACATAAAAAAGTTATTTATGTGTAAACTAGATGTCTTCCTGGATTTAAGTTTGACCGTCCGACATAAAGCCTTACTACAAGGCGATTATCAACAGAATATGGATACAATAGAATATGGATAAAATTGTTTCGTTGTTGTAGTGATTCTTCTTCTTCTCGAAAAGCCTCTCCATTACTGAAGGTTGGCCGTTAGCTCTGAATACTTTTGTCCGTCTTGCGCCATCCGGAAAAGCTGTTCCGTACTGGTGATCCTGGTCCAGTTTTCCACCCGAGGATTCTTAGCACACCTGACCCATTAAAGGGCCGCGGGGCACTCGGGGCCATGGCTATTTTTGACTTTTCCATTGCTAACTACTAGGGATATATAGTGCAGTGGTCTCCCGTTGCCTTCTGCACCAGACATTTTAGGTCTATTTAGGGAGTTAATGGGCCCTTGCTGAGTTGGCCACGAAGACCCATTATGTTCAGGGTTGGTCACAATCACGGGTCAACACCTATCCGACGGCCTCCACGCATGAAGTGCGAGCCTGGGTAGGACTCTGGCCTTATGGTTAGTTTCCCCTGGGAATCAACCTTCTGGCGCTCCTGGACGGTCTGCGCACCGTGCGGCATAAGCCAATCTCCCCCCTCCAGACTCCCCCGACTGCGCACTCTAACAGTCGGGGGAGTCTGGAAGCAGTACTGTTTCCTATAGAGCGGGGGTGGTTGCGGACCTTACGGCGACTGCCCCTGAAACGACCATCGGCTATCCGATCCTGGGTGAACAGCCGGGCAAAGGATGCCGTGGTCCGCGATAGATTCGGTATACACCGTTTCACCGCTTCGTAAGGGAGAGGACCGCGCAAGCGACCTCGAACTCGTAACCAATCGAGAGACTGGAGTAATCTGGTTGCAAATGAATCGCTTATTTGAGAAACCCCATGAGTGAGCTTTTTTGGCAAAATCACTTTTTTACGGGAATCTGTTCTACGAAGGTAAATACACATTTCAGAGAGAAACCACGCAAGTCACGTGACTGGAAAGAAAGTTATAGGCGATCAAATTATTGGTTTAGTTGAGAAACACCACAAGTCAGCTCGAATAAATGACGCGCTCTCTGCTGTCGCAAGGGACAGCACCGGTTGATAAACGAGGGCTGAATGTGCCTGGGAACGTCAATGAAGGAGCTATCATACAAGCTGTTAAGGAACATATTGAGTCGTTTCCTAAAAAGATGTTACATTATACCAGTAATGTGTGTCAATACTTAGACGCAAGACTTAATGTGAAATTATGCACTTAATGTTTCGAGCGAAACATCCAAATTTAAATGTAAAATATTCCTTTTACATAAAGGTTTTCAAGGAACAATATTCTCTTCGATTTGGACGGCCCCAGGTGGATAGCTGCTGTACTTGTGAGGAGTTGGAGGTAAAAATAAAGAGCGAATTCCTTAATGACACAGCTGTTTAAACGTGTGGCGGTAGCTGAAAAAATGGTTCACTTGAGACGAGCAAGCAAATTTTTTGCAAAAATGAAATCGGTTACGCGGCTAGTTCGAGATGATCAATCTAGAAAAAATGAAGGTATTTGCATCGATTATATGCAGAATATTGGCCTTCCCCTTATACCAGTCCAAGAAACGTTTTATTTAAGGCAATTAACTGTGAGCGTATGCTGCATCCATAACCTCAAGAATAACAGTGCATCTTTTATAGTATACCATGAAGGCGTAGGAGGAAAAGGGCCTAATGAAGTCAGCTCATTTTTGTATCAGTATTTAAAGGAAAATATGGGAAATGTTGAAAACTTGCATGTTTTCAGTGACGGCTGGGTTGGGCAGAATAAAAACCACACAGTTGTCAGAGTTCTGTCAGCATTTGTGTCCCTAGGTATGTTCAAGAATAGCAATATTTTCCAGTTCGATGTCACTCATTCTTACCTTGTGACCGTGACTTCGCCGTCGTGAAGAAGAAGATTAGACGATCTGACCGTATTTACAGGGTAAAGGAGGTTGCAGAATTGATTTTAAAGTCAACAGCGAAAAATCAATACGGTGTTATGTTGCCTGCATTTGACGACATTACTGACTTCAAAACATGGTGGCCTAGGTTTTACAAAAAAATATGCTCTCCGTTGACACACTAGGTAGGCAAGTATCTAAAGACCAAAAAGTACCATTCAAGATTAGCCAATATTGCTATTTTCACCATTCCCACGAAAGGGATAGAGTAGTTGTGGTAAAGGACTATATTGACGGTCTGGTTCACCATGCTTTTGAACTTAGGAACTCCAATGGGGACAAACTAGTTTTACCAAGTAATACAGCTTATACTGAGGGTAAAATTCCCATAAACAAAAAAAAAAAAGGAAGACTTGATAAAACTAAGAAATTACTTGCCTGAAGAAAAAAAAATCAAGAAATTTTACAAAATAATATACAAGTGGCCGGTAACGGACCGGGAAATAAAAGAGACGATAAGGTAAAAGGTATACTTGAAAATTGTAATTATTTGAATATGTTATAATTTTCTAAAATAGTAAGTTCTATATGTTTGTCATGTATTTAATAGTGTTTAATAAATAATTATAAATAATGCAAACCTGTTTTATATTCATTTATTTGAGAAACCCCATGAGTCAACGACTTTTATGATTTTTTTTTACATAGAAAATGTAAGTCAAAGTTAAATTATCCATGGTAAGAAATTCATTAGTACTCTAAACAATCAAACTGCATATTAAAATCAATTATGGTAGTGTATTTTTTTTTCACCAAGAAGTTTTTTTCGTCTCCTGTAAAGTTGGGCTCTGTTGACTCATGGGGTTTCTCAAATAAGCGATTCAAATGGAAGTAAGGGCGTGAGTGAAAGCCCGCTGAGTAACACTCTTGGCTATCTCGCGGTCAAGGCGATGGCCTCTTACGGGTTTGTGGCGGAGCTTGTCGGTGGACTGTTTTGTCCAAGTCTTCTGCGCTCGCTCCAGGGAGATAGAACGACTAATCGTTAAAACCCTGAGGTGACTGGCTCGCCCGCTGTAATCGACAACCCTAGTAGGTCTATTTAGGACCTTAGGCCGCTGAGACCTCTTCAACCGGTTGCCCAGTTGGGAATGGTTATACCGCCATTGACTCGGTCTTTTGCTATATACTTTTGCTTACCATGATAATTAGACCGATATGCAAACGGCGATCGAGTACATTCGGGACGCGTCCTGTGTCAACCGCAGGTTTATCTAGACTGCATAATTGCACTTTATTCACTACATTTAATAATTATAATTAATATTTATTGTTGAGATTTTTTTTAAATATGCTGTCGCTGTGAATTTCATAGTGATAATTCCCGAGGTGATAATTGTATCATTTTATAGTGATAATTGTATCACGAGGTGACTTAACGCTGCGATGTTAAAGCCCCGAATTAGGTAGAATTGCTTGAACGAGTCCTTATTTTTTTAAATCACCTCCAGCGCTTTACCCTGCAATACCCCCAATCCCCCCCTGTAAAGTTTTGCCAAATGTAAGCGATTTGCTAGGGGTTCCGTATCTGAAAAAGTTTGGGAACCGCTGGTGTAGAGTATAGACGTCCTCCTTACAGTTCTCTTTCTTCCTCTCCCGCGACGGAAGCAGCTAAACGGCTAAACGTACTAGTAGTTATAAAATAACACAGACAATAAATTTGGTTAACATGTCACATCTATTTATATATATAAAACAAAGTCGGGTTTGTTCGAATACTTATAACTCGAGAACGGCTAGACAGATTTTCAAGGTTTTTGATTTGTAGTATTTGTCTCCGTCCCGAATAGCAGAATAACGATTAAAAACGAAAATTGGAAAATTGACCAAAAAAATAAATAAAACAAAAAAACATTTTCCCATACAAAATGTAAATCCATGTTTTTCTTATGGTCAGTTGTACGTGACATGTTCACGTGTCGGCAAACCATCCGCTTTATTGGTTCTCGCGCCTGATAAAAAAAGAAAAAATGTCAATACCACAAGGTGCTTCATTTAAGAGAATTAAACCGAGTGCATCCCTTACTGCACAATATGTAAATAAATTAATTCAATCATGTCTTGCTGACACGTGATTGATATACGTGACTTTTTGTGTTATTATCTTAATAAAGTAGTGAACTTAATGTTTATTTTGTATTCATTGTATTACTTTCATAAAATCATAAATTAAGTTCAGTTAATCTGTAACACGACATTTATTGACTGTTAGGCGGTACGAAAGTCCCTGGGTTAGCTTGTTGTTTATAAATGTTTATACTAATAAATATTTAAATTAAATCTCAGTTTTTAATTTGGGCTGAACCAACTTCACACACTTTCGCCCGGCCGTTGTTCTCTCTTCTGGGTTTACAAAGTCGCGTTAATTCCCCATATTGTGTTCGCAATACGTTGTAGGTACATAAATCGCTAAGCGCATTTATTATTCTTCCCCGGAAGGGGCAATCCTATTAAGGGAAGCCTTACAGCGTGTTGTAATTTGATATCAGACACCGGACGATATCAGTTTTGAGTACGGCAACGCGCAGCCCACGCGAAATTTGTGTTGAATTTAGTTCGGTGTGATTGATTGATCGTGATTGAAGTCTGCTTGACTAGCGAGGTCGTGTTTTTTTGTAGTTTGTTACCCAGTCCGTAGTCTTGTGCTCTCTACAAATTACATTGACCTTACTTGTGACATCGATTTATGCGAAATGCCCAGTGATGATGTTCAGCAGTACCCTACTGTCATCCCCTTCATGCATGACTACTCACTTCCTTAATCCTTAATAGTGCAGTCACTTCTACAATAAATTAATATAAAAAAAAACACTAAAAACACGCTTTGATAAATGCACGTAAAAAGCACGTTTCTCGCCTTGGCTTGGGTGGGATCTTTAACAACCTATTTACATGTCAATATACATCGTATATAGATATATCAATATTATTTTATTTACACTCTCTATGTACAGGTCTATATACATTTTATACAGGCACCTACATATGTCAATATTTACATATTTACACTATGTTATAACCTTGAAACCTGATCGTGTTTAAAGTCCATTACGTGACCTTTCTCACAAGTGCAAACACGACTATGATACGATATTCCATCATGGAATGCCAGTTCCTGTCTTCCGGCTTCATCATCAGACCTTGAAACTTAATCGTGGTCAAAGTTCATTACAAGACCTTTCTAACAAGTCCAAACACGGCTATGATACGATATTCCATCATGGAATGCCAGTGCCTATCTTCCGGCTTCATCATCAGACCTTGAAACCTAATCGTGGTCAAAGTTCATTCCAAGACGTTTCTAACAAGTCCAAACACAGCTATGATACGATGTTCCATCATGAAGTTCCAGTTCATATCTTCCGACTCCATCATCAGATCAGTTCGACAGTACCATATTTTTGTATTGTCATCAGAACAACATACAGCTGCCAATTTTCATGACGCTACGATCCTTGGAAGATGGTTAAATTAGTTACCTTATATTCCATTACATAGTTTGTTACATATAGGTCGACCTAAATCAACCTCGGAATGAGAAATAATAAGCTGGAAATTCGTATACGCCTTCACATACGCCAACTCGTATACGCCAATTGAATGAAATTGGATCATTAAAATATATAAAAATCCACTAATAAAATAAAATAGTCAATTTAAGTATATAATTTTTAATTCATAATTTTCATAATAATTATTATTTTAGAAACACCAATTTGCAGTACAAGCGGCCCGAATGTGGAACTCTGTGACTGCCCCTAGGGCAAATTGAAACCCTGATCGGCTTTAAAAAATCTATTTAGAGAAATTTAATTAATACATAAATACCCCTCCCCCCCCCCCCCCCTCCACTAATCTCCTAGGTTGTCCTTTTATCCAACTTGAGTTGACATGTGTTATTCATTTCTGTCCTATTATCATTATTATTTTATTATTGTAACTGTACAGGATGAGTTTTAATAAACCGGCATCCTTAAAGGGGTGATTCAAAACGGGCAAATAAGCAATTTTTGATTAAAATTTGTAGGAAAATCATTTTTTAAATTTGTTTTTAAGCTATTGCATAGCTTTTAAGCTATTGCATAGCTTTTATCGCGGGCCTAGGCCAGCGCGGCGACCGAATGAAGAAATTTCTTAACGAAAATTAATGATTTTAAACTGATAATTACGTCTAAACGAGTACTGCTTACGATTCGAAAAAAATATATGTTAAACAAGAACATTTTCCTAATATTCTTAGCTTTGAATATTTTAGATTTTGTTTATATTACATAGTGTAATTAATTTGTGAAATCAGGTCTAACCGAACACAAAAACGACTACTACGCAAATACTATCTGGCGTATTATTATGAAACCTGCACCATTTTGAAGATAATTTAATTATCTATCTTTTTATCTACGATTTTTTTCGAATAATCAGTTTTTTTGCTTTATCGAATAAAAAATTCGTGCGCGGCGCTCTATCGGAAGACGTTTAAATTATTCCGAATCATTTGCTACCGCAGCCGCAAATGATTCGGAATAATTTCATCGTTTTCCGACAGAGCGCAGTTATCTGATATCAGAAAAAATAAAATAAATAAATAATTATAATTTACCGCGGCAGTCCCCGAGTGCCACACGTATTTATTTATTTTTTTTATAGTTTTTAAAAGGCATTGAAAAGTAAGATTAATACTTGTTTTTTATACACGGCCCGGTGCATAGTGGTTGGGTCCCGGGTTCTCTTATCTTACATTGTAAGGTCCCGGGTTCGATTCCCGGCTGGGTCACCATTTTCCGTTGGGATCAAATTAACGGAATTGCATTTTCAATTCTGTCGATCGAATGCAATAACAAGGACACACACTTACAGACATTTTACACGCACATGATACATATAACACGTCATAACAGGGTTGGTTGTAGAAGATTGTCATATGACAATAAACCCGCCCTTTGTGACATTTCACAATAAAGAGTATAAACAAACAAATAGTATCTATAGATACAACTTGGGTTGTCGACTACAACGGGCGAGCCCGTCACCTCAGGAAGTTTTATCGACTAGTCGTTCTATCTCCCTGGAGTGAACGTAGAAGACTTGGGACAAAACAGTCCACCATCTAGCTACGTCACAAGCCCGTAAGAGGCCAACGCCTTAACCGCGAGATAGCCAGGAATGTTACCTGGCGGGCCGACACTCGCGCCCTTACTTCCAATTGTGACCAGATACTCCGGACCAATTGTACTCCGGTCTCTCGATTGGTTACGAGTTCGAGGTCGCTTGCGCGGTCTTCTCCCTTACGAAGCGGTGAAACGGTGTTTACCGAATCTATCGCGGACCACGGCATCCTTTTCCCGGCTGTTCACCCAGGATCGGGTAGCCAATGATCGTTTCAAGAGCAGTCGCCGTAAGGTCCGCAACCACCCCCGCTCTATAGGAAACAGTACCGCTTCCAGACTCCCCCGACTGTTAGTCAGAGTGCACAGTCGATTGGCTTACGCCGCACGATGCGCAGACCGTCCAGGAGCGCCAGAAGGTTGATTCCCAGGGGAAACTAACCATAAGGCCAGAGTCCTACCCAGGCTCGCACTTCATACGTGGAGGCCGTCGGATAGGTGTTGACCCGTGAGTGTGACCAACCCTGAACAGAATGGGTCTTCGTGGCCAACTCAGGAAGGGCCCATTAACTCCCATTAACTCCCAAAAGGGCCCATTAACTATCTATAGATACAAAGCGCTGAGAACGATGCGTTATTTAGTGGTTGGTAAAATATCGCTAATATTGTATATTAGTGATATTTTACCTACCGCTAGATGGTGCAGTGAGTTCAAACGCTTGTCAAACTTTTATTTAACTGTCAAGTTCTTAAAAAAAATAAATTAAAAAAATATTTTTTGTTTGGTTTTCCCAATTTAAAAGTTGCCGGTTAATTAAAACTCAACCTGTATTGATTAATGCGCTTACATAAACACTTAGTCACTTGGCAATAGGCCCACCATGTTGTATTCACTACACTTTATATTTTAATACTATTTATTAATTTTTTTGACAAACTTCATATTACGACATTTTATATTAATATTTATTTCCATGACCATGCTACATCAATATTTTAAATATAATTACAAGTTTAATTTGCATTCGCTTATCTATTGTATATTTTATCATATTTTATATTTTTCATTTTATTATTATGTGCACATGAATAAATCTTTGCCATACATAGAGTTTTCCTTGGTATGGGCTATGGCCTAGTTAGGCAGATTCTGCAACTAATACAATTGTAAATTTATGTTTTTGAATGAATAAAATTATTATTATTATTATTATTATTCTATTGTGCGTACAATGAAGTTTTTTAAACAAACAAACAAAATAATTCAAAAATAAATTAAAGAAATGGTTATCAAATCATGACAGACTAACCATACATCAAATGTTAGAAATAATAGTATAATAAAACTTAGGTGCACAAATTATTAACATATTTTTAAACATATATGTTAAGTATATTTTAACATTCAACTAACTACCAAAAATTATTTGACTTTGACAATGAATTATACTTTTTAGAGAAGGTATTTTTATTTTAAATCCTATATTACTTAACATATATTAAATATTAATGACTGTTTCTTTCTTTTCACACATATATCTTTATTTATATTATTTAATAGAATTTTATATTATATTTATTGCCGATTGAATAATGGAATGCATTTTATTTATTATATTTAAGACCACATTTTAGGGCAATTTAGTGTCATTAGCTTTTTACTAAAACTTGTACATTTGTAAGCAACCAAGCAATCAAGCAAACTTGATTGTAATATTGGAGTCCAGTCCACCCTAGAACGGGCTAGTCCCAGTTGGGTGACAGAAACAAATAAGCAAAAGGTTAAGGTTTTGCCATTCGGTTCCTGTTATTTTTGAAAGCTAATCAATGTTTTATAGTAATTAATTCTTAAATAAATAAATAAATATTTGTCTCTAGTTGTTACGCTCTGGTTACACCTGTCATACAAAAATGACCAATCTCCTTTGGAGGAAGTTATTTTACCTTAGTAAATTTTCTGTGTCAGTAGATTATTGGGTACCTAGCAGTCCGCGGAACTAGGCGCGAATCATGTTAATTTTAGGATGTCATAATTGGCCGTTAGTTATTAACCTATTGCGTTGCGTGGGAGGCGCGAGACGGCCTACGTGACCCTCACTAATTCCACATCAGCAGCACCTATTCAAGCATTCATCACTCCTCGGTGCAATGAAACATTTCGGACCAACAAACAGGAAGTGAGTCTTGCGAGTTGGTACTCGTATATGCTCTGTTGTGTAGTTTAAGTATATACTCAGCCATGCGGCGTGAGTGTTGTGAAATCAGAATGAACTCTAAGAAATGGAGAGTGCAGGTTTAGGTGATAGACGACTCCGACGCATGGTGGAAAGCAGTTGAACGATGGTGCGTAAGTACACAGGGTGTCTCATAACTAGGGTTGCCAGATGTGTTGAAAAAAAATATATTGTTTTATTATTAATAATAATAATAATATTCGTAGCTTTAAAGTTTATTTTAACTTTTATTTATTATTGAAAATATATTTTCTTTGAATTTTGAAAATTTTAATCTGATTTCCTTAAATATTTCTACAGAACTTTTAATTAATTTATCATTAGTATACCTATTTGATTGATTCTAGAATTTGTAATTATATTATCGTAGTCTTGACAAATTTTAATTGATTTTATGACATTTCTCAGTTTATAAATAGGATAGAAAACGAATTTACCGCGTGAAATTTGTAGCACCCGACGTTTTGGTGACGTTGCAGCCGCCGTTGTCCAAGGTAGACTGAAGAGCTGTCAATCCGTTGTTTTGCGGGTAGGCCGCATACCGCTTCCGCCACTGCGTAGGATATAACGGTGGTGGGGGGCCGGGCTCGGAGCACGGGAATTTTGAAAATCCGTCTTGCACACAACACTCACTGTGTATCCTGTTTTACGTCTTTGCGTTCGGCGTTCGGCGTTCGGCGGCGGGAACATTTTAAGAAGAGGGTTCCACGTAGAAGAGAGTTTGTAACAGTCGTCTCTGTTGAAGTTCGGGGTTCTTCTTATTTCAATGGCTTCCCGAATCATGCGAGGAAAGTAGAATTGTTCTTTGGATATCACAATGGGATTTTGAAACTGCATCCAGTGGTTAGGCACTTCCGCTATCTAATATATGTTCGCAGATCGCTGATTTTTCTCGCTGAACGTTTTTAACAGCTTTGATGTTTTCTGTCAGTCGCGTGGCTATGGGCAGTTTTGTTTGTCCAACGTAGGCTAGACCGCAAAAATTCACGATAGAGAACGAATTCACGCGGTAAAGGCGTTTTCTATCCTATTTATAATGTCAAACAACCGCGATAGTCTTCGATTTCTCAATTTATTACTTTATTTTATCATTAGACAGTATTTCAAATAATCGCATAGTGGCCTACCCTAGTGAGCAAGTCTCAAGCGATCCAGTTAGGTTAAGTTTAGGTATTTTGTAATTGTAACTTTGATTTTGAGACGATAAAGGAATTCATTTGATTTGATTAAATGTTATCTGGTAACATATAAGGTACCTACAGTTTTTTTTTATATAAATATCGAATGCTACAGCATTCGATGCCACTGCTTTTGATAAAGGATTTCATTAGATTTAATTATTTATTTTATTTATTTATTTATTTAGGTACATAGGATTAGGTATACAGTTCATTCATAGGTCATGTAATCTTATAATAATTATATAAATTATTTAATAATTAATATAGGGAGGTTTAACACATCTTACATGACCTTTACTGCCAATAGCACATCTAACTAGGCGATAATTTGGCCCGTCTCTAGATGTGCATATTTTTATGCAATTTTAAGAAATGAAGTGTTTTTTTTTAAATAAATTATTTGGACCCACCACCTGTATATACACATAAATATACCAATTTTATAAAAAATATAGCTATGTAATAAATATATACATTTATAGTTGTAATTTAATAAAATTTAATTAAGAAAAATAGATAAGTGATACTAAATAAATTGTCGTGCGTTGCAAAGAAGTTGATCAGATTTTACATATCCCTTGTTAAGTAGCCATCTATTAAGGTTTGCTTTAAATATTTTTATGTTAGGATAATTTTTCATGTCTTCACTAAGGGAATTATATAATTTTAATTACATGTTAAATAAGCTTAAATAAGTTTTGAAGTCTTAAATAAGCTTAAAAATAGTACCTAACTAATTTTCAACTAAGTGACAACTGATGATAAATTATCAGTTAATCTACTGTTTTTTTTTAAATATAAATATCGAATACTAAAGCATTCGATGCCACTGCTTTTGATAAAGGATTTCATTACATTTGATTAAATGTTAAATAAGCTTAAATAAGTTTTGAAGTCTTAAATAAACTTAAAAATAGTATATAATTTTTAACTAAGTGACAACTGATGGTAAATTAACAGTTAGTATACTGTTTTTTTTATATAAATATCGAATGCTAAAGCATTCATTGCCACAGCTTTTGATAAAGGATTTCATTTGATGTGATTAAATGTTAAATAAGCTTAAATATGTTTTGAAGTCTTAAATAAGCTTAAAAATAGTAACTAATTTTCAACTTAGTTACAACTGATGGCAAATTAACATTTAATCTACTGTTTTTTTTTAAATATAAATATCGAATGCTGAAGCATTCGATGCCACTGCTTTTAATAAAGGTTTATTACCTGAGATGACATTTTTGAATTCAGTGCTACTAGAACTAATATAAAATAAAACGCACAATTCCCTTTTTACAGTACCTATTTATTGCGAGACGATTTATTTCATCTATCCATGCATTTATTATGCCGCTAAAAAATCTTTCCATAAGAGCAATATGTATCGAAATACTACACACATACCACACGATTTTCAACAAATTTGTGCTACTTGATTGTTAAAAAAATGCACCACATAGGGTAGTGTCTCCAGTGAATGAACCCTTATTATCCCCTCTCCTCGCGAAGTAAAAATTCAGCTGTCTTTTATGCCGGTGACATTTTCGCGCGTAAAATCGGCGCGAGTCAATGACCTTGAGTAAAACGACTATAACTTGTAAACCACTATACGGATCATAAAAAGAATAACTGTAGAATGATCGCATTGAAATTTGATATATAAAATATTATAACCTTATAAAACAATTAAGATAATAATGATTAAATATTACAAAGTTGGCGAACTGAAAAAACTCGCCTATAAAATCATTTCGATGTTTTTATCACAAATTACGGAAATTATGCAAAAATTGTAAATAAAATTATGTTGCTTATTAAATGCTTTACCAAAACTATTACTTTGTTTTACTTCTTTGCATACAAAAATATGTAGTTATTCAGTCATAATAACCAAGAAAAATTTGATGTCTTCTCGTATTTTTTTTTTAAATTTTTATATTTGTGACTACCTAGGGTCTTTATTTGTATGAAATTCTGTAAATTCTTTAACTGGGATCCCTTAACTTTGAAAAATCAACCTAAGCGATGTCGGTGCCAAGCTATTTACATACGTCCTTTAATGTCATTGTTATTAATTGAAAATTATTCAGTTATTTCGTTTTCTTAGATGTCCTGTTTAGTTTTCGAAATCTTCAACAATTCATCACTTGAAAGCACAAGGTAATGAACAGCAATTTCCTGTAAATAAACATAATAAAACCTAATAATTGACCAGTAAATATTTATTTTATTAACTTTCAATTGCATAGGCATTACAAATCAACCAAAAACATTTTTTGCGGAGCGTATTTCAAAACAATTTTTACAACAATCTTTTGACATAGATACTAAAAATATTTAAAAATTTCGAACTTAACGGCAAATGATTAAACGTTCATTCACTAGCTTTACTGCATTTTTATAAACTAGTGCAGGAACACTTAATTTTCTACTTACAATGGACAAAAATCAAAGTAAAATGAGTTTAAACTAAACTACTGATCCGTGGATTACTTATTCAAAGAACGGAACTGTTTCTCCTTGTAACTTTAAATATGAATAAAAAGTTGCGACTACAATACAATGTCTCACCTCGTGTCGTAGATTCCAGCCCATAGATACGGATCACAAGATGAACTCGTCAACTTTAGGTGAATGTGACGTCAAAGGAACGGTGACAGGAAAAAGGCGTGTTTGCCATATTACAAAACAAAGATGTTGCTACTAAAAGAAAAATACCTATATTTTTATTTTATTTTATTTCAAACATAATCATAAAACACATAAAAAAGGTCATACCAAGTAATGGTGCGAAGTAAACAACGGCCCACATTGACATGACCATGCTCAGCGCATACCCAACTAGGCCGAATATAGCCTGTATCTGGGCATAAGATTTATTTTCTGACTTGAGTGGAGAAGCCTAACTGACGTATGTAGGTACTCATATAGATACATATACACATACACACATAGATATACATACATAGACAAACATATAAATATAACAATCTAGATATTATATTATAGTATTATTCTTTTGCATTATATTACCTAATATTATTCAGACTCACCGTTTTATTATTTTTCGGCAAAAACGACGTTTTGTTCATTCATTGGGGTTCGTTCATTTACTGGAGACATTACCCTATATGGTTTTAGCCATCTTAGTAAATTGCCATATATTCCGAAAATCTCAAGTTTTGCTACTAAGGGCTATCTAGACGTTCAAGAATGCTTGTCAAGCATCGCGTCGCGGGCTGGGAAGGGATCGTAAACCGCAGAAAATATGCAAATATATATTTTTTTAATATTTACCAAAAATGCTTAATTTTGTAGTTTATACTAGGGAGTCACAATAATTAGACGTAATTGATTTATGAATGACATGACTCCCTGGCATTATTGGTAAATATTTTTAAAAATATATTTGCATATTTCCTGCGGTTTACGATCCCCTCCCAGCCCGCGACGCGATGCTTGACAAGCTTGCTTGATCGTCTAGAGAGCCCCTAATATTTTATGATATACTTTGTCAAATGCTTTACTAACATCTGTATATGCAATATCAACTTGAGTACCTACGACTGTCTTATGATGAGCATATATAGTCGCTGTATTCCAACAGGTTTCAAATCACAAACCTATTTTTTATGAAGCTGGGTCTGACCGAGAGACAGTTCCGTCTGATTATACACTAAGAAATATCTAACGATATAATACACGGAAATACGCGTGTTTCAACAAGGATTACCTACATAACTCGTACTGTGGTGTTGGCATGACGGTAGATATCATGCCGCAATATTAAATAAAACATAATGTTATTTCATTACGTCGCGACCTTCTAGCGTGACAGCATGTAGTTGTACGGTAGTAGTTGGACACATGAATCATGTTGAAAATACAGTACACTGTTATTTCCGTGTAAGCCGTAGGTACAGAAAATGTTGATACATGCCATGTAATCGAGTAATGTATCAGAGCTAGCGTTTTTATATGGGATTTAACATTTACATAATAAATACTTAATAAATTTAGTGCAAAATATCAACAAATATCATAAAATGCACAGCTATCATTTCTAGCTAGCAACAAATATCATTTCTATTAACATTACTAGTATTTTAAATACTAGTATTTTAAATAGCTCTGAAACGGGTGTATCACAGTATAGCTACGAAGGTAATGTTTCACCATTAGTTATTTTTTATATAATGTAGCAATAAAAATATTTCTCGTCAGTCACAATAAATAAATATATAAATATATTGCATGATTAATTTTGACGCCCACCTATCCCGCGCCCACTTGGCTCGCGCCCAGCTGTCCCTGCGCCCAGTTGGCCTAGCGCCCAGTCGGCGGCGCCCAGTTAGCACGCCCAGTCGGCCGCGCCCAGTTGACCGCGCCCACTTGTCCCATCCCCGGTGAGCACCATGCAGATAATCAATTGTTGGCATTACAATGTTAATAATATTTGAGTAAAGAGATATTTCAGGACGAGGTCTACTAACGCATTATTATAGTTAATCGATATTAAAACCGTAAAATGTTTTGACCCTCAAATGGGGAGTATTTTATATATGAATCTACAGGGTAGAAATTAAGCGGCCATCGAATAAATTTTATAACTGCTAATTTCTTTAATTTCAGGGCCTTATGATATTCATTAAGATCGGTTATGCCATGGTCGTGGTCACACTGCTGTTGATGATATGGGCCTCTCTGAGCAGAGCTCGAGAGGTAAGTTATCTTTTATTATATATATGGTTATAGAATATAGGTACAAACTGGTAAAACACTTTTATTTAATGATGTTACTATAATTAAATTTAAACTTTAAAATTTCCTTAGAGTTCATACAGAGTACCTACTGGCTCCCATCTTACATTAGAAAAGAGCCTTTTATTTCCTCTCAAAGATCAGAGCATCTTTAATAGAAAATCCTTTATCCCTATAGCCCAATTTAAATAATTCACCTTTCCTTCCTCTGTAATTTTTAGACATACTTTGAACATGTAAATATTCGTATTTTGTCTATTTTCATATTTTCATCTTTTACTTTCCTGACGACCTATCGTAAAGGAAAGTATTGTGATCGCGCTAAAAAAAAATTTTGAGATGAAGATGGGAATATATATTTTGAGACTCCCTGAGACGATTGAGACTATTTCCAGACCGATCTCTGTCTGTATGTATGTCTGTATGTCTGTATGTCTGTATGTCTGTATGTATGTATTCTTCCACGATAGCGCCCAGACGCTTAATCGGATTGAGCTGAAATTTGGTATATAAGCTTCTGTTAACCGTCGGAGGAACCCATTAGTTTTTGGAGTCCCTACGCCCTACGGTTGTGGTACCTCCCATACAAATTTGGGGTTCCCGGCGAAAAAATTGTTTCCGCGATAGCGCCCAGACGCTTAATCTGTCTAAGTTAAAATTTGGCATAGAAGCTTCTGTTAACCATCGGAAGAACCTATTAGTTTTTGGGGTACTTACGACCAACGTTTGGGGTACCTGCCATACAAATTTGGGGTACTAGAGTAAAAAATGTCGCTGTTTTTTCGCACCTCCCCGGATACTAGTCAGGAAAGTCTTGGGGTGACACAACCGATTTTTTATTTTGTGGCCACTACAGAATCTAAGGCTGACTGGAAGATATTGTGCATTATTTTAATCAAGAGGTCATTTATTAATTTGTTATCTACCTTGCCTGCTACAGGTGGTATTCCTCGTTACATACATATTTTATTTACTGTTTATATCTTTTAGCTCCACATCGACACCAGCGTGACCTATCCTCCCTGTTTCTTCAACCCGTTATGCAGCTGCTCGAAGGTCGTCCCCGACCTGGGCATCGTGCAATGCAAGAGTGTTCCACTCTTCAGGATACCGCCTCCCATCAACAACTCCAAAGTCTTTATGCTGCATCTGGATAACAATGGACTCAGGGAGCTGGAGCCTTATTTTTTCCAGTCAACTGGTAAGTGAAGTTGATCGTTACCTAGATCATATAGAATAAAGATATATATATACTGAAGTGTGTACCTTTGTCCTAAGGTACACCTGGGTAAACCTTTTTTATAAGGCACTAAAGATATCAAATGACGAAAAAGGGAAAAGACATATGAAAATAATTAAAATACGAAAGATTGGCAATGCAGATGCTTAACCCTTGGAGTAAATGGGTATTTTCATGGATGCATCTGTCTCTTTTGCAGGATTTTCGGCGACATCGACCTTAAAGTACTATAACTACGAAACTACTACACCAATCATAAAAAGAACAACTGCACAATGATTGCATTGAAATTTCGAATACAGAATATTGAAATATCATTTTGTAAAACAATTAGATAATTATGAATAAATATGAGAACGTCAAAGAAGTGAAAAAAACGCGCGACCAGATTTGGTCGACTCGTACTCAACGGATAATTGTTTCGCGACCAGATTTGGTTGACTCATACTCAACGGGTTAATGTGCTTTATTTTGACATGTAACAAATAATTACGCAAATAAACTGAACTTAATTGAAATTTCTGGTGGCCAAGAAGTAATCTTTGCACAGTTTCCAATAAACTATCAGTATTATACAAACTGCTGGTCAGAGCCAAGTCAGTGGAAGATAGACTTGCAGAACATGTTTAGTCCAACGACCAAACAAGAGAAAATTCTAAATCGGGCAATGAGCGACTTACTACAACTTAGGATAATGTTAGGCAAAATGGCAGTACAAATTAAAGAAAGATACAATTTATTTATTTATTTATTTATTTATTTATTTATTTAATTTAACAATTCATTTACAAGTGCACAAGTATCACTAATAATCATATCAATAAAAAAAATATATATAATTAAAATTAAAATTAAAATTAAACACGGCCGATATGAGCATTAGCATTTAAGTACTGCTGCTGCCCAACTAAGTGCCAGGACTTGTTCCAGGGCAGCTAGCTCTCTAGTTTTTATATCACATATATTCGGCAATGAATAATAAAAAAAAAATAAAAAGGAAAAGAAATATATATATTCCCGTCACCATTACAAATTATAACTAATAATCACTAACTAATGATCACAATAGGAAATAAAACACAAAAATATATAATCGTGTTAATAAAATAAAAATAAAATAAAATGTCAAATGATATCAAACAATAATCACCAAAATTTATGAATAAGTAATAGTAATAAATAAAAATAAAAAAAGTCAAAGAAAATAATAATAATAATAAGAAATGTCAGGGATATTCAGAAGGAAAAGAAAAAGGTCGCAAGTGGAAACGCCTTGTATAGAATAGAATATAATAAATGTATTGTGCTATAAAAAAAAAAAGACAATTTATGCTCAAATGTCGGACTTTTCGCTATAGCGATTTCTGTCAGTCAATCATTGTATCTTGTGTATCTTGTGTATCTTGCATATCTTAAAATCTTATTCCTTCTTAATTATATATACTTGTTGAGTAGACTAGATAACTGTTGATATTTGCTATCTTCTTATTTCAGGTTTATATCGACTGGCCATAAATAAGAATCCTTTGCAAGAAATACCCGATGAAGCCTTCCTCGGCCTAGAGCGTTCTCTATGGGAGTTGGAACTGCACGAGAACAAGTTGATCACCGTGCCAAATAGGGCTTTGCGCTATTTGCAGAAGCTGAAGCTATTGGATCTTACAGGTTTGTACTCGAAATTTACTTATATACTTACTTTGGTACTGTCACTGCTACCCGAGCCAGGTCTATTTCCAACATTAGATTTAACTTGTTTAATACCGATCTATAATTCTTACAAATCCACCTTTCATGCGGCAGGTGTTCCAAAATAATAGTTCCAAACAAGATTCGAAATAAATTCAGAAACGACCAGATAGGACTTTTCAATTATTGTGACATATTACCAGCTGATGTATTATTTATTTATAGATTGACAGTTCAATATTTCGAGACTGACGAGTTCCGAATTTATGTCCAACATAAACACAGCACTAGACAGATACAAAATGAACGGCTACTCGTCCCTCCATTTCGCAACCTTTATGGCAAAAGAACATTGAATTGGCTAATCCCTCATATATTCAACCAAATTCCTCTAAATTTAAAAACTTATAAAAAATGTACAAAAAAAGAAAAAAAAAATTAAAAATAGTTAGCTTTAAAATAAGTGAAAGTGAAACACACGTGTAAATGATACGAATAAGATTTATACTTTATTTTATTAGCATTAAGTACGTTCATCTTTTTATGTAAACATTATCAAGGGGGTGGCTTTCTGTGCCGACTAATCCTGACTAATGTAGCAGATATATTATAATATGGTCAAAATGGCCACTAAAGTTGCACTGAAAGTCACCCTATCATAATCTCCAGCAGGTAAGCCTTAGGCTTGGCTGGATTTTATACAAAACTGTATTTTTAAAAAATGGGTATTAAATAAAAAAAAAATAAAAAAAAATCCACTACACATAACGGGCCCGATTGCATTTCTTGATGAACTAAAATCGGAGGCTCAGGCTCAGGCTCTTAATTTTTATATTCTGCTCTAACTTATTGGCCATAAGTTAGAGCGGAATATGATATTATTTTTTGTCACTTTTCCAACATAATACTTTCAATGGAATATAAAGCGGCATAATATAAGATCAGACAAAACGTTTTTAAACTAATTCTGATTATTTTATGTGCGGTAGGTAGTTTTTGTATGGGAAAAGATACAATCGTTTATTTCACATTCTACTCTAATGCATGGGCTCTGTCTCCTTCTAATCACTATTAGTTCACGAAGATACATAATCGATCCCAACGTGCCCCCTGGTATATCGGTAGACTAGGTCAGAAAACTGCTGGCTGGGGTGGTATGATCTCGATGGGGTGGTTTAACCCCTCGAGTCGCGAGATTTTGCGAGCGCATGTCTTTGAAAGACTACGTATAATTATGGAAATTTTAGATGTATTATGGCGGCCGACCAAATTATTAATTTCTCCCAACCCGTTGTTGCACTTTAGAATTGTTGCATATTAGAACTTTAGAATACTAACTTTAGAGTCCGATCGGTCCCGACGATGCGCAACTGTGCTTTTACGTTTGAGTCCGATCGGTCCCTCTGAGGAGGTTAAGGGCTCGAGGGGTTAAGTAAAACTTCCCTGAATCCTTAGACAAATATTTCCTTCTTGGAATATAGGTTACGTTACTTAACGAATGAAGTCATCAGTGTTACTCGAGGGAGGGTCACGAGCGGTCGCATCGTGCGGGTCTGCGCGGAAACCACAGAGAGAAAGGACTTATACAGATCAATACTTAAAACGCCGCAATACCCAATTCGGCAAGGGAACCACGTTAGTACCTCATTTGGAAAGCCCCAAATCCAACGTCGGAGAGAGAAGCCTACTAGTACTTACTTGGACGGACAAGTTAAGGAAAGCCATAAAGCCCGCGCTACCAGAACCAGCTGAGTCTGGACACGAACGGTTCCTAAGCAGCTGGGGCAGTTGTTGATCTGATGTCAGCCACCTTTAAAACTATACGTTTGTCACCCGATCCGAAATTGACGAGCAAAGGGCGCAAAGGTCTGCGATAAATTTCAACTGAATTAATGCTAACATCAAGTACTTGGAAGGCCGTGCAAGCGACTTGGAATCTAGGACCAGACTGGAGGAGAGAGAAATCTGTCCAAATGGGGTAGAAGGAAGCGAGGTTTGCCTGCTAGGTTCTCCTGGGAGCTAACTGAGTCGGCCGTGAAGCCCTTGCTGAGTTGGCCGTGAAGACCCATTCTGTTCAGGGTTGGTCACACTCACGGGTCAACACCCATCCGATGGCCTCCACGCATGAAGTGCGAGCCTGGGTAGGACTCTGGCCTTAGGGTTAGTTTCCCCTAGGAATCAACCTTCTGGCGCTCCTGGACGGTTTGCGCACCGTGCGGCATAAGCCAATCGATTGCACACTCTGAGCGGGGGTGGTTGCGGACCTTACGACTGCTCTTGAAACGACCATCGGCTACCCGATCCTGGGTGAACACCCGGGCAAAGGATGCCGTGGTCCGCGATAGATTCGGTAGACACCGTATCACCGCTTCGTAAGGGAGAGGACCGCGCAAGCAACCTCGAACTCGGACCCAATCGAGAGACTGGAGTAATCTGGTCGCAATTGGAAGTAAGGGCGTGAGTGTAAGCCCGCTGGGTAACACTCCTGGCTATCTCCCTCTTACGGGTTTGTGGCGGAGTTTGACGGTGGACTATTTTGTCCTAAGTCTTCTGCGCTCACTCCAGGGAGATAGAACAACTAATCGTTAAAACTTCCTGAGGTGACGGGCTCGCCTGCTGTATTTGACAACTCTAGTTGTTAGGTCCTCCTCCCAGTGCATCACTGTAAGGCGTTGGACTCTTATAGGCTTTTGGTATAGCTAGACTGAGGATTGTTTTTGTCTGCAAAAGTATTTTACTCTCAATCCATGGGAGACAAAACGACCTGATGCTGTTATAACTCCATGTGGACGGGTTCGCCCGTTGTGATTGACATCCCTGGCAGATACAGTAAGCTGTCTTTTCTTCCCCTGGCAAGAAAGGGTGTTGTATTGGTGACGGAATGTTATAGCACGCACAGGCATTTTGCATACTCTAGATTCTTTGAGAGTCTTCTTATAGAGGAACCAGCCATACAAACAAATAATTTGATTTATTTAAACTAACAGGAAACGAAATAACGGACATTACTCAAGACAGTTGGCGCGGCCTAGAGAATTCTCTGCAGACTTTAATTTTAGCTGATAACTCGATCTCATCCTTGCCTCCCGATGGGTTTTCAACGTTGCCTTTGCTGGAAATCTTGGATCTGCACGGCAATCACCTGACACGCATCGACGCTAATGTCTTCAGAGACGGGATGGTCAGATTGCAAAAGGTAATTTCTTCTTCTTCTTCTTAGATAGACTCTGTTACTTATTAATTGCAACGCTGATGTGGCTTACCTAGGCGCGATAAATGGCTTACCTAGGCGTGGCTTTCATTTGAATTAAAATTAATAGTTTAAAAAAAAACACTAAAAACACGCTTTTATAAATGCACGTAAAAACCAAAAAACGTTTGTAATGAACGTTTATAGGTAACCCATTGAAAATAAATTAATAGTTTAAAGAAAAACACTAAAAACACGCTTTTATAAATGATCTTAAAACGTGGTCAAAGTTTATTACATGACCTTTCTAACAAGTCCAAACACGGCTATGATACGATATTCCATCATGGAATGCCAGTGCCTATCTTCCAGCTTCATCATCAGACCTTGAAGCCTAATCGTGGTCAAAGTTCATTCCAAGACTTTTCTATCAAGTCCAAACACAGCTATGATACGATGTTCCATCATGAAGTTCCAGTTCATATCTTCCGACTCCATCATCAGATCAGTTCGACAGTACCATATTATTGTATTGTCATCAGAACTACATACAGCTGCCAATTTTTATGACGCTACGATCCTTGGAAGATGGTTAAATTAGTTACCTTAGATTCCATTACATAGTTACATACAGGTCGACCTAATAAAAGCGTGTTAAAAATCAAATATAACTATGGCACTTTTATACTGTGCGATAGGGAGCCGAGATCAAATATGAAAGCGGCGCATAGGCATTTATTGTATAAGCTTAACTATCCGTGTAAACGGAATTCAGTTTGTAAACGATATTCATTTTGTAACCGACTACTGAATAAACAACGACATCATTTCAAATCTTGTTCACAAGTATTATTTAGCACGCAAAAAGTACGTCGTGACATGTTCATTATTCTTTTCATTGATGCATAAAATTCGCACCAAGGAAGTCTGATGGATTCCACCCTGTACCTCCTGCACATCTCAATACTACTACGAACTGCATGTAAGCCATGGGGAGTCTCATAGAATCTTGTGACTGTCACCATTCAAACAGCCTTGCCTCGCAGACTCCATAAAAAAATTCGAAAACATCGGATTTCGAGACTGATTAAAAAAAGTCAATACAATTACTGAATGACCTCAATTTAAAAAAAAAGTAGAAAAAATACATAATCTAGGGAAACATTTAAACATGTTATCCTCTCTAGTGTCGAAGCTTATTTATTAATTAATTTATTTATTTAAGAATTAATTGCTATAAAACATTGATTTGCTTACAAAAATAACAGGAACCGAATGGCAAAACCTTAGTTAGTTAGTTAATTAGTTAGTTTGTCTGGGCTTTTTCCCGCACTTGACCTCTTGATTGGGCCGTTGTGCGTGGCTCATGTTTCTATTTATGTTACTCCAGCCAACCCAGGCTGTCCCAGAAGGTTAGCAGCCTGTTTGGGTTGCTACAGGCCTCCGGGACAGATGCTGGAGATTGTAGTATTCTTGCCCGTTGCTCTGCCACGCTCCTGCATTCCATGAGCACATGCTGTGGCGTTTCTTCTTCCTCCATGCATCCTCTGCATAGAGGGCTGTCTGTCACACCTATGGTAAACAGGTGTTTGTTTAGGGGACAGTGGCCTGTCATAGTACCTATGACTTTACGGATTTTGTCCCTTTTTAATCTGGTGAGGTTGCGGGCAAGTTTTTTGGATGCTTCCGGAACCGCGTTCTTTGTTATGGCAAAACCTTAACCTTTTGCTTATTTGATTCTGTCACCCAACTGGGACTAGCCCATTCTACGGTGGACAGGACTCTAATATTACAATCAAGTACAAATGTACAAGTTTTAGTAAGAAGCTAATAACACTAAATGGCTTTACCCTCGCGTATAAGGATAGCACCTAGTTTGTATTGCTTCAAACGCAGGCTCAAAGAACACTTGAACCCACGCTCATAAACTTTTCCTTATTTTTCCCTATTTTTTCCTCCCTATTGCGTCCCTTGCGTCATTATAGGTTTATTTTTTGTTTTTTTTTTCTTAAATTTATTGTTTTGTTTCCCTGCTGAATTTAAATGATTAAAATTTAATTTATTAGTTTATTTTTACCGCATAACATGTTATTCCACTAGGTTAAGGTTAGCTGTAAGATATTGCTTTTAGGCAATAAGCTCGCCGTTTTGTTAAAGCAAATAAAGCGTTTAATTATTATTATTATTATTATTATTATTAAATGGCCCTAAAGTGTGGTCTTCAAAAATTTATAATAAAAAAATTATTGAAAGATAATATAAATAAAATGCAATTCCATTATATAATCGGCAATAATATAAAATTCGATTAAATAATGTAAATAAAGTTGTATGTGAGAAAAGAAAGAAACAATCATTAATATTTAATAATGTTAAGTAATATAGGATTTATTATAAAAATATCTAGTCAAAAAAAGTACAATTCATTGTCAAAATTATATATAACAACAAAGTCAAAAAATGTTTCGTAGCTCAATGCTAAAATATAATCAACATACATGTTGGACAGGACTCTAATATTACAATCAAGTTTGCTTGATTGCTTGATTGCTTACAAATGTACAAGTTTTAATAAAAAGCTAATGACACTAAATTGCCCTAAAATGTGGTCTTCAAAATAATAATAAAATATAATACAATAAATAAAATGCAATTCCATTATATAATCGGCAATAATATAAAATTCGTGTAAATAATATAAAATTCGTGCAAATAATATAAATAAAGTTATATGTGAGAAAAGAAAAGTTAATCAAATCATCAAGAGAGCTCGTTAATCAAATTATCTTTTTATTTATCTGGCTGCAAGGTGGCCTTGGATCAAGGACGGTACACTTACCGCCACGACAAAGTCCTTGCTGTTATTCGCGAGGTACTTAGCCTCTCAGTGGCTCGTGCCAACAAGGGTTCCACAGTATCCTCCAAACCCCCAATACAGTTTGTGCGGGTTGGCTCTAAAGGCAAAAAACATCTCACTGCAAAACCTTTCTCAATAATCGAGAAAGCTTCAGATTGGATTATGGAGGTCGATTCGGTCTCTAAGCAGTATAAATTCCCTGAAAGTCTCGGATGCACAGCCCTGCGTCCAGATATAACTCTTTACTCTCTATCTCGGAAGATGGTCCTTATCGTAGAATTAACTGTTCCATGGGAATCAAATATCCCAAAAGACCATGAGTACAAATTAAATAAATACCATGACCTCGCAAATGCCGTCACCCGGAACGGCTTCACTGTTCACCTTCACGCGGTGGAAGTGGGCGCTCGTGGCCTGCCAGCTAAATCTTTGTTTCACCTTTTTAAAGATCTTGGTCTCTCCAGGAAAATAATCAACTCCTTTCTAGAAAAATTATCTAAAACCGCGATTTCTGCATCTCAAATTCTATGGCTTCGAAGGGGGAGTGAATGGGTGGTAAGGTGAACGCTCACATGTGGCAAGACAGCTGTCCTAAACCTACCACAGCCGGTTCGTAAGTCCGGAATCCACTGCTCACCCCCCAGAAGTGTAAAAAAATAGTATTATGATGGGCCCGACTCCGGTCGGTGAATTCCATGGCAGCTCCGTTTGTATTTTATTTATTTATTCCAGATCTACCTTCAAGACAATCAACTAACTGCAATCCCTTATGAAGAACTATCACCATTAAGGCAATTGAGATACTTGGATTTGTCCTCTAATATTATTAACAGTGTTACGCCGACGATTGATCTACACGGTGTTCACCTATCTCTCGATATGCTAAGGTAATTATCGATAATACTTAAAATTATATTTGAAGGAAAAGGGCTCCAGTCTATGTGAGAAAAAAAAGGAAATGCAACTATATCAAACAATATAAATATTTAGAAAAAAGCCATTGTACATTTTGCCAAAATTGATGTCACAACTTCTTTATCTGTTATAAATATACATAGTTAAGCTTTTCCAAATAGCTACCCCTCTAGGTACAAAGTGCCCTGAATATGTGACATAGTTATAATATAATTCATTTCACATATAATACCGTTTTATAATACTACAAAATAACATTCACTTAAAATTTGTTTTTATATTCTAGATTGGAGAATAATGTTGTACCGTATCTGCTGCCTGGTTCTTTTAAGTACTTTTCTGTCGTGAATACAACTATTTTGGACGGAAATCGCATAAAGTTCATAAGAGTAAGTCTAACTTTGTTAAGTACGAGGGCATCTGGGGGTGTCAACACAACGGGCGAACCCGTCACCCCAGGGAGTTTTAACAAGATCAGGTCAAAGACAGACCACTATCTAGCTCCACCGACGAGGCCGTGAGAGTCCAACACCTTACTGCGAGGCACTGGGAAATGAACCCTGCGTGCTGACCTCACACCCTCACTACTAGATTTGACCGGATTTCTGTATTAGGACCGGTTATGTCTGTAATAGGACCGGTTTTCCATCATTCCGGCTGGTCTACTTGAGTACATACAGGTTGCTACTCATTTAAATGTTTTTTTTTAATTATTTATAATTTTGACATTAAATGACTTTTTAAAATCGATTTTATGTTTTTTTCACTTAATGATTATTTTGTTAGACATGTTATTTATTAGTTTAAGAATTACATATTCTCTCTTATGTCTGCTATACGTACCTATTAGTGGTTTTAATTAATTTTTTTTATTGATACTAGGATACTATATCTAATAGGATCTTTGATACTATATTTAATAGGATCAGTATTTCAATTAACCGCCCTACCTATACGAACGTAGGTGATATGTCCGCTATATTGTCATATGGAAATATGTATATAATTATATATAAAAATTATATCTATTCTTCTTCTCCGTCGTTCCCTCATTACTGAGGATCGTGGCCACTAGACAACAGTTTGCCTACGAGGCTCCTCCACTTCGACCTGTCTTCTGCATGGCGGGCCGCAGATTGTATTGACTCTTTTGTAACTTCTTTGATGAGGTCGTTCCATCTGGCCGGTGATCTGCCTCTGATTCTTCTTCCCTCCACTTGACCCCCGGAAAGCATTTTCTTCAGATTCTCTAGGTTTCTCCTGGCAACATGACCGAAGAACTGCAGGATCCTTCTCATGCATACGGTGGAGAGTCTCACTTGGATGCCGAGTTCTTCCAGGACAGATTTGTTGGTGCGGCGTGCTGTCCATGGGATTCCTAGCATTTTACGCCAACACCACATCTCCAGGCATTATATATATAGGCATATACAAATTTATATTAACCCGTTGAGTATGAGTCAACCAAATCTGGTCGCGAAACAATTATCTGTTGAGTACGAGTCGACCAAATCTGGTCGCGCGTTTTTTTCACTTCTTTGACGTTCTCATATTTATTCATAATTATCTAATTGTTTTACAAAATAATATTTCAATATTCTATATTCGAAATTTCAATGCAATCATTGTGCAGTTGTTCTTTTTATGATTGGTGTAGTAGTTTCGTAGTTATAGTACTTTAAGTCGATGTCGCCGAAAATCCTGCAAAAGAGACAGATGCATCCATGAAAATACCCATTTACTCCAAGGGTTAAACTGCTATATTAAAACCGCTTATATAAAGCGCGATATATTTTGTCTGGTATATTTTAAACAAGTATTATTACTGAGAAATCTAAAGATTTATATGACAAGGACTCGCCTGTTTTTTAAAATAATATCCCAAAGGTAGGACGGTTAATTAAATATGTTATATATTTTTCATACAAAGTATTTGGTCTTATATTTCCTTTGTAGAACGGCAACTTCATAGTTAAGGCCTGATAATTTTAAACAAATTATTGTTATCTTTCAGGAGGATGCGTTCAGAAACTCGAGAATCAAAACTTTGTCTCTACGACATTGCGGTCTCTTCGATGTGTCACCTTCTGCCTTCGGAGGCCTCGAGGCTACTCTTCAGAGTTTGGACTTATCGGGAAATAACATCTCTAATCTGCCAAAGAGTATCTTCCATCAGTTCGATAACCTGAGAAACCTAAACCTGAGGGACAATAAGGTGAGTTTGATAATGAGAAGTTTTTGTAGGTAGCACCAGCGCTGACTCAGTTCCTGAAAGCTGTGAAGCCAATACTCACAATTAGTTGTAGTGCTAATGATGAGGATAATTGTCCTCGAACTCGTCTAGCTTTCCAGAATACGGAGCATTTGGAAGCATTGTACGGAGTGCTAATTGAGTAGATTTTTGATAAAATATTTATGAGTTATTAGGACATTAAGATTTAAAATCCTTTTTTTTTTAATTATTTTTTTTTAAAATCAAACCAGTTCTTACACTTGGTAGAGTCAAAATTAACCAAAATTACTACTCGGATACGAATGTAAAACCAGAATTACAAAATATTCAAAATTACTACTCGAATATATACCTACATTATAAGGTATACATACAAGAAGGTTGAACATTCAAGCAAATTTTTTCTAGGTTATATACAAACGATTTCACAAATTATTATATGTACTATCGTACTAAAGTACATATCGTACTAATAATCAAATAAAATTATTTGATAATTTCACAAATTATAGACAGTAAATAAAGTGATCATAAAAATTAAAAAAAAAGTTTCCAAATTAGTAATGATAATAATAGTCAATCGCCAATAGTCAGAAAAAAAATCACATTTATATAATAGTCAATAATAGAAAGAATGAAGATAGTCAAATAATACGACTAACAACTAACAAATATTAGTCAAATAGTGCGACTAACGAGGAGCTCTCAAACATTTACAGTTGTCGCTTGCAATAACAACATCGGGTCGAATAGACCTCTTATGTGTAACGTTTTTGATAATGTGTCGCGTTTTTGATAAATCAAGTAAAGGATTAGCTGTATTTTATGACTCCATTAATATAATAAAAGATTCGATCATACCTAGCCTATCTCCTACTTCTTAAGATTTCACTAACTGCCATCCTAATGTACTGTATTATATTATAACATACTATTGTATTATATCATTATGTATAATAAACATTATTATCCAATTACTCATACTTCTATTTTGCTTCATCCAAATAATCTTATTAACAGCTTATTTAATTATTACTTTTCTTACCCTCATATTATTATTAGCTTTATTATATTTTTTTCTACTATCAACGTGTTCATGTTATTTCTATGTTGATTTGTAATGCAAGCATTGCAAACTATTCATAGGATAGTAAATTTGTTTCGTTTGAATATGTTTTTAAAATACTAGTATCATATATTTACTATCTGTAAGTTTGCTATAAAATAAAATAAATTATCGAAAACGATATTGTCAGAATCCATATATTGGGTTTTTAATTAAAATACATTGTATCTTTTTCCCCTTCCTATGTGAGCTAACCATTTTTGGTTAGACGCTTTCCGCGCTGTGCTAACTGTAATATTTATTCATTATTATCTTAATCGAAATCAAAATTTATCACTTTCAGCTTGCGGGGAAATCCCAGCCAGGTTCTCAACCAAACACTTGCCATTCATACCGACAAATGCTTGGATAAGAATAGATGTGTATGTACTAAATTAAGCAAATCTGCAACAGTCTCCTACTTAGGCATAACGGTAGATGAGAAGCTATGTTGGGAAAATCAAATTGCAAATTTGAGTTCGAGAATTAGAAAGCTGGTTTATGTATTTCTTCGGTTGCGCAACATTCTGTCCAAAACAACCATAAGAATGGTATACATGGCCTTGTGTCAGAGTATTTTGTCCTACGGAGTCGCGGCATGGGGCGCTACTACTAATGATAATCTGGATAGATTGACAAAAGCGCAGAAATTATTATTGAGAGTAATTCACAGGAAAAACCGGCGTCATCCATCTGCCTTGTTATTTTCCCAATCCCATGTGCTATCAGCTAAACAGTTATTCATTAAGCAAGCGCTTCTTGCATTCTACAAATCTAGAGATGACCACGCCCGAACTCAAAACAATCTGAACACAAGAATGTCCGCGAGTATCAATTATATAATTCCGTCAGTCAGGACAACATTTGCCCAGAGACATATATTCTACATAGCCCCAAAATTATATAATTCCCTTAGTGAAGACATGAAAAATTATCCTAACATAAAAATATTTAAAGCAAACCTTAATAGATGGCTACTTAACAAGGGATGGCTACTTAACACCACAATTTATTTAGTATCACTTATCTATTTTTCCTAATTAAATTTTATTAAATTACAACTATAAATGTATATATTTATTACATAGCTATATTTTTTATAAAATTGGTATATTTATGTGTATATACAGGTGGTGGGTCCAAATAATTTATTTAAAAAAAACACTTCATTTCTAAAAATTGCATAAAAATATGCACATCTAGAGACGGGCCAAATTATCGCCTAGTTAGATGTGCTATTGGCAGTAAAGGTCATGTAAGATGTGTTAAACCTCCCTATATTAATTATTAAATAATTTATATAATTATTATAAGATTACATGACCTATGAATGAACTGTATACCTAATCCTATGTACCTAAATAAAAATAAAAAAATAAAAAAAAAAATGTTTTACGAGATAATGTTGTAACGTTATAATATATAAAATTTCAATGTGATCATTTTGCAGTTATTCTTTTTACGATCCGTATAGTAGTTTGAAAGTTATGCACAAAACTATCCCGGGCAGAAATTTTACCCCGCCATAGGAAGGGTTAAAAGTTCTTTTTACCCAAGGTCTCTGATGCATAATGGCAATTTATTGTAAATAAAAAAGTAGATTGACATAGAAAGCTATTTCAAACCTTACTTAGTCATACTTTGAAATGACGCAAGTCCTCTTTCTTTCCCTATGATCTAACACTTTGCTAAGTTTCATGATACATTATCTTTTTATTGGAGAGTAATTTGCATTGGCTCTTGGTTTATATTTTCATTTTCTAGGTTGATAATGTGGTACCAGGGGAATCGTTCAATGGATTTCAATACACTCTCTTCAACTTGGACTTAAGCGGAAGAAGCAATGGAGCAACGAGCCTCCAGGACCTTAGAAGGCAAGTACAGCGGTCCTAGGTTCTACAGCGGTCCTAAGCTGTAATCCTAGAATGTTGGAAACCATTATCTCTGTTACTTCTCTTCTTCTTTTTATTTGTGGCAATTCCACGCAGCTAGGTTGCCGGCAACTGGGTTAATATGGCGAATATTCTTCGTTTTTTACTTTTTTCCCGTATTGTCTTGACAACGAGATGCCAACTATAGTTAGTGAACAACCTACGGACAAATACAAACGACATCACTGTATTAAGTACTTAACATAGAAAACACTCTGTTACTTAAATAGCGATGTGACATAATCTAGCCAGGCAATCGAAACCGAAGAGGCATAGACAGAGATGACAGAAGAGGCATAAAGACATTTTTAAAGCCGCTGTTGGCAACCCCACATGGACTGTCAAATTTTCTGTTGGATGGCCAGGTTACTTTTGTTTTTACGACTTCTACTTTAATATGCGAAATTAAATAAAACGCATCGCTAGAAAGTTATTTTCCTACATGATTTCTTTGTTTGAAGTAGAGAAACGCTTGCAAATATTATATTCAAAATATACAGAATGGCTCATTAAGTTTTGATCCTAAGTTTAATTATTATTGAATTGGTATTGACCAATTCAATACATTAGTATTGAATTGGTCCACATACTAGGTACATATCGAACTTCCAGGAAAAAGTTATGCTAGCAAAAGCACGATTACATTCCCTAGAGACATTTTTTTTCAATTTCTGCTACAAGTAAGCCAAGAATATAGCTATAAAGGGAAAACTATAAAGACATCCATTTTTGTTAGTAAATAAAATAAAATACAAACGGAGCTGCCATGGAATTCACCGACCAAAAATCGGGCCCATCATATATAATTATTACACTTCTGGGAAGTGAAGGGTGGATTCCGGACTTACGACCGGCGGTGGTAGGTTTAGGACAGCTGTGTTGCCACATGTGAGCGTTCACCTTACCACCCATTCACTCCCCCTTCGAAGCCATAGAATTTGAGATGCAGAAATAGCGGTTTTAGATAATTTTTCTAGAAAGGAGTTGATTATTTTCCTGGAGAGACCAAGATCTTTAAAAAGGTGAAACAAAGATTTAGCTGGCAGGCCACGAGCACCTACTTCCACCGCATGAAGGTGAACAGTGAAGCCGTTTCGGTGACGGCATTTGCGAGGTCATGGTATTTATTTAATTTGTACTCGTGGTCTTTTGGGATATTTGATTCCCATGGAACAGTTAACTCTACGATAAGGACCATCTTCCGAGATAGAGAGTAAAGAGTTATATCTGGACGCAGGGCTGTGCATCCGAGACTTTCAGGGAATTTATACTGCTTAGAGACCGAATCGACCTCCATAATCCAATCTGAAGCTTTCTCGATTATCGAGAAAGGTTTTGCAGTGAGATGTTTTTTGCCTTTAGAGCCAACCCGCACAAACTGTATTGGGGGTTTGGAGGATACTGTCAAACCCTTGTTGGCACAAGCCACTGAGAGGCTAAGTACCTCGCGAATAACAGCAAGGACTTTGTCGTGGCAGTAAGTGTACCGTCCTTGATCCAAGGCCACCTTGCAGCCAGCTAGAATATGTCTAGCTGTGCAAGGGGTGTTGCTACAAAGGGGACATGAACTATCCTCGGCATAGCTCCAACGAGCGAGGTTACTGGGGTCTGGAAGTGTATGCTGAAAGGCATTTAAATAAAATTTCAGCATCTCTGGCGTCCAGTCATAAAACATTACTTTCCAGTTCATTGGAGGAGGAATGCAAAAGTCTCCAATTGTTGTCCAATCATTCTGGCATTGAAGACCAATAGCGTGAGCCATACTATTGCTGTCGTAATCTCCCCGCAAGAGAGACTTCTTCAAGTCCACATCGCTCATGGTTGTACTGCCATACCCCAGACCAGTGCCATTCTGGCTGATTCCAGTAAGGAACTTTTTGTGGAAGTCAACGCGGGCTTGTAGATCATTTGACTCACTACGGCCACTTTCTACGTGCTTTGATATTGCCGGATCCTTGGAATTGCATAGAATCGAATTTTTGGTTATTCTTGAGTTGGCGTAGAGCAGAGAGGGCAGTTTAAGAGCTAGCCCAAAATTGTGTTTGGACCTGAAGAGAGTCGAGGGGTCAGCTGGTTTGGCTAAGGACAACCAGGATTTTAAACTAGCTGTCACCAGTGCATCCAGACGAGACAGTTGGGTTTTGGTGAAATCGTAAATAAGATATTAAAGCGAAAGTATTCCGAAGCTGGTGTGTTTTAATACCGATATCCATAAGTCTTCTTGCCATGCAAATGAATCGTTTTACAGGCCTTTCGAGGCTGAATTATAATCCATGTATGTATGGAGTTTTGTCCCTAGAACCATAGAATAATGATTCTAAGTACCAGAATGTAATTGGCCGACTGGTCCATATTTGTTTATTTTAATTGAAATCAACGTTATCCTGGCGGAGACGATGTAAATTGATACCAGATAGACTCGCTGTCCGATTCCGACACTCAGTGCAGGGTATACGTATAAGCTACACAAGCTATAGCTTAGGGCCCCCACTTTCTTGGTGCCCCCAAAAAAAATGTTCAAGTGAGTAATTGAAAAATTGTTAAATAGCTTAGGGCCTTATCAAGTCTAAATCCGGCCCTGCTGACACTGTCGATATAGACACACTATCCATAGTATCCAACCGATGATTTCACAACCAAAGGTAGATACTTGCAACACTTAAGAAAGAACAAGAAAAAGAAATGGTAAGCGATCACCCATCTCCCTCTGATGTATGACACGTGTAAGACAAAATTATTTGTTATTTTATTACACTAGGATTACTTGTGCCATTGTTAATAATTATCAGTCGTAATCCAATCATATATCTATTCAAATTGGTTGAAGTTCAAAATTCGAGCACCTAACTCTTAATACCTTTCTCTAAAGTCCGCTCTACGAATCGCGCGCGACTTCGCGGAGCGAACTCACTGTGAACTCGCGATGAGCGAAACAAAGCTCCACAACTCGCAATGGTTTGCGGTAGTTTCACATTACAGTTCGCGCGTTTGAAGGAGATGGACGTCAAATTAGCTTCAACTGCGTCCCTCATGTAGTGCGCAGTGGCGCACTATAATTATGAATATATTAAAAGTAAAAACAAAAGTATACCATCCATTTATTATTTCATATTCAAACCAACTGAGCTTTTTTCAAGTAGGATTTTTTACTTTACTTTTGTAATTTCTGTAGAAAGGGATTCCCTTTTTTCCACAATTTCTACATGTTTTTTCATCATGGCGCTAATGACGCGTCGTGATTTTTATATTTTTTCATATAATCTTTACGATTTACATACCAAAAAACGTGTTCGGTTTAGTAGTATTCAAGAAATTGCAGATAAAATTGTTCATCCAGTTTACGGTAATTTTGTAGGAAATCTCAGCAACATATTAATTAGGAACAGACACGACTACACACCGACGCTGCCGACATTCAACTGAGTGGCGCGCGAGTGTGGAGCGAAGTTCGCACTTCGCGGTCCCTTTGTCGCGGGACAGAAAACCGACAAAAATCGGGGAACAGGGCCGCAAAGCCGCGAAAAATATGCAAAACGGCTCCACTTTACGCGTTCGCGCACCTTCGCGGCTTCGCGCGTAATTCGCGGACTAAGTGTAGAGCATCCATAATCTCTATGGATTCAGCATTTTTTTTTTGGTATGGAAACAGACAGGTAGCAACCACCGTTTACCTACCTTGCCCGATGAACTTTCATAAATCTTACAATATCCAATGACTTCTTTTTATTTCAGGATGCGTTCCCTCCGAACACTCACCTTAAGCCGACTCTTCAGAAAATCCTTGAACCCCGACGACTTCCTTGAGTTTGGAGTCGACCTCGAAGAGCTCAAGATATACGGTGGGCAGATCAAAAAGATTCAAGCGCACGCGTTCAAGAACGTGCGCACGATCAAAGTTCTCGATCTCTCGGAGAATCAGCTGGACGACATAGACAACGATGCGTTTGTTGAACTCGGTCACAGCTTACTGACTTTAAAGCTGACTAACGCGTTCTCGGATTCCGTGCGCAATCTCCCCCACGATGCACTTAAACCGCTCTCTCAGCTGGAGTTCCTCGACGTCAGTAACAACAGATTATCCACTTTGCCTGATACTTCTTTTCATTTCCTTGGCAATTTAAAACGGCTGGAGCTTCAAGATAATATGATAAATGTACTGCACAAAGGAACTTTGCAAGTAAGTGCATTTTAAAGAAATAATCAAATTGAATGGCGAAAGCATACTGCCTCGAAAAACATACTGACGCCATTTTATGTTTTGTTTTGGTGTCATTATCATGTCCTTTCATGGTAATTTGAAAGTGAAATAATACATATAATGGGTCGTTCTCCAGAAATGTGGAAATCCGGCGTCCTTTCACTGATTTCAAAGAATGTAATTTTTTATTCTTATTTTTTTTATATATTTTTTTTTGTAGATATTGAAGAGCACTGTATAACAGTGTAAAAGTTTTTTAAATATCTGTCATAGAAAAAAGATAAACGCCTTTGAAATACAAATTGGCGACGGTAATTTGAAATCGTGGCGAGGGTAATTAGGATAACGTTAATTATGATTTGATAGTTTTTATTTTTTTTAGGGCTACTTTTACTATAAAACTAAAAAGTAATGCTAGAAAAATGTTAACGTCAACAAACTTAATAATAAGTAATATTCACCACAACTCCACCAAGTAACACGCACTTTAATTTCGCTGCGAAGGTAATTATGAAATAACCGCAAATTGCAACTTTTCTCCAAAATTAGGCGTACCGTGCAATTTATCGACAAAAGTAGGCGCAGCCGATAGGTCCGCTCTAGATCAGTGCAAAGGGCACACTGGGGTAAACTTTATAGCAAACGCCTTCTAGTGATTGGCGTAATAATTAGTGATGTGCGACGTTTTGAAAACTGGCAACGGTAATTTGAGAAATTGTGGTGACATCGGTTCGGAACGTTATAAACGGTATAAAATATGAAATATGATTTATTAAAACCATATAAAATAAAGCTTTTGGAATCGTAGTTTATGGATACATAAGTTAAACAGCTCTATTATTTACAAGTGTGGAATGCCATTCACTCGAAAGTCGAAAAATGGAGAAAGGGACAGGGACGGTAATTAGAGTTTCATGGTTTCACATTTTTTTTCAGGACCTTCAATTATGATTAAGCCACATGTTAAATATTCCAAAGTTAGAGGTACTTTAGTTCTACATGTAAAAAAATATTAGAATACTATGGGACATCGGGAACATAGTTATTCATGCCGGAACCGTGTTTTTCCCAATATTTGGAGAACCACCCTAATAATAATTACGAACGGGAGCTGCCATGGAATTCACCGACCAGAATCGGGCCTATCATTTTATTTTATTTTCATTTCTTAGGAAAACTTAGAGCTAGTTAAACATATATAAGTACACATTGAGAAATAAGTGCTGAAGGCCAATTAAAAGTTTTCACATATAATAAAAAGATACAAGAAGTGAATAAACAAACGAATATAACTAGATAGATGCTAATATTGCTAAGAGGAAAAGAACATATTGTTTAGTATAAGTTTAAATGTTCGAGAAGAGGTGTTGACTAGGTCAATATCAACTTCTCGCACCAATACATTAAAACATCTACTCGGTCGTATGACATAAGAATTATTCTTATAATTCGTTTTTGCAGTGGGCAAGTAAAGCAGGTTGGGATGCCTGAGACGCGCAGCAGGGGTACGTAAGCCCAAACGTCCAAGGAACTCGGGACAGTAAAGCAGGTTGGGATGCCTGAGACCTTTCCATTTGCAATGTTTAGAAAATAGGACAGGTCTGCTATGCTCCTTCTTTTGGATAGTGAAAGAAGAATAATATACATAATATTATTATTACACTTCTGAGGGGTGAGCAGTGGACTCTAAACCACTTACCCCTCAGAAGGTAGGTTTAGGACAGTTTATATGCCACATGTGAGCGTGCACCTTACCACCCATTCTATGGCCCTTTCGAAGCCATAGAATTTGAGATGCAGAAATTGAAGTTTCTGTTTCACATATTACGAGCCTCTACGGAGAGGAAGTTTCGTATAAAGTGCGTCAGTTCGAACGTTTGCGGAAAAAACGCGCGCGAATTTTGTCGTCGTTAGTGTTCTTGAAAAACCTACGCAGTGGCGGCAGCGGTTTGCGGCCTACCCGCAAAACAACGGACTGACAGCTCTTCAGTCTACCCTAGACAACGGCGGCTGCAACGTCACCGAAACGTCGGGTCCTACAAATTTCACGCGGTAAATTCGTTTTCTATCCTATTTATAATGTCAAACAACCGCGATAGTCCCTTGGAACAGTTAATTCTGCAATAAGGGCCACCTTCTGAGACAGAGAGTTAAGAGCTATATCTGGACGGAGGGCTGTGCATCCGAGACTTTCAGGGAATTTATGCTGCTTAGAGACTGAATCGACCTCCAGAATCCAATCTGAAGCTTTCTCGATTATTGAGAAAGGTTTTGAGGAAGGACAACAGGTCAGCATCCACCCCCGCTGCTTAGTAAACAGTTTATCACTCCCAGACTCCTCCCATTATTCACCAGAGTGCACAGTTGATTGACTGACGCCGCATGGTGCGCAAACCGCCCAGTAGCGCCCGAAGATCATTCCCCAGAGCAAACTGATCCACCATGCATGCAACGAGAGGCAGGAGAAACAGAGTCCTTACCGGTGTAGACCCTCTTCGAGGAGGCTACTGGATAGGACCTGAACCGAGATTTGAGCCGACTCTAAGAGAACGACGTGGGTCTTAGTGGCCTAACTGCACGAGAACCATTACCTACTTTTAACCGCTGGAATGTTAATGCCACCGATGGGTGGTTTTCCGTTGCGACAACTCGCGGGCGGCCGACCTCCGTATTTATGCAATTTTGTAATTATATGCGAAAAACATCGCTTTCATTGAATAAACATTAGTATACATGCACTAACACCCCCTACAAAGAAATTGTCGAGGTTTGACAACATGCTGTCGCGAGTTTCACTCCCATGGCCAGCTTTCTAAGGGTGAATAGCTCTAGCATTGCATTATAAATAGGATAGAAAACGAATTTACCGCGTGGAATTCGTAGCACCTGACGTTTCGGTGACGTTGCAGCCGCCGTTGTCTAGGGTAGACTGTCTACCCTAGACACCCTAACAGTCTACCCTAGACAACGGCGGCTGCAACGTCACCGAAACGTCTGGTGCTACGAATTCCACGCGGTAAATTCGTTTTCTATCCTATTTATAATGTCAAACAACCGGGATAGTCTTCGATTTTATGTAGCATTGCATGCGAGGGTCATCCAGAAAGTATGGTTACAAGGGCTTCTAAGGTCTGGGAATTTAGTTTATTTCGAAGTTAGTGCAGCTGGCGTGTAGTGGGGGGTCCTAACGGTCAGTTTGTTTGGTCTCGCTTATTTGTCGGCCATTTTGTTCAATCACAGTAAATTATTCCGATGGAGAAGTAGTCGCGGGACTACTCGGCGGGAGCGCGCGCTCTTGCCAACTCCCGTCCCTGCAAGAGTCGCGCGGTTATCCATTATTGACTTTGCAGAACTATACCGCCGCGAATATCCATCGGATGCCGGGGAATGAAATATGGGTGTGTGACTACACCCCAGAACCCAAGAGACATCCACTTCAGTGGCGTCATTCAGCTTCCGCAGCCACTTGGATATCAACCGCAGGGAAATTGTCACCCATTAACCATATTCATGCGACCTGCCGCCTTCGGACTATAACCTTTCACTAAACTAAAGTAGTGTTTGGGTAGGAAACGTTTTTATAACGATCAGGAGGACGAGGAAGCTGTGAAGAAGTGACTGAACGAGTTGGCGGCGGAGGTCAATGATACTGTCATACAAAGCGTATAAACTCAATCTCGACGGCGATTACGTTGAAAAATAGTTTAATATATTTGTGAGTTCTTCTGTGAATTTCCATTAAATAAAAGCATTTTTCGATCCTACATATATAAATCTTGTAACCTTATTTTCTGGATGACTCTCGTATAACTAGAGGTATGGAATTTTCAATTTTGTAATGCAAATTAATGCAAAAATTTGTTATATTTGTGAAATATAACGATTTATGTTTTTTCTTTTGCATAAAGATTTGAGGGGTGCTTTGGTGAGAAAACGTCGCATTTGCTCCCAAATAAATACGGAGAAATGGATTTGGATCTAAATACAATACTAAAAACCGCCTCTGAAAAAAGTTTCAATGAACTTTCTCTGCACATGAGATTAAATGCAACAAATGAAGCCTATGAAATCGGAGACTATCGCGATTGTTTGACATTATAAATAAGATAAAAAGCTAATTTACGCCGTGGCAATGGCGGCTGCAACGTCGCTGAAACGTTGGGCGCTATAAAATCGATGCGGTAAATTCGTTTTCTATCCTATTTATAAATGAAGCCTACTTTCAAATTGGACAGTTATTTTGCCCATCTGTTGCTGCAAGTACGACCATCTTTAATCAAATATGATACATTACTTAAAAGCTTCTCTAAAAATCCTTACTTCAGAGCGATTATTCAAAATAGGTTCATTGATGACTCACTTTCATCGCCTAATGCTTCAATCAATAAACAGGAATGATGATTCCAATGTTAACGACATGCTGTTAACCCCTGTTATAGACATGCTGTTAACCCATGCTGTGATCCCATTGTTAACCACTATGCCACACAGCCCAGTTGCATAGTGGTTAGATCGCCTGATCTTACATTGTAAGGTCCCGGGTTTGTTTCCCGGCTGGGTCACCATTTTCCGTTGGGATCAAATTAACGGAATTGTATTTTGAATTCTGTCGATCGAATGCAATAACAAGACACACACATACACACATATTTCACTCACACATACATATAAACAAGTCATAGTGGGTTGGCTGTAAGAGATTGTCGTATGAGAATAAACCTGCCCATTGTGAAATTTCATACTAAAGAATACAAACAAAACAAAACAATCAAACAAGCTGTGGGCTACTAAATGCTGCTTTTCAACCTTTGCTGAAGCAGCATTAAAAAACATTTGGAGTCAAACTAACAGCGTAGACGCAGAACGCTTCTTTAGTATTTATAATGACGACGTTACGGAATGAAGAACATATCTAAAAAAGCTTTAAGAGATGTTCTTCTACAACAAATACAACAATGCTAGCTTTTAATTAACACTAAATTTGAATGATAAGTGTATAAAATGCTGTTTTATTTTATACATGTAAAATTGCAAACTTTAACAAAATTTTGAAATTTCAGTTTTTATTTTTGCAAAATTTCTGTTTTTTATTTGCGAAAATTCCATACCTCTACATATAACATTCGTATGCTATGTCAGCTAATCTATTTGCCAATACTCTATATACATATCTCTCTCCCTAGCAAGTATATAATACTTTTACTTCTCTTTAGTCTCCTGGGGGTGATGGCTGATGATGTAGCTTCCGTCTGATGGTTCTGTTGTCTGATGAAAACAATAATCGTAAATGAAATACCTTTGCTTATCCTTTCAGGGCGACATTCACTCATCATTAGAAACGGTCTTTTTCTCATTGAACCGGCTACAGAAAATCGTCCAGCATACATTTGTTGAATTGCCAGCTCTGAAAGAGATCTCTCTAGAAGACAATGTCATAGAGAATATAGAGAGAAGGTCCTTTATGAACTTGGATCGGCTAAAAACAATATCTTTGAAAGGAAACAAACTGTTGGATATCTCCGATGAAGCGTTCCAGAATCTACCGGTGCTTGAACAGTAAGTTTATAAGTTATTCTTAAATGAATATCTATGAAATTGTATTTGGTAACAAGGTAGAGAGGACGAGTAAAGTATTGAACATAACAACAAAATAAGACTGATTTTATTAAATATCTTTTTTATATTTGATACATTGATGCAATGCATCTTTCACTATCTTAATGACATTTGATTGAAACCTCAAATAATTATATAAAATTTAACACCCTCTATACTCATTTGTATGTACTCTTTCGAACTATCTTTTTACATTAGTATCATTTCTGGTCGCTTGATGTAATTTAGTGTTTATTAGTGTAAACAAAATTGATGAGAGCGATTTGACCCCCTTCCCATGTATTGAGCGATTTTTGCCCATAATCAACCATTATCCTGAAGGTCTTTAATCATTTGTACTACTTTACTTGTAATAAATATTAGATATCAATAGGATGATCTGTAATGTAGATAAAATAAAACCATTGATTAAATAGGGTATTAAATCGCTCAATGACATAGTACGTTTTGGCAACCCTTCTGCGCCGGCGACCTGCAAATGGCGCTGATAGCATTGTCCGGCAAAACTAATAGAAATTTATTTGGCCATCTATAATAACATTGATAACGAATGGTTATTTTTATAAAAGACTAGGTACCTAATTATTAAAAAAAAAAACATTATTTATCTAATGATAACAGTAAAAACATTCAATTATTAGTACTATATATCCAGTGCCAGAATAACCCATATAGGGGCCCTTAGGCCGTCAAAATCTCGGGGGCTAACTTGCGGTTTTCGGGGCCTCTTTGGGCTGTCAAACACTGACGACGATGGAGACCCTAAGCTATAGCTTGTATAGCTTATACGTATATCCTGCACTGTATATGTTGCATTTTTATATAGGTTGATTACATAACAGAAATAATCTGGAGGTTAGAATGCCATCTATTAGTCTACTTTTTACTGACAAGATATTGGCACCATATTCTAGGTGGGCATTTATAGCATCATGCAGTCAAACACTCAGGAGGTCACCCATCCAAGTATTGACCACGCACAGCTCTGCTTAACTTTGGTAACAACGAGGAGAACCGGTGTCAACGTGGCTACGGACGCTACAACTTCTATTATCTAGTATGCTGGACTGGCTATAAACAACTTCGTATTGGGAGAGTTGGTTTTTTGCTATATTGTCGATGATAGCAGTAGTAAGCATCCTTGGAACAAAAGTTAGAAATGCAATGGTGTGACAAAATAAGTCGATAAAAACTTCGATTGCTTTAGTTATACATAGCCCATAAAAAAATATCGATTATTTATACAAGATGACAATTGGCCTACTATCATGCCATAGGTATTTAACTCAATATTGATAGTTTTCTCTTGGCTGGAATAGGAATGGCTAGATTTTCAAAAATAAGTAAATTTTAATATTTTGGTTCGTATATGTTACATATGCTTTTTTCTGGTTCAAGTAGCTTTAAGGAGAAATAGTACTGATTATTACAAAATCATCATCCTACAGAAACGATGTGAAATATAACCACATGAAAAATGCTAAATCCGCCTTCTTGTTTTATTACTTTCAGCCTGGACCTATCATACAACGATTTGGATTCCTTCCATTTCTCTATGTTTGATCAAGTTGGCACATTAGCTTCTCTCATGGTCAACGCTTCTAACAACAGGATTACCAGACTTAGTGACTCCATAGCTGCTGCTTTCGGGTCCATCATCAGAGAGCCAGGTGAAAACTTCTTAAAATTTGACTACGAAGTGTGATCAAAATATACGTTTTTACAGTCCTCATAAAAGGCTAAACATTTTAATTAGGAACCCATTGCCCTTGTTACCTTAATAAACTTTAGTGACATCCCATTTATTACAACATTATTTACCTTTCAAATAATAATAATAATAAAATGCTTTATTTGTTAAAACAAATCAGTGTTTTTATTGTTTTGATGCAATATCTTACAGCTAACCTTAACACCTCATGGGAAAACTTGTTATGCAGTAAAAATAAAATAAAACTTATTAAAATTACTTATAAAGGCAGTCCGGATCAAATTTATATAACATTTATATCCAGCAGAAAATGAAACATCATAAATAAAAAAAAAAATAAAAAGCAATATATGTACATAATATTTATCTTAACGCAGGGAAGGAGGAGAAAAGAGTGAGAGAAATTTAATTCCACAATAAATAAGAATAGTTAATTCTACAACAACAATATCTTCCGAGATAGGGAAAAAGAGTTATATCTGAACAGGCTGTGCATCCGAAACTTTCACGGAAATGATACTGCTTAGAGACCGAATCAACTTCCAGAGTCCAGTCTGAAGTTTCTTGATTATTGACAAGGGTTTTAAAGTGGAATGCTTTTTGCCTTTAGATCCACTCTGAATAAATATATTAGGGGTTTGGAGGGTACGGTCGGACCCATGTCGGCACAAGCCACTGAGAGGCTAATTACCTCTCCAATAACAGTAAGTGTTCCGGTCTTGGTCTAGGACCGACTTGCAGCCAGCTAAAGTATGACTAGCTATGCAAGGGATATTGCCACAATGGGGATATGAACTATCCAATGAATAGCTTCAACGAGCGCATGCAAAAGTTGGGATGCAAAAGTGTATGCTGAAAAACATTGAAATAAAATTTCAGCATCTCTGGTGCTCAGTCATACAATATTATCTTGCCGTGCATTGATAAAGGCATTTAAGAGTTCCCAACCGTTTTTCAGCCATTTTGACATTGAATGTCAACAGCATGAGCCGTACTGTAACTGCCTCCTTGCAGGAGTGACTTCTCCAGGTCTACATCGCCAATGTTTGTTTTGCCATACCCCAAATCAGCGCCATTTTGGCTGGTTACAGCAAGAAACTTTTTTGTGGGAGGCTATGCTGGCTTGCAAATCATTTGATACGCCGCTTACTACAGGCTTTGATATTGCTGGACTCTTTGAAATGTTGAGAATCGAAGTCTTGGTTATTACGGAGTTGGCGTAGAGCAGAGAGAATAGTTTTAGAGCTAGCCCAAAGTCGTGTTTGGACCTGAATAGAGTCGAGGGGTCAACTGGTTTAGCTAAGGACAACCAAGTAAATCAACATTAATTATGTAAATATTATAATGGTAATATCAGTTTTCACAAAAGCAGAGTACATGTACTTACGTAATTGGTTCTTTCAAGTGTTTATCGATTGGTAAAGACAGAACGACGTCAAAATCGAGACTGCCTGATCCTTAGAATTGGATAGTTAATGTTCAGAAGCGAACTTGGCATCAAAAGAAGAAGACAGTAAATAACTTAACCTGGAATGGCTTCAGTCAGTGGAATTTGGTGCTCGTCGCTTGTCACACAAATTTATGTTTCGTTTTCTTTCTTTTCTCACATATAACTTTATTTATATTATTTAATCGATTTTATATTATATTTATTGCCAATTATATAATGGAATTGCATTTTATTTATTATGTTATTTTTTATTATTATTTTTTATTTTGTTTTATTTTGAAGACCACATTTTAGGGCCATTTAGTGTTATTAGCTTTTTATTAAAACTTATACATTTGTAAGCAATCAAGCAAACTTGATTGTAATGTTAGAGTCCTGTCCACCCTAGAACGGGCTAGTCCCAGTTGGGTGACAGAAACAAATAAGCAAAAGGTTAAGGTTTTGCCATTCGGTTCCTGTTGTTTTTGTAAGCAAAGTTTATAGTAATTAATTCTTAAATAAATAAATAAATCTCTTTTAATATTTTAGTTCCTCTAGTAAGAATTTTCTGAAACTGTAATTTTGGAATGTTAAATGTGCCCTCTTCCTTTGAAGATCCCCCATCTTCAAAGGAAGAGGGCACATTTAACATTCATTTACCCCCCGTAAATGAATTGTAAGGCGAATGCTCTTAATCTACTATAGCCAGTCATTACTTAGAATGACTTCACAGAGGTTGGCAAATTTGGTGGCGTACAGATTTCTGTATACGTATATGAGAATATTTTAATCACACTTCGCAATTTTTCTATGGATTGATAGGTGAGATCCGTACTTAACATTAATGGTAGATGGTTTTTCTTTACGGCTGCGAGTTATGGATAGGTCCCAGGGTAAAATTGAACAATTTACAAATAATCATCTTCTTCATCTATGTGTTTCCTTTTTTGTCGGATGTCGGTCGACATTACATGGCCGCAGTCGAATAAAGCGCCTCTTTCAGTGCTGCTTCGCGATTTATTGTTTTCATTTTTTTGTTTTTGCTTTGCATGTCCAAAGTGTTAAGGTATGTCTACACTCGTGCGTTTTCGACTTTATCCTGCGTTGTCACTTTCAATTACATCTTGCGTCTACTGTATGCATTTACATTTACATTTACATTTTCGTCGTGTCCAATTGACGGCTAAAGACCGCTCTTGGACGTGTCAAAATAATTGGGTTAGGTAGTAAGTCTCGTTACTACTCTTTACTGAACATACATAGGTAGTCAAAAATTAACTACTAGATTGTTAAACTATAAATATAAATAATCAAAATAGAAGCCTAATATTTGAAGTAATTAGTAATTCGAAAAGATAAGTATTAAAATTATTTATCGTAATTCAATTCAAATTGTTAGTAAAATGTTAAATAATCAAATTAAATCTACGTTATGCATTTTAAACTAAAAGTACAGATATAAGACCGTATAAAATAATCAGACAATAAGACTCTACTTTTTAAGTAATTTAAATAGGCACAATATTTGAAAAATCATGGCCCTCAAATTCGGCCAGATTATAGAAAGGGTGGCCTATCAGCATCTCCTTGATGTTTTTGCCAGTCGTATTCGTTGTATGCGTAAAAGGGAGCTACCGCGGGTATGATGCGAGTGAATGTCTGCATTAATTGCAGTTTCTGCGAGGTGCTGTCTAGCATACATTAGACACTAATATATGACCGCCGAATACATAGTCATTACCCTTGCCTTATTGAACGCATTAAGACGCATGCCCCTATACGTCTATTCCATTGCAATCACAGACTGTATGCAAATCACTGGGATTAATAGTTGTCTCTGCTCTGGCACCACTCTTATTTAAATTTCAAATTTCAAATTAATTTATTCAATATTACAATTTTAACCCTTCCTATGTGAGCTAACCATTTTTGGTTAGACGCTTTCCGCGCTGTGCTAACTGTAATATTTATTCATTATTATCTTAATTGTTTTACGAGATAATGTTGTAACGTTATAATATTTCAAATTTCAATGTGATCATTTTGCAGTTATTCTTTTTACGATCCGTATAGTAGTTTCAAAGTTATGCGCAAAACTATCCCGGGCAGAAATTTTACCCCGCCATAGGAGGGGTTAAGACCTAACTAGACGGCCACCTGTTCTAAGGTAGACAATTTATTTTCATCGTTAATATTTTAGAATTTCTTTTAATATCATCGTATTTAATAAAATTACCCTAATAGCCTACATAAATTTCAAAACAAAATGTCATAAAAATATAAATATCAGTAATAAGCAAAGAATTTAAAATATATTAAAAAACATCAAAAATAGTCAAAATATCCTTACAAATGTAACATAATATTTAATGAATTGTCAACAAAATTCCAAAGGTAATCAAGCTAATAAATGACAATAAAATAACAATCCTAAGAATAAATTATGATAATAAAAAAAATAAATAATAATACATACGGGATAATATTATAATACATAGTCACTACATTATTCTATCACTAAAACTAAAAACTAAAAAAAAATAACAAAAAAAAACAAACTATTTCTATGCATACCTACTTATACCAATGTTTTCATTTTAATATTTAATTATCTAATAATATATTCAATATCTGCATTGGCACCATTTTTAAGGTATTCAGTCAATCACTTTTTAAATATATGTGAAATTTTTATGTTTTTAATATACAGTGGTAGGGTGTTGTACAATTTGGGAGCAAGATTGGCCAAAAGCGGATCTCCTGAGAGGAATTTCAAAATTAGTTCCGTTTGATCTTCTCGTTACGAGAGTCTGCTGGCTTTTCTGTTGGTTGCCAACTCCCTCTGGAAGTTAGTGAGTGATACCAGTACAAATAGTTTTCTTACAGTTAACACCCTATGCTCTCGGAAAAGGACATCAGACGAATATATTTGCGGTGTTTTATTGATAACCATCAGTGTCATTTGCGCCTTATAAAGGGTGGCCGAAAGAGTTTTTGCAGCACAACGCCAACTTACGATGCCATATTGAATAACCAACTCGCAGATAGCATGGTAGACTTTTTTAAGTATATTGAGATTTAAGATATTTCTTCAAACTCCTGAAGTAATAGATGAGTTTCCTCAGTCTTTTTGGTTACAACTTTTTGATGTTCCTTGGAAAAGTATGATCGCAGGCTTTTTATCTTGTGTTTGATCATTTTCACATTAAAATTGTATTGTTGGCGCAGAGTAGTCAAAGTGTCATAACTTTTTGTTTTATTATTGTAATCGACGAGTATATGATTTTTGTAATCGAGAAAGCTTCAGATTGGATTCTAGAGGTCGATTCGGTCTCTAAACAGTATAAATTCCCTGAAAGTCTCGGATGCACAGTCCTCCGTCCAGATATAACTCTTTACTCTCTATCTCGGAAGATGGCCCTTATCGTAGAATTAACTGTTCCTGCCAGCTAAATCTCTGTTTCACCTTTTTAAAGATCTTGGTCTCTCCAGGAAAATAATCAACTCTTTCTTAGAAAAAATATCTAAAACCGCGATTTTCGCTTCTCAAATTCTATGGTTTCGAAGGGGGAGTGAATGGGTGGTAAGGTGAACGCTCACATGTGGCAAGACAGCTGTCTTAAACCTACCACAGCCGGTCGTTATTCCGGAATCCACTGCGCACCCCCCAGACGTGTAATAACACTATGATGGGCTCGACTTCAGTCGGTGAATTCCATGGCAGCTTCGTTTGTATTTTATTTTATTTTATTTATACATGACAATTTCGATCATTTTATATAAATTGCAACGTTTTCTCTTTATCTTCTGCCATTTTGCCTCGTCAAATGCACGGAGTGACGCACGCGTATACACAGGTGGCAGATCCGAGTGCGCTGAGGCATGCGCTGTCGTTTAACTAGGTTGACGCATGCATTATTGCTTGCGCTATGGTATTACATGCATGCGTCAGAGGAAAACGATAGATGAAATTAAAAACGCACGAGTGGGGACGTACCTTTTCGCCAGTGCAACTTCCACGCCCTATTCAAAGTTATAAGCGAACTGTGTCATTTTGTGTTGTTTTCCGCACTCACCTAGTGAGCAAGATATGTCTGTCGGGATTTTCTCATTGTTTAAATGTATATTTTTTAAAACTTTACAGGCATGGGAATGACTAACTATGTATCCAATATCAAAGTTTTGGATCTCTCTCGGAATAATATTTCTTCAGTCAGCCGATCTTATTTCAGGTATGTGTATTGAATCAGAACAATTATTATTTATTATTTATTTCATAGGCGGCGATTTGGGAGGGGGTCGCCCTCGCAGCCATAGCTGCTGTCGATGCCGCTGGATCTCGTACTTTATTCACGATTCGCTTCCATTCTTGACGATTTTTTGCCACGTCTCAAGCATCCTTAACCGATAATCGTTGATTCTTAAGGTCGTCTTTGATGTTATTTAGCCAGGTTTTCTTCGGTGCCGAACGCTGAATTCTCTATTCTGTCGGACGGTCTCGCAAAAGAAGTTTTCATTCGGCAAACATGGCCTAACCACCGTAGCTGACATTTTTGTACTGAACAATTATAAAACAAAGCTCACAAACGCGTCTTCCACTGGCACTGCCAGTTCAAGAAATAGTGGAAGGATTTCGATGCGGTTTTCACTGTTTTTTAGAGCATCTCACGATTTAGTTTTCACTGTTGGTTAGACCGTCTTTCTGGGAAGGTTAAACTACAAAGAACATCAGTATCTATGGAAAAGGGACTGAACTGTGACGAGTTAAGTTTATTAAGTCGACAGAAAAAGGATAAGCATGCGTTTTACTACTTGAGCAATGATCCATTATTTTCCATTTATTTAAAAAAAAAAAACGTGAAAATGCGTAGCTATATTTGAAGCTGAAGAATGGTGCTTATGGTATTTCCTGATATGTCAGCCAAAGTCCCAATGTCCTTTGTCTGATTTATTCATAGTAATAAATTTGACCACACTATTGCATTTTCACACACGTTTAATTCGTAGTAGCGATAAAATACACCTGTTCAAATTCGCATATTGCAAGCATTGCTTCAGTTGACGTTCATCACTAATAACTTTTATCATAATAGTAGGAAATATGAAGATCGATTGCAATTACTTGGACTAACTCAAACAAAGAGGACAAAGGATATATAAAAACCTGATTGAGATATATACAATTCTCATAAATTATTACAATTAACAAATTCATCGTCAACGCAAATCTTCAAAGTTACAACAAAAAACTCAACCATGAAAACTTTTAATCTAATCCTCTTGAAACGTGCTGCAAAATAGTGTTGGACATGTGGAACAAACTACCCTTTGAAGTGATTAGTGGAAGCTCTGTCAATCAATTTAAAAACTGACTCGATTTGTACCTAAAAACTTGTTAATATTTTTTAGCAAGATTTTTTGACATATCGGAAAAGCTTTATGTCAAGAATATATAATAATAATAATAATAGCCATCATCATCATAAATTGGAGTTTACTGGGAATGTAGTATTTTTGTTTTGTTGTATAGAAATTTGTCCACCCGGCTTATACTGGGCGATTCGCTGTTTGTATAAAATAATTTCTAATTTCAGATCTGTCGAATTATCTCTAACTCATCTCTACATGTCGCACAATAAACTACTGAACATCAGCAGAGATGTATTTGGCAGCTTCCCACATTTGCAGTGGCTCGACTTGTCCAAGAACGATATAATGATGATGGAGTTTGACGCATTCAGAAATACTAAACGATTACAGGTGAGAATTTTTTATAACTCCTAATGTCTTTCGATAATTTGGCCTCACTCTTTTTTTACCCCAATAATATTTTGGTTTTTATGTGTAAAAGGAAAGTACACAAACCAAGTAATACTTTTTCTTACCTTTTATGACCTCCCACCCTCCTCCTGCCTTTCCACTAAGAACCACCATATAGACATATAGCATAACTTTTCCCACCCCCCCCCCACTCTATTGTCTGTGGTAAATAACTTTTCTCACAAACTTTTCTCAATACTTTTTCTTACCTTTTTTTCATTTCGATCATACGGCGGGCAGCAACGATGTTTTTTGTTGTTGGCAGCTGTAGACAGATAACCTTCATAAAATTCGTCACTAAGATAGACAGCGTTTGAATTCTGCAAACCGGATATAAATTATCATCTTGGTTGGCGCTTCATCGTCAAAAGCAGTTGGAACCCGAGCAAGGCTCTGCTGCTCTGCTGAGCTGTCAAATTACACTTAAATTTATTGATCTATTGGTTATATAAATTCCGGATAAATTTTCATCGGATGAATCGGACCGAATGTATCGAATGGTACATGTGTGTGATTAGCTCACACACACTTGGATATTTCGTTACGCCATCATGACGTAATTTATTATTATGTATTTTTTTTTATCAATGCTTAGAATTAATTAAAAGACAATTTAAACAATTTCGTCAACAATCCACAGAATTTAAATTCAATCTGATTTTTTTTTCATAGTGCGCTTTTCCATGTCCGTCTATAGTCCATAAATTTGCAAAAATAGCGCCGCACATATTTGGTTGATTTTGTATATAAATACTAACAATATTATTTTTTTATGAATTACCTCTTGTTACCTAATAATTAATCTTGTTAGTCATGTATATCATATATTTATACAATATACATGGAATCTGGCCGAAATGGCTATGCACGGATCTGTTAACCACCCTAATCACCGATTGGCGTTTTTGGCCTCCCAGGGGTTAAGGGTTAATATTGGTTTTAAATTGCGGATATCTTGGTTATCTTGAATACATGATTAAAATAGACGCCTTGGTTATTATTTGTGCTCATTAACCCTTGGAGTAAATGGGTATTTTCATGGATGCATCTGTCTCTTTTGCAGGATTTTCGGCGACATCGACCTTAAAGTACTATAACTACGAAACTACTACACCAATCATAAAAAGAACAACTGCACAATAATTGCATTGAAATTTCGAATATAGAATATTGAAATATCATTTTGTAAAACAATTAGATAATTATGAATAAATATGAGAACGTCAAAGAAGTGAAAAAAACGCGCGACCAGATTTGGTCGACTCGTACTCAACGGATAATTGTTTCGCGACCAGATTTGGTTGACTTATACTCAACGGGTTAACCACCCTAACCACCGATTGGCGTTTTTGGCCTCCCAGGGGTTAAGGGTAATATGGTTTTAAATTGCGGATATCTTGGTTATCTTGAATACATGATTAACCCGTTGAGTATGATACGACCAAATCTGGTTGTGAAACAATTATCCGTTGAGTATGATACGGCCAGATCTGGTTCCGCGTTTTTTTTCACTTCTTTGACGTTCTCATATTTATTCATAATTATCTAATTGTTTTACAAAATGATATTTCAATATTCTATATTCGAAATTTCAATGCAATCATTGTGCAGTTGTTCTTTTTATGATTGGTGTAGTAGTTTCGTAGTTATAGTACTTTAAGTCGATGTCGCCGAAAATCCTGCAAAAGAGACAGATGCATCCATGAAAATACCCATTTACTCCAAGGGTTAAAATAGACGCCTTGGTTATTATTTGTGCTCATTAAATCATTGACTGACACACTGACTTTTTTTAAAATTTCAGATTCTATCTCTCTCAGATAACCGCTTGCTGGAAGTGGCCCCAGAAATTTTACATGGGCTAAAATCGTTAAGGATCATTGAATTGGCGGATAACGACTTGAAATCGTTGCCCGATAATCTATTTTCTGAAGAAGGTCTTGAGAGGTACAGTTAGATTTATTTGTGTAATTAGGATATCTGCCACTTTTTCTCCCGTTAGAGGGCGCATCGGGCGATTGCCCCATAAAGGTATGAAGTGAGCGTGCATCGCGCGATGGTGCATTTGTATGAAGCTCAGTTTGAGAGATTCAAGTTTAAAATTGATTGAATTGATTATATTGATATTAGGTACCAATACTTTTTATATTTTATTATTATCTTATTATTTATAATATGGTATTATTTTATCAATATTATGTGAATTCAGGCAATTTATTTCATGTGATTAGTTAAATATATCTATTAAATTCATAATTTGTAATACATGTTATATACATTACGCTTTAACAGTATCATGTATTACAAATTTCCATACACTACCTCAAAATGTACAGTCCTCAAAGGGTTAATTAATTTTAATTTGTTGTGTGGGGCTTTTCTAATGTCTTTATGACCCTTGTAACACTGCGACCATTGCTGATCTATATTGTTCGCAACCTACTATAGTTCTGCAACCGCAACAGGCTTTTGGCGCCAGATTGTTTTACCTCCTCAGGTTGGAATTTATGACCACGCAAGTGGGTGTATCTTTTACGCATCAGCAGGCCACACTCGCACAAGAGGTGCTGGGGAGTTTCCTCTGCCCCTTGGCAGAACCTGCACATTTTTGTGTCTCGGAGCCTGAGGTTGCACATGTGTTTGTTCAGGCCACAATGCCCCTTGAGCACCCTTACCAGTATGCGTAGATTGTTCCTATTTAGCGATAACGCCTCACGGGCCGTCTTACGGTCGTAAGCCTTAATTAACGCTTTGGATTGGTTCAACCCTGGCGTGTTGTTCTAGTGGTTGACAGTTAAGGAAGATTATTGAAATCGTCCTGAATTACGGGATTGGAGTCATATAAATTACTTATTATTTTATCAAATCGCGTTTAATAAATAAATAAAATTAATCGAATAATACATAATAATAATACAAAATACCGTAATAATAAATTTTTGGACTGACTACTCTCAAATAAAGAAATCAAAGAGGGGACTTGATTGAGACATACAAAATTCCCACAAATTATTACGATGTACCTGGACTGAAGAATATTTACAAATACAAAATCAACACAAATCTTCCAGGTCAAAGCAAAAAAACTCAACCGTGCAAAATTTTTATCTTATCCTTTTAAGAACGTTCTGCAAAATAGAGTGGTGGGCATGTCGAATAAACTACCATTTGAAGTGAGAACTACCATTAGTGCAATCTCTGTCAATCTATTTAAAAACATACTCGATTTGTAGCTAAAAACTTGTTATATTTTGTTAACAATTCAGGCCTGGGTCCCTCAGCCTATTGACAAGTTGCTGTCCCAAAAAATTTTTGTAAAAATTAGTAAAAAAATTGAATTACGACACGGTCTCATCAAAACATTAATTAGGTACTGCCAAACCACTGTTAATTAAATGTTACTTCCAAACCACCACCCATAATTAAAATGAAACATATTAACATAATAAAACATAATAAAATAAAACAAATTAAATTAAATTAAAACGGGGCTGTCAGGCTGAATCGTGTTGTGGCCGATATCGGCCAATCGGAGCCTGAGGGGTTAATGACTAGCTTTACAAAATCTGATTGAAAAGTTTGCAAAGCTTTCTGTCCAGAATAATAATAAAATAATAATAATAATAATTTCTCACAATTACTTTTCAGATTGGATTTATCGAATAATGACTTTTCAAGGATACCAACGAACGCATTTTCAATCGGAGCTGCCATGACGCTAGTGCAAATGGATTTGAGCGGGAATTGTATTCCTGCGATTGGCAATGCCGATTTTGTCCAGAAGTTCAATGTATGTTTTTTTTAAAAATTATTTTTGTAGGAATCCCGCATTGACCAACTATTTTTTTACGGCATAGTGTCTGAATTTGAGCTATTTTAGTGATATATGAGTAGATACATATTTGCCGACTGGCTATTTACATAGTTACTGATAGGATTTTTTAAATAACTGGTGTGACTGTGGCAGGAAACGGATTTTAATGTTGTTTATTTTAAATTATTTTATAAATTGTGTAAGCATTAAAGGCATGAAATATTAAAATTTTAGTGGAAGTGCGATGTTTGCTTGTTATGCGAGCCGTGCCTATACATATTTTGTTTTCATAGAAAAACTGCCCTAGATATGAACTTGTATGACCGAAAGTTCAGTCATTGAAGTGACATGAATTTATTCAGATGGAATTATCATATCACTCACGGCATTTCGGCATAAAGCACTGCCGAACCAGTCATCTTGCTTCATATACATTATTTACCTTACAAAGAATTCGCGATGATGATGATAAGCTTACTCGCCATGGTCAGTATTCACAATCTACAATTCCTGCAAGTCTACCTGAGAGACCAGTTGCAAAGCCCACGACGGTCCAAAAGCCGCATTCGTCGACCATAGCTTCCTTATATGCGTCCATTATTTTTTCTCTCCTGACAACCAACACTGGACACACCTCTTTCTCCACTGACTTTTTTTTGGTCCATAGCCCCTGTATTTTGTGTTCTTTCAGTATCCCATGAGTGTGAAGGTGTTTGTTGATCCGGCCTGGATTGTTCCATATTAAGTTGTTCCTGGAAATTGTTTTTCTAAATTCGAAATATGAAGTGACAGCAGTATTAATTGTGAATTAATATAAAATGGGACACAGAAGGAGCCTCCCCGAAGATTGTGAACATTTTTGACTGTCTAGTCTGCGACAATGAACAATCGGACATCCCTGTAAACGAAGAGTCTACCGTATAGATATATCCACTCGGATAGCAAGGCAGCTCTTATGGCACTAGCCTTGAATACCATTAATTCAAAGCTGGTGCAAAACTGCGTATCACTACTGAATTCCCTGGGCGAAAAGAACAGGGTGATTCTAAGATGGGTTCCCGGCCATGCAGAAATCAAGGGAAATGAAAAAGCCGACGAACTTGCTAAGACGGGAGCAAAGAGAACGTTGCTGAACTTTGCTGTGCCGTACCAAAAAGCCTTGCAAACCTAATGCTTAAAAAATATTTTTGAACAATCCGTCAACCACTGGAACAACACGCCAGGTTTGAATCATTCAAAAGCGCTAATTATGGTATACAACCTTATCGTGAGGCCTTATTGCAAAATAGAAACAATCTACGCATACTGATGAGGGCGCTCACGAGGCATTGTGGCCTGAACAAACACATGTACAACCTCAAGCTCCGAGACACGATAATGTGCAGGTCAAGAGGCAGAGGAAACTCTCCTGCACCTCATGTGCGAGTGTGGCCCGCTGATGCGTAAAAGATACACCCACTTGGGTAGTCATTACCTCCAACCTGAGGAGGTAAAACAATCTGGCGCCAAAAGCCTGTTCTTAAGTTGTCACGAGGCTTGGCGCAGAACTATAGCAGGTGGCAAACACAATAGATCAGCAATGGTCGCAGTGTTATAAAAACGAAGAGTCTAAGCTCACCAGCCAATCCTTCTACCACCGGGTCAAAGGACACTGTGTCAAGATGCTGAGCCAATCTCGCCCGCTGGAATCCATGATACACACAGCGAATCCAAGATACGACTATGGATCGCTGCAGGATGAAGACCACCTCCTATCCTGCCCGCAGCTGTCAACCCCTATCACACACCAGTACCTACAAGAGACGAACAAAAAGACCATTTAGGCCATATATTTTTGGAGAGACTTGTCCTAACCTGGCTCGGACTCGTTAACTAACTAACTATATTAAGTTGTTCCTGGAGAGTCTTAAGCAGTATAAATAAATACAAACGGAGCTGCCATGGAATTCACCGACCGGAGTCGGGCCCATCATAATACTATTTTTTTTACACTTCTGGGGGGTGAGCAGTGGATTCCGGACTTACGAACCGGCTGTGGTAGGTTTAGGACAGCTGTCTTGCCACATGTGAGCGTTCACCTTGCCACCCATTCACTCCCCCTTCGAAGCCATAGAATTTGAGATGCGCAAATCGCAGTTTTAGATAATTTTTCTAAGAAAGAGTTGATTATTTTTCTGGAAAGGCCAAGATCTTTAAAGAGGTGAAATAGAGATTTAGCTGGCCGCGTGAAGGTGAACAGTGAAGCCGTTCCGGGTTACGGCATTTGCAAGATCATGGTATTTATTTAATTTGTACTCGTGGTCTTTTGGGATATTTGATTCCCATGGAACAGTTAATTCTACAATAAGAGCCACCTTCCGAGATAGAGAGTAAAGAGTTATATCTGGACGGAGGGCTGTGCATCCGAGACTTTCAGGGAATTTATACTGCTTAGAGACCGAATCAACCTCCAGAATCCAATCTGTAGCTTTCTCGATTATTGAGAAAGGTTTTGTAGTTAAATGTTTTTTGCCTTTAGAGCCATCCCGCACAAACTGTATTGTGGGTTTGGAGGATACTGTCAAACCCTTGTTGGCACGAGCCACTGAGAGACTAATTACCTCGCGAATAACAGCGAGAACTTTGTCATGGCGGTAAGTGTACCGTCCTTGATCTAAGGCCACCTTGCAGCCAGCTAGAATGTGTCTAGCTGTGCAAGGGGTATTGCTACAGAGGGGACAAGAACTATCCTCGGCAAAGCTCCAACGAGCGAGGTTACTGGGGTCTGGAAGTGTATGCTGAAAGGCATTCAAATAAAATTTCAGCATCTCTGGCGTCCAGTCATAGAGCATTACCTTCCAGTGCATTGGAGGCGGAATGCAAAAGTCACCAATTGTTGTCCAATCATTCTGGCATTGAAGGCCAATAGCATGAGCCATACTCTTGCTGTCGTAATCTCCCCGCAAAAGAGACTTCTTCAAGTCCACGTCGCTCGTGGTTGTACTGCCATACCCCAGACCAGTGCCATTCTGGCTGATTCCAGTAAGGAACCTTTTGTGGAAGTCTACGCGGGCTTGTAGTTCATTTGAATCACTACAGCCACTTATTACGTGCTTCGATATTGCCGGATCTTTGGAATTGCACAGAATCGAATTTTTGGTTATTCTGGAGTTGGCGTAGAGCAGAGAGGGCAATTTAAGCGCTAGCCCAAAATTTTGTTTGGACCTGAAGAGAGTCGAGGGGTCAGCTGGTTTGGCTAAGGACAGCCAGGATTTTAAACTAGCTGTCACCAGTGCATCTAGACGGGACAGTTGGGTTTTGGTAAAATCGTAAATAAGAAAGGGCCATGACAAATGTGACGTTAGATAATTGTCATAGATCCAGGCCTTACGAGGGCCAGAAATTAGCAAGGCATCTATTTTCGCCAGGCAACTTTTGAAATGCTCTATAACATGATCGCCCGAGACGTCTTTTCCCTGATGGGTGATTTTTCTGCCGAGGAATTTGAAATGATTGTTTGGGTCTATAAGGGAGATATTAGAGCCCTTATAGACCAATTTGGGGTCATAGGATGTAAACTTTGTGCCCATGCGGGCGAGTCCAAGGCAAAAACATTTGGAGGGCTTCACTTTTATACAGCCTGACCAGTCGCAGAAAAGCTCCACTTTCTGTAATAGCAGGGAAAGCTGCTTGGGCTTCTGGTGATGAAAGTTAGGTCGTCGGCAAAAGCGAGGCACGACGAGGTGTATTGGCCGTCTGTTTTAAAACGGTAGCCCCACTTCCTGTCAAACTGGCTCAGGCTTTCCAGAAGTATATTAAAAACTATATTAAAGATCGTCGGGGAGAGGCAACAGCCCTGAAATAGTCCAATTGAATATGGTATAGAGCGGGTAGTCCATTCTTGCGTTTTAACATGGAAAGTCAGACAGTTGTAGTAGGAGGCTACAATGTCACGCACGACTGGTGGGAAGTTGTACCAGCGGAGTGCAAAGTGGAGGAGACTGTGTCGGACTGACCCAAAGGCATTCTCTAGGTCGAGCCAGCATACATTGATTTGGCGTTCGTGCTGTCTCGCATCCTTGATGGCAGCAGCCAGGAGAGAGTTGTGCTCGAGGCAGCCCGAGACGCCGCGCATGAAGCCTTTTTGAACTGATACTCCAAGGTACTCATTCCGGTGCATGAATTCGCTCATCCTCTAAAAAAGATTTTGGCCACAGTGTCTGTGAGAGCAATGGGCCGAGCGTCCTTTGGTCCGGTGCAAACTGGGACCTTCGGAATTAAGATGACTGTCGCTCGGCCAAAATTCTGTGGGACTACACCGCTATTCCATATATTTCGGAAGATGGATCCTAAATATTGCAGAAGGCAGGGGCATTTTTTGTATACTAAATAGGGAATACCATCGGGACCCGGAGTAGAGCCCGACGGCTTCCTCTTTACTTGATTAAGAATCTCATCTAGTGATGGAGGTTGAGAAGCAAAAGCTACCGTAGGCAGGGGCGGAGGTGTAATGCCCGGCGGAGGGCTGTAATTATGGAGCCGCATTGGGTCCTCATACGTGGTCGAAAAGTATTCCGTGGCCATATCTTCCGGGATTTGGATTTTTCCCTTGGCGGCAGACAAAACCGTTTTGCTGTAGTTAAAACGGTTTTTGTCGAACCGGGCTTCCTCTTTGGATTTGAGAAATGCTGCCTTGCGCTTGTCGTTTTGCGTTGCTACGCTCTGTATGAGTTTTAGTATAGAGCGGTACGCGCGCGAGAAGTTGTGGCAGAGGGCTTTATCCCTGGCTTTCTTGGCTTCACGTAACTGGCGACGAAGTAGCCGCTTTTGCCTACGGAGCTTTGCCTTAAATGCGTTTTCTCTGTGAACCGGGTCGACATGGGTAGATTTTGGGTAAACACCCGAGAAGTATTCATGGACCGCCACCTGGAAGGATGACAGCTGGACGCTGGCAGGGGCATTACGGTTCACAGAGTGGTCAAGAATAGAAGTTAAATTATTATTATGAAAGGTATCTCGAGAGTGTGTTCCGTAATAGCTTACCTTGATTTCCTTAGTTTAGTTCCTCTCCATCTTTCTTGAACCCAATCTCTGGTTCAGTCTCGCAGTGCGGTCCTTGTGTATCCCTCTGCAAACGGTATTATCGGCTACGGCCCATATTATCACCTAGCATCCATTAAAATGAGGTTATTTCGCCATTATCCTCTGATTTCTATATCTGCATTGTCAGAAAAATAGTCATCCTTGTATAACAAGGTAGAGAGGACGTGTAAAGTATTGAACATAACAACAAAATAAGACTGACTTTATTAAATATTTTCTTTATATTTGATACATTGATGCAATGCATCTTTCATTATCCTAATGACATTTGATTGAAACCTCAAATAATTATATAAAATTTAACGCCCTCTATACCCATTTGTATGTACTCTTTCGAACTATCTTTTTACATTAGTACCATTTCTGGTCGCTTGATGTAATTTAGTGTTTATTAGTGTAAACAAAATTGATGAGGGCGATTTGACCCCCTTCCCATGCATTAAGCGATTTTTGCCCATAATCAACCATTATCCTGAAGGTCTAAGCTATTCAAAAATATATATTTCATTAAGGCACCCGATTTTTCGTTAGCTTCTGGAATCATTTGTAGTCCTTTACTTGTGATGACTAGCCCGTTCTAGTATTGATATATTATGTTGTATTTATTTTGTCAGCTAGCTTTGTAGCTACTAATTTTCTTTTGTATTATATCATAGGCTAATTTATTTTTTCCTAATTGTGTGGTATTGCCCTTTATTAGACTGACACTTATTTGGAAGAAGTGGCAAACACAAATGATTGGCAGAGGCAAGATTGGGATTACAACAAAGATTTTGTATACCATAGCGTTCGGCGTCCCAACTCTAAAGTTATCCACCAGAGACAAAACTCTCCCGCCGAAACATTATTCAAAGTAAGTGTAGTCTATGCTTGATTGTGGCAAATGCATGTAATATAATATTTATATATCTAGTGAATGAAAAAACTGCTATATTGCTATACTCATTAGGCGGAGCGTCTAGTAAACATGCCCAGCGGGGAAAGGCAGTGTTGCCATCCGCCTCTTAAAGTTTCTTTTTTTCTGGGTATACCCTCATAATAGTGGTCAATATTTCGATTATAAATTATGCATATAAATAGTTATGGGGAAGAACTATCAATGACAATTTTTGTAATGACATACTTTTTAACACGCTTTTATTAGGTCTACCTGTATGTAACTAACTATGTAATGGAATCTAAGCTAACTAATTTAACCATCTTCCAAGGATCGTAGCGTCATGAAAATTGGCAGCTGTATGTAGTTCTGATGACAATACAATAATATGGTACTGTCGAACTGATCTGATAATGGAGTCGGAAGATATGAACTGGAACTTCATGATGGAACATCGTATCATAGCTGTGTTTGGACTTGTTAGAAAAGTCTTGAAATGAACTTTGACCACGATTAGGTTTCAAGGTCTGATGATGAAGCCGGAAGATAGGCATTGGCATTCCATGATGGAATATCGTATCATAGCCGTGTTTGGACTTGTTAGAAAGGTCTTGTAATGAACTTTGACCACGATTAAGTTTCGAGGTCTGATGATGAAGCCGGATTTTTTGGTTTTTACGTGCATTTATAAAAGCGTGTTTTTAGTGTTTTTTTTTTAAACTAATAATTTATTATATTTTCTACAACTTTTTCTATGGAGGATAATCTCAAATCGCTGTGGGAAAAAAATATGGATAAAATATAAAAAAAGTGTTTTTTTATTTTTATTGCCTCTAGGTGTTATACATCATAAACAATATTTTTTTCAAGGATAAGGAAAAGTTTTCAAGGTCCTCACCTACTTAAATACTCTTATAAAAACAATTATCTTGATTTTATATGAACAAAACTGTTTATTTTTAAACTCTGGTTCATTAATTAGAATATCCATTATGTGCAGAACTGCAGATAAGCAGCGCGGTGTGGGAACATGTTTCGAGTTGATTCTACAATGCGGAACCATAGTTTAAAACAGATTTTTATCTCACAATAAATCAAGCTTTTGTTTTTATAACAATGTTTATTATTAGGAAACTTGAAAACTATTATGTATCGTTGTAAAATATAGTTTATCATGTATAACACCCAGAGGCGATAAAAAATTAACTTTTTTATTTTTTATCCATAACTTTTTTCACATAGCGATTTGAAATTTTCCGCCCTAGAAAGGTTTAAAACATAAAAATACCTTTTTAATGACGTATTACTTATTGTTATTGGTCTGTAGGGTCCATACATTTTTGCCCATCGTTCTATGAGTAAAAAGTAATTTTTTTAGAATCTCATCTATATTTTTTTTACTGGCTAAAAGGTCATATTATTAAAATTGAATTACCAAAAAAATTTTAAAGTTTACATTGATCATTCTTCCCTCTAACCCTTCATAAATCTCTTACACAATGTTTGGCCATAAGGCCAATATAAATTGCCTTTATAGAAATAAGGAAATATACATTTCCTTTATAGAAAGGCGACTAGGGAACTAATAAAATTACCCGTTTGCTATCGATCCTTTTACTTAGTCTCCCTATATCTGGAAACATATTCGGTTGTATTCCGTATCTTATGTTATTTTCTTTGACTTTCAGAGTTTATCGTGGCTAGATCTGTCTGGAAACAAACTGATGAGAATCGAAGCTGGGTCATTTGGAAGTCTCCAGAGACTCCGCTGGTTGAATCTTGGCCACAATGCGCTACTTTCATTGGAGAGAGGTACCGGAACGTTCCGAGGTTTGGAGAGGAAGTTGTGGCATCTCGGGCTGGAAAATGCCTCACTGAGTGTTGTAAGTATAGACAATATCATACATAGATATGTTATGACATTGAATATTTTCTTCCAATGTTACTAACCGATTGGGTCTTGGGGATTTAGGCACCGAATGTTATATATTTAAAAAAAAAAAACAAAGGATTCTTATCTCCTAGTCCAGAGTTTGGAGTCTGGTTCGTAACGCACGAAACTTCGGAGCTGAAAGCGAGAAAAAACCTTGCGGGACTCACGGTCGCCTACCGCAAGATAATGTTTTATATTTCAAATTTCAATGCGGTCATTTTACAGTTATTCTTTTTATGATCCGTATAGTGGTTTATAACTTATGCTCGTTTTCCTCAAGGCCATCGACTCTCGCCAAACTGACAAAACAAAAGGAGCGGCCGAATGTTTACTTCGCAAAATGAGGGGTTAAAAATAATAGTGGATATCTAAAAATGCTGAATATTTGAAGTTGAATAATAAAAATACTTTTCCTCAGTAACAAAGGCCTAAACCGAAAATGAGGAGTCGGCCAACAAAACGGTCCAAAAGCGTTGAACTCAATTTTACAGGAGAGGCAAAAAACTAAATAGCATACTTCCATTTGTTTATTTCTCCATTTTGTTTTTTAGTTGATACCTTGGCTGATTTGTATAAGATCTAGCATTTGTAAATAACTTATCATTGCCAAGTAACATATTAAAAGACACAGTAACATAGGTAATTTAAAAAAACTAATTTTTGTTTAGATCGAAAATGAAATATTTAGATCGTTTTGATCGCAACTGTATTAATAAATTATACCTACTGTTTTGATTGCTACCGGTGTTATAACAGGAAATTTAAAATTAAAACATTTAAGCTGTTTATTTTAATCCTTATATTTCTACACCATTGCACTAATAAAATCACCATCTAGCAAGCAAGACAGGCATTTGTGAACAATAAGTGTAGGAGAAAGTTCAAATGGTTTCGCAAATGAGTATGCCAATAACACTGCATATTCGCTGGCGGCCCCTCTCATGCGTAAACACATGCCTACAATGTAGTTGTTTTCGCACATATGAGTGACCAGGGTAAAATTAGTAGGTTATTGGCCTGACTAAAAAGCCAGGCACTACAAAAATTGTTAAAGACTCATTTGAGTGTCCCCCTCCACGGAAATCTTTAGTAAAAGGCGAAAGATTTATTCGTTTTGAAGGGAAACCAGAGTTGACACATACTAGATTCTTAATTTAGGCCACGTTTTGCACTACGCCTATAAGCAGCGCGTTTTATTTTACAACTCGCGACATCTGGTGGTAAGATGATTACTTAATCGCTAGCAAAGCCGATGCTGTAATCGCCAATAGGTGGCGCTGTAATAATAATTTTAAAATTTTTATTTATTTTAAATATTTTATTTTCATTTATTGGTGATTACTAAAGAATAACAAAACTGTTTTTTTATAAACAGTAGTAAAAAAAAGGATTAGTTACCGCAACATTTTTACAAAAATAAGTAAATGAAGATACTAAAGGGACTGAAATTTTATAGCTATTTTAATGGGGAATGATAGAGATGGAAACAAGGACCGGGATGATGGCGCGTTAGCATGTGTATGTGCTTGTTGTTCAGCATATTCAATAAAATAAAATTATGCTTTGTAATATACAGTAATTACATAATAATATGCTAATGACTATGTCTGAACAATATTTTATAATAACTATAGGCTCGGCGACAATTAGCTTTTTTGTAGATAAAGATTACTGGAAAATTAAAACTGAGTCATAAATTATGTTATTCAACCTAAAATTATGTTATTTACCATAATCATTAAAATAAACAACACAAAACACCTGAAAAAATGCAGTTTAAAAGTTATAGGTTCTTAATATTGTAAATTTGTACTGAAATGAACAGTCTGTCAAATAATATGGCGAGACACTATATATACCGTCCTGATAAGAATTAGATATGGATTCTGGTGGTAAAAAAATAAATGGTGGTAAAGATATGGTGCTAAAAAGATATAAGCTTACGATAAATTGGACTTTCAGTCAAGTGAAATGTGTCTAAGTGAACATCCATACTATTTGTTTATCGGTGAAATAGTCTTAGAGGCATGTTTCTTTTCACTATTGAAAGTTGTCTTGACAATGCATTGGCAATATCTGGAAGTGTAAATTCGTAAGCCTTGTACAAACATACACACAGGCAAACAAAAATTTTGTGTGTTCGACTGAATTCAGTTGAAAATTTTCTTAGTTAGATACAAAATAGAAAATTTCAATATCTTTATATTAGGTTGGTGTAAGGTGTCAAATATCACATCCAAGGTGACAAAATATCCCCTCCTCACCTATGACATATTTATGTAGAAGTTTATACATTCTGTACATATCTTTTTTTCTAGGTACCATCTTTAGCGATTTCGGAATTGAGGAGTCTGGACCTATCCAACAATAATTTACCGACTGTTCCTCCCGACACTGCAATCAACTTAACACAATTGCGTCATCTAGATTTATCTCACAATGATCTCACTACTGTACCAATCGTAAGTAATCATAATATTTCGTGTCTCGTAGGTTAGCTTTAAAATATTGCCACTTAGTAAAAAGCTCGTCATTTTTTTATATTTCTTAAGTGCAAAATAAAGAATTAATATTTAATAATAATACTATATTGCCATAATGTTGCACTGTGTGTTTCCTTAGGTCAATTTTTAAAACATGATTCAATTAACCCTTTGAGGACCATTAGCTTTGCGTTAGAGTTTGGAAGTTTGTAATACATAAAACTGCTAAAGCGCGATGTAAATAACATGTATGTCAAGTTATGTAAAAATTGGTTCAATAGATTTTGTATAAATTGATTTGACATATTGGGCCTGATTGCGTTTCTTTGTGAACTAAAATTAGTCCAAGCGAACGAGACAGAGCAATACGTTAGAGTGGAATATGACACGAACGATCGTCGAAAAATACTACCTGCCGAACTTATACACATCCGAATTAATTCAAGCATATTTCGTGCGGTGTAAGATTTGACCTTGGTGGGCAGTTTTAATGCGAAAAAGTGACAACCGGTCATCTCACACTCCGCTCTAGCGTATTGCCCTGTCTCTAGTTCATACGGACTAATTTCCGATTTTAGTTCAACTATTCCTGTATTTTTTTGTGATGTTTATTGAAAACAGTGGCGTAGCGTACCTTGGCGGGGCCCCGTATAAAAATTTGTTTGGGGGCCCTTAGGAAAGGTAAAGATTTCTCACAAAAGAAAAAAAAATATTTGCATAAAATTAAAAGAAATATTTATTCATCTTAATTATCTATCTGTCACTTTTTACAAAATGTTTACAAACAATTCAAATTAAATATACACTCTCCTTGCCTTTTTTTCGGCAAAATGATTTATTAAATCATTTATAGCTGATGATGACTTTAGTTTTTCTAAAGTTTCTGCCTCTATGGACAATAGTGACAGATCTGACAGGCGTTCATGTCCCATCGAAGTTTTTAGGTAATTTTTATCAGTTTTAATTTTGAAAAATTTCTTTCAGCAGTTGCAATTGTAACTGGAAGGGTCAAGAATCAAAAGCATGCTGTTATTACCTCCAGAAAACTGGATGCAAGACTATTGAATTTTATCAGCAATAATTCAATGAGTTCCTTAATGGAATGAATTTTTTGAATTTCAGATTTTAAGCATGTTTTAAAGCCTTTAATTGGTCACCTTTCTTTTTCCCATACACAATAAACGGGTCAATTTTAAAAAGGTCAACCGAGGTGAGGGACCTGGGAATTACATTTGATACGCAGTTGAACTTCCGTGCACACATTACAAATATTTGCAATCGTGCTAGCAAAATGGTCGGTTTTGTTATTCGCATATGCAAACAGTTTAATAATATTCATGTAATGTTTCTACTATATAATTGTTTAGTTCGTAGCATACTTTAATATAACTCGGTCATCTGGTGTACAAGTGAAAACAAATACATTCAGATGGTAGAGCGTATTCAAAGAAAATTTTTAAGATATATTTATTACAGAAAATACAATATTTATCCATACTTATTTCCGTCAGATTTTGTGCTAGGAATGGTAGGATACAACAGTCTTGAAACTCGTCGATATATTTCACTAATTATATTTGCATATAAACTTATTCAAGGAACGATTTATTTGCCAGAGATACTATGTAAGTTTGAATTGTACGTACCGGTAAATTACACAGCGAGGAGATCGCATCTATTGTTTAATGTGCCGTACCACCGTACAAATATTTTTGTAGACAGGCCAGTGGGAAGGGTTATAGCTCTTCTTAATTCCTTACCCACTGAAATAGATATCTTTTGTACATCCCTTTGGCAGCTAAAAAGGCATCTCCCTGCTATCTCATGTTTATCATAATCTGTCTTTTATTTAGTTTTTTATATTTTTATGTTTTTTTCTTGTTCAATGTTAGCATTAATTTAGTTATGTAGTCATTTATTTTTAGACTTAAACTCCAGCTTTAATATTCAAGGGCGAATTGGATTCATCTGTAATGCCCTTGAATACTATTTGAAACTAATAAATAAATAAATATAGAATAACTGAGATGTCCTTACTGCCGAAAGTTTTCTGGAAGCGTTTAATATCTCTTAGTTTGAAGAAGACAGGAGTTTCTCCGGTTGTAATATTTCGACCATACTACTCAGGTCGCCAGGTCAGGGCAGGTCAGGTTGGGGCCCCCCATGGCCCGGGGGCCCCGTATAATTGATACGGCAGATACGGTGGTAGCTACGCCCCTGATTGAAAATAAAAAACTTGAAAAGTATCCTTAAGTAAGAAAAGAAAGAAGGGAAAGTACCATACAGTATGACACAAACAATTGTATTATATTCTTTATTAATCGATTGTTTGCCTATCTAAAGGCAGCTGCATCACCATGTATGCTTGGTTATTTTCAAGTAAAAATACAATAAATAATTTATTTTTGTAGGTGATGCATTCTCTCCCGCGTCTGAAGTCCTTGTCTCTGGCAGGAAATCCAATAAGTACTCTGACAAATACTAGTCTTCTGGGTGTTGCTGATACTCTGGAAATTTTGGATATCTCTGGTCTCAGGTTAAACTTCGTTGAGGTTTGTTTATAATTTGGTCGTCTATCGGTATTTGTATCATTGTACTTGAAAAATCACTGATTTTAATGGCGTTTTATTTCTCTTCTTCTCAGACTGGTATAATTGGAAAAATGCAGTGTCTCCGTACTCTTAAAACTACGGCTTATACCAAAGTGAGAGATTTTAATCTTCCCACATTACTCGCATACAATAGCGGACTTAAGAATCTATGGATAGAGGTAATGAAAAGTTTTTACTACTGCCAATCGAAATGGGCGATATACACTCTAGGGTATTTTCGTAACTATATTCGAGGGATGCCGATTACTGCAGGCGAACCCGACGACACTTGTCATTCTGTCTCACATGGAGTGAACGCAATGACTTTGAGAACAATCACAATCCACAGTTAAGCTACCCCAGCAGCCTGTAAGAGTCCAACTCCTTACCACAAGCCACTAGGAAGAGGAACCAGCGGGCCAACCTCGCTCTCTTACTACCAGATTTGGATGGATTTCTCCATACTCCAGTCTAGTCACAAGATTCGATGTCGCCTGCGCGGCCTCTACATGACGTTAGCGGTAATTCAGTTCTAATATATCGCGGACCTTTGCGCCCTTTGCCGGTGAACTACGGATCGTTACAAGGATAGATTACGTAAGAGCGGCAACTACCCCCGCTGCTTAGGAAACGTGGACAGTCCTCCCGAGGTATTCCCCCGAAGTGGAATCTCTGATCCCAACTGTACCGTTCAAAGCGGCCCTTTCCAGTTTAGTACCTCTTCGAGGAGACTACCGGATGGGAGCTGAACCGTGAGTTGAGCCGGCCTAGGGATACACAGATAGGCCATCGGGCTTAAGCTGTACGAAACCGTTGATAACTGATAGCGAACCAAAGAGCGAATACTGTTAGTCATTTTTTGACAGAATGTGTAGCCAAACGCACTTTCTTTGATCAGTGGGGCTTCTGTAGTCTATGATTGATTATCGGGACGAAATGTGAACATATTATTATGGCATGTTTCTTCTATACTATAATTTCACTGAAATTTTGGGTTGCACAGTATTGAAAGACGATGACGTATATGGATATTTAATGTTAAATCAACCTTTTCCCAAAAAGCAAATGTCCCCTAAAGAACAGAAGTACAAACCACAAAGAGAAAGCGAATATTTGCATGTGACAAGATAGCTATCGCCAACCTACCGCGGCTGGAAATTCACACATCCTCCCCTAAGAAGTGTTCATACGGTAGGCACAACCTGGTAGGTGAATTTCATGGCAGCTCTTTGATTTATTTCCCGACAGGTCGATGATGATAAAACGAATCTTGGAATTGAAATGTTTGGTCAGTTTCCCTGCAAGCTAAGAAACATCACCTTCAGTGGAACAGCACTCCGACAAGTATCTGACAATGTATTAAAGGTATCTATTTTTTCTTTTTGTACTAGGCTCAATTTATTATTAAGTCCTTACCTATGAAGTCGCTGTTCTATAAAGGAAATTTAAGGCCAAAAACTTTGTGTGAAAAATATATATTTAATTAATAAAAATATTGACCCTATCTATCCAGATTTGTCGATTTAGTGGGAGTTGCTTAATTCCTCTGCTGTAAAACTCTCGTGGACAGGGACCAATAAATGCTTTAACCCTTCCTATGTGAGCTAAGCATTCTTGGTTAGATGCTTACAAATGCCTAAAATGGTATCTAATCAATATTGGTTAGGGCGCTCCGCGCTGTGCTAACTTTGTAATATTTATTCATTATTATCTTAATTGTTTTACGAGATAATGTTATAATGTTATAATATTTCAAATTTCAATGCGATCATTTTACAGTTATTCTTTTTACGATCCGTATAGTAGTTTAAAAGTTATGGTCGTTTTTTCTCAAGGCCATCGACTTCATGCGCAAAATTGTCCCAAGCAGAAATTTTTACCCCGCGATAGAAGGGGTTAAAGGCGTTTGTGTAGGATTAGGCCCTATGGACCTAATCGCATTATTTTGATTGAATCGCGAGTGCCGCGCCCCGTGGCCGTCGGCGGCACACAAGCGCAGTCGGTGCAGCCGGTATTAAAACGCAGTGTGTGCTCCGTAAGAAGGTTTAATTGAAACTGAATGAATGAACCGTCTGTCCGCTCTGTTTGCGTGTTACTTATTTTATTTTTTTATTAATTTTATTTATCCCTAGTATTACATGATTACATTTCCTATAGTATATTTGACATGATTTAGTCGTAGGTACATACAAAATGTAGAACCCTGGAAATTTACTAAAGGTGCGGCTTCGGCGGGATTTTATCACCTCACTAGGCAGAGCCATATTTAGTGCTGCGTTCATCTGTCTGGTGTATAGGTAATTTCTGTAATCTTGGGAAATCCTACAAGTGTATATTGTATAACTATTATAGAATATATATTACACAAAAAAATATATTTATTAAATTAAATGAGATATAATATATATGGGAGATATATGAACACAGTTATGAGGCTAATGAGATAATAATAACAATAATAAGTAATATAAATCATCTGTGCACCTATTTATAACGTTAGTTACTAACGACTCACAGTGCTCCCTCGTCGAGTGTAACAACCATAATGTTACCAGTCTTTTGTAGTGAGCGTCATTTTGAATGATTGTAGCTTGGCCTAATTGCGTGGTAAATATGTTATGGAGTTTTTTCGCTAGGTAAATATAGTGTCTTTGTCCAAAGGTCGTTCTCATTTTTTGTTGTACATGTCTGTCTTTATGTCTTGTGTCGTGTCTATGTCCCGTTGGAGATATTATCTGCCGTTGCAAATGGCAACATTTTCTGCCTTTGCGAATGGCCACATTATTTAGCGGGCCAGTCTCTGCGGTGTACAATCTGTTGTGGTGAAGACGCCACACGTTTGTCACCAACTCTTCAAAGTTGATTTTTTCCCTTTTAAAAAGTTATCTAAATTCTGAAAAAAAAATTACTCTTTTGGAGCAAGGTCTGGCAAGTACGGTGGGTGACCAAGAGTCTCCAGCCGCAACTCCTGCAACTTTGCGACTGTTTGCAGTTAAATCTGTGGTTATACATTGTCATGCAGAAGCAGTCGCTATGAGCGATTGACCAGGCTCGGTTATATAATCACAGGCTTTTCCATCATTGTTTGCAGTTCTTAACAGTGTTTATTTATGGTAACTGTATAGCCAGACTGCAAGAAGCTGTAATAGAAAACACCGTCACAGGATCTCATATTTGAAAAATGCAAATTTTCAACATTACCATTGTTGCACTTATGATAATATTTGAGCAAAAACAAACGACGGAAAGACAAATGAACAGCTGATTCCTAAAAAAAAAAAGAATTACATGGCCTTAAATAAAAACTTATTTGAATTTAAAATTCCAACTCAAACCCAAGTAATCCAAGTTCAAAGTGGCCAGTATGAAAAAACAGCAATTACATAGGTAAGGACCCAATATTAGCAATCCTGCCCGCGTCACACTCTTTGGCCCCCCAAGGTGGGGGCTAAATAAAAATAAATGAGAATAAATTTAGCGCACCGTCCGTGCATGGTTTGGCAAATCAACTAGGCTGCACAGACTTGATAGGCGCTAGCTCGGTTGAGACGATGCGCATAATGTTAATTTTATTTCTAGAGATGAATGCTCATGGTGCTAGAAATGGTCACATTCTTCGATACGAGGGAGTTGCCATCCAATATTTTAAAAGAAAGAAATTTTAAAAACCTGTTATCCATTAATTTTGGTTAAATTGTTAAAAGTATTTTTATTTATTGAGGGAAGAAGAATAATAATTTTTCTTCTTCCCTAACAATTATCCCCCCTAACAATTATCCCAATAACAATTATTGTTATTCCGGGGTGATCCAATGTACTGACTGTAGTAGCGCGGCAGAGAACGGGCGGAAACTACATATTTAGGCCATTGGATGAAACAGCTGTTTTGCACAATGAACTTTGAATATTAATATCTCTAAAATTAAACTAATTTTGGCATTGATACTTGGCAAAAGTTAATAAAGTGATACTTGATAAGGTGAACCTCGATGTCAAATAATAAAGTTATTAGAAATCATGCAATTACTCGATAAATCATAAGTCAAAGCCTGAAATTTAACTTTGCTTGGAAAATAAAATGAAAATAAATGATTAAATAATTTAAATATCTAATACTATTTTTAATTTAATTTATTTATAATTAATATTTTGTATTATTACTCTATTTTAAGTTGTAACAGTATCTATTGATGATGTTGGCAGCACTGTAAAATCCTTTATGTTTGCAATTTCACGAGATTGTTTTAAAACATAGCTGAGGCATGTTAAAATAAACATAGCTGAAGCATATTTCGACACAAAGTTCCTGAAGTGATTCTGAATATGAGACTTTGGCCTGATTAAGTCGTAATAAATAAGCTTTTTAATTATTGTAGCTTTTCGATATTGCTTAATATAATAATTTGCAGTTTATTTTGTACCAAACTGTTAAAAACAGTTTCTATTTTCATAATAAAGTCGCACGTGTCCTACCCGTGATAAAGGGTGTCCTACCCGTGATAAAGGGTGTCCTACCCGTGATAAAGGTTGTCCTACTTATGACAACCTTTATCACGGGTAGCAGCTTTTTATTAATTGTAAAAATTAATTTAGTGTATTTGTTTAAATCATTGTAGCTAAACATCGTATAGGAAAATGTCTTATTTCTATAAAAAAGTTTTCGTCAAACATTTCTGATGAGTAAATGTATGTCGTTTTTTTTGCCCCACCCGTGACAGAAGAATGTATCAGTCTTATCACCAAATGTAATAAAATTAGGTTAATTTTCTGTTGCCAATAATTAATTCAAGATAGAATTGTGTACCATTTTAAGGCATCTAAGACACAATTTATTATGCAAATGTCCCGTCCCACCCGAGACGATGAATTCCCCCAGGTATGTTTTGGAAAAATATATCTATATATTTTTATTTTTCATGGATATAATTATAAACTATATCTGATATAAAAGCACCCCTAAGAATATTAAGCCCAAGCCCTAATAAACTGTATAGTGTATATACATAGTATACTATATGCCCTTTCCAGTAACGTCTACTGTGATTTTCAAGTATTTGCATTAGTTGACTTTTTGGAGCAGGTACCTACATTGCTATTTTGCGAAATATTGAAGTCTAATCCTAAGCCAGGTCCAATGCACAAGGGTTCCTCTGTTTCTTTTTTTTTTACTTTAACTTGCTTAGATATTATAAACGTCTGATCTGCAACAGACGCATGCAACATCTGCAGCATCAATAACGATGTCTAATACTATTTTTTGTTATTTTGCAGGGTGTCCACAGCACATACCTCCGTTTCGTCCTCTTCAACACGAGCGTGACCAGCTTATCTCACAATATTTTTGCCAATCCTGGAAGGGTCAGGAATTTAAGCCTGGACCTCAGACACAACAGGCTGTCGTCCATTGGGAATCCGAATACAGCGCAGTGGCCTGGCATTCCCAAGACTATGTTCCTTAATGATATTGAACTGTCGGATAATCCGTTGAATTGTGATTGTGAAATGGGGTAAGTAAATTATCACTTTGCCTCTCATTCCATGCTTATAGGTCTCAAAGGCTTGGAACTATGAAAACTACTTAGCTTCTCATTCGTCATGGTTCTTTATCATTTTTGATTTCACCAAAACCCATCTGTCCTATTTAAATCCCCCATCCACCGGACCTTCCATCCGGTAGACTCCTCGAAGAGGGACTGACCTGGAAAGGACTCTGTGAACCTTGTTACGGCTGTGTCATAGACAGGCGGGATCAGATCCAATCTGAAGGATTACCTCGAGCGATACTGGGCGGTTTGCACATCGTTCGGCGTTGATAATCGACTGTGCACCCTGGCAAATAACCAGGGGTGTATGGAAACGTATGTTTCCTAAGCAGCCTGGGATGGTTGTTGACCTGGCACCAGCTATCCTTAACCCCTCAGGCCCCGATTGGCCGATATCGGCCACAACACGATTCAGCGTGACGGCCCCGTTTTAATTTAATTTTAATTTAATTTATTTTATTTTATTATGTTAATATGTTTAATTTTAATTATGGGTACAGTGGTTTGGCAGTAATTAATGTTTTGGTGAGACAGTGTCGTAATTCAATTTTTTTACTAATTTTTACTAAAAATTTTTGGGACAGCAACTTATCAATCGGCTGAGGGGCCGAGGCCTGAAGGGTTAAGGGCTCCCTAGACGATCAAGCATGCTTGACAAGCATCGCGTCGCGGGCTGGGAGGGGATCGTAAACCGCAGGAAAAATGCAAAGAATTTTTAAAAATATTTACCAAAAATGCCTAATTTTGTAGTTTATACCAGGGAGTCAAGTCATTTATCAATCAATTACATCTAATTAATGTTAATCCCTGGTATAAACTACAAAATTAGGCATTTTTGGTAAATATTTTAAAAAAATATTTGGATTTTTCCTGCAGTTTACGATCCTTTCCCAGCCCGCGACGCGATGCTTGTCAAGCATGCTTGATCGTCTAGGGAGCCCGTTAGAAGTGATCCGATGGTCACTTGATCCCGAGTGACATGGACGGGCAAAGGGCGCCACCGATTCGCAATAAATTCATTATGAATTTCCACTAACATCAGGTAGAGGCCACGCGATCTTGAATCATTGACGGAGAAATTCGTCCAAATCTGGTAGTCAGGGTGTGTGGTTGACCCGCTGGGTGCACTTCCCATTGTCTTGCAGTAAGGCGCCGGACTCTTACGGACTGTTAGCGTAGCTTGACTGTGGATTGTTTTGTCCCTAAGTCTCTGCGTTTGAAAGTCACCCTATGTTTGAAAGAATGATCAATATCGTTATACGGGCATGTATCGTTATCGTTATACGTTATCGTTATATGGTGACAACCATGACTGTCACCAGCATAGCCTATGACGGCCATGACCTAGTTATAAGTAAGGAGGTCTTCCTGCGGCGGCAGGTTCGCCCGTAATAGGTGACAACTCCAAAGTGTTTTGTTTTGCTGATAACAGCTGGTTAAAAATCTTGGTTGTCCTTAGCAAAACTGGCTGACCCCTTGACTCTCTTCAGGTCCAAACTCGTTTTTGCTGGACCTCAAACTAAACTATCTGCTCTATGACAACTCCGGAATAACCAAAATGTACATTTTGTCCAAGTCTGATAATTCACCACATGTAGTCAATTCTTCGTTACGGGATTCCCTTCTGGTTACCAGTGTAAAGTAGTTTTAAGGCAACATATTTTATCTCTCCAAAAACGAGCCATAATAAACCTTAACCATAATGAATCATGTCGTGGTTACTTCAAAAATCTCAGTATTCTAACGCTACCATAACTATACATATTTGAATGCATAAAGTTAATATTAAAATACATAGGAAAGATGAAGACCCAAAAAGAAATTCACTCGCATTTCACCAGATGTAGGCACAATTTAGCATTACCCTGTCCATCTCTGGAATTATTCAAAAGGGATCCAAATTACGTTGGAATGGCGTGTTACAATAAACTGCCTGAGAATATTAAAATTATATGTAGAAACGGAAAAATAGCCCAATTTAAATCGCAATTAAAAGGCTACCTTATTGCGAGAGAATTATATAATACTAACGAATTATAATTAGATGACTAACAATTTCCATCTCGATTTTATTTATTTAACTTGACATTTGTACCATTTTATTAATTATTATATTATTACCTACTATTATTTGTAATTATCTCCCATAATCAATTATATTTCTTATTTATAGGACCATTTAATTTTAATATTATAATTTCATGACTAACTGTAGTTATAAATATCTAATATAACTCAATTGTGTGGTGAGTCTCTAATGAAATATTTAGTATACATTTTAAAGTTATTTTAACATTAAGCGGCTATATAAAGTGTCTAAACAACTATGTAAAAGCTTTTGAAGACAATAAATGCTATTTGATTTGATTTCATTTAGTAAGTGGCCTAAGTGAATCAAATAATCTTGAAGCCCGCATAAACTTCCGCATAGACTTAGTCCTTCCCATTCTTCTTTACGAATCGGAAACGTGGACGTTAGTTAGTTAGTTAGTTTATCTGGGCTTTTTCCCGCATTTGGCCTCTTGATTGGGCCGTTGTGCGTGGCTCATGTTTATATTTATGTTATGTTACTCCAGCTAACCCAGGTTGTCCCAGAAGGTTAGCAGCCTGTTTGGGTTGCTACAGGCCTCCGGGACAGATGCTGCAGATTGTAGTATTTTTGCCCGTTTCTCTACCACGCTCCTGCATTCGTGGACGTTACTACCTTTTTAAATTCGAAGTCTTCTAAATGCGATGCTTGAGGCAGATTCTCGGTGTCTCACTCCGCGACCGAATTTGAAACGAGACCATTAGAGAAAAATGCGATCAACTAACAACGATCGAAGAAGAAGTACAAAAACGTCGACTACGATGGTTTGGCCATATTTGGCGAATGAACGATATTCGCTTGCCACATAAACTTCTTTGGCGAGACCGTCCGACAGAATGGAGAATTCAGCCTACGGCACCGAAGAAAACATGGCTAAAGAACATCAAAGACGACCTTAAGAATCAATGATTATTGGTTATCGATGCTCGAGACATCGCCAAAAATCGTCAAGAATGGAAGCGAATGGTGAATGGAGTACGAGATCCAGTGGCACCCACAGCAGCGTATTGGCTGCGAGGGCGACCCCCTCCTCAATTGCCGGCTAGGGAATAAATAATAATAATATAGTATCAAACAGATTTAAAATATACAATAGTCATAGTTAAAGAATAATATTTTAGCATAGGCCAAAACGATCAAGAGGTCATCAAATGAAGCCAGGATATACACAGATATTGAGGCCCATTGCATACCTAATATTTAATAGGCTCAGGGTAATATTTTCTTTATTTTTTTGTTTTTCAGGTGGCTTGAAGCTTGGGATAGAAAAAGAAGACAGTTTCTCTGCAATGATGTAGTCGGTGATACATGCATGACCACGACTGCTGATTTTCGATTGGCGAAGTGCGATAACAAGGAAAATCGGACACTAATTGACGTATGTCAACATTGTATCATTATTCAGGATTCAGTTTATTCGTTTTTTTAATGTTACATGTTAACCTTTAAATTGCCAGTGTGGGACTAAGAAGTACCGTTGAGGGCCGCTGGTACTGCTGGTTCCGATGTATTATATACCTGTTTTTCCGTGCAGGTGATCTGTTTTTCATTTTGGGTCTGCTCAACTCACAGTTCAACTCCCATCCGATAACCTCCTCGAAGAGGGACGAACCTAGAAAGGACTCTGAGAACTTTGTCACGGTAGTGTCTCGGACAGGTGGGATGGGATCCAATCTGATCCAAAAGAGCTCACCTTATCACAGGAGTGCCTAGCAAGGCGGGCTTGGTTTCAATTTACTTAGTACATTAGGAAAAAAAACTTTTACATTTAATTTATGCGCAATTTAGCCTGGGCTCATACAGATGTAAGCCTAAAATTAGAAGCATTTAACGGTAATTTCTTTTGCGCTCTTGCATTTGAATTATTTAACTAATACTTAAATAAATAAATAATTAAAAATAAATAAACACAATCGGTGCTTAAACATTAGCCAGTGCTCGAGCAATGCTTGGTTAAGGAATTCTCAAGTAATCGACTATCGATTTGGGTGTAACTTCCTTCTTCGTAAACAAATTGTATTGTATTGTAATTAATTAAGACCATTTTCAGCCTTCTGTTATGACATTGCTAAATTTGTAGGTTCTGAAGAACGACATAGAATGCGGATGGGGTGGAGCATCATCGGTGTTTCCGTCAAAACATATCCTCTACATAGCGGGCGGAGCAATCGCCACCCTTCTCTACCTCTGAGTGCTGGTATGGCTGTTCGGTGAATACTCTGAGTTTTATGATATGCTCGCGCGAATCTACTCAATATGAACCACAATATAACTACTTTGCATGGTAAGTATTTTTTATTTTTTATTTAATGAACTGATGGGTGGGCTGTTGCTAGCGAATTGATGGATTTCTGAAGTCATTTTACTGGATTTCCGAACCAGGATATCTTCCTTCTGATTATTATTATTATTAATATTTATTCTGGACTGGCAGCTTTTCTGATAGGTCTGGATCAGATCTTGTAAAGCAAGTCATAAACAAAATTAACAAGTTTTTAGGTACAAATCGAGTCTGTTTTTAAATTGACTGTCAGAGCTTTCACTAATCACTTCAAATAGTATTTTATTCCATATGCCTACCACCTTATTTTACTGGAAGTTCTTAAGAAGATTAGATGTAGATTTTGCACGTTTGAGTTTTTTGCTGTGACCTTGAAGAATTGTGTTTTGAATTTGTAAATATTCTTTAGCTACATCGTAATAATTTGTGAGAATGTTTTATGTCCCAATCAGGTACCCTCTTTGTCTTCTTTGTTTGAGTAATTTTAGTCAGTTTTAGTAATTCTATGTTAGTTCCTATCTAATTCCTATTCTTCAGGCCCATTGATATTTTGGTTGCCTTTTGCGGTACCTCTTCCAGGACTTCTAAATCTTTGCATTCATAAGTAGGGGTTCCAGAGCTGATTAGCCATACTCGAGAATTGGTCTCACATATGCCTTGTAGATCTTTATAAACGCTTCTATTATCAGATGTTCAAAAGCCTTCCTTATCCAGATAGAGAGTAGAGTGGATCTTTGTGTCGTAGAGAGAGAGAGAGAGAGAGAGAGAGAGAGAGAGAGAGAGAGAGAGAGAGAGAGAAAGAGTAGATTGTGACGCTCTAGCTTAAATAATCTATGTGGAGAAGTAGAAAAGATCGATGCCTAACAAAGAAAGACAATGTTTTCATTTAAACTTTCATTTTTATTTTCAATATAATCCCCTCGAATCTCAATACACGTTTTATATAGTTTCCTCAATGCTTTGATCCCATGGACATACCAGTTTGTTTGTTTGTTTCTACTCTTTATTGTGAATTTCCAACATTGGCGGGTTTATTGTCATACGACAATCTCTTACAACCAACCCTACTATAAAGTGTTTATATGTATGTGTAACATGTGTCGAAATGTGCCTAAGTGTGTGTCTTGTTATTGCATTCGATCGACAGAATTGAAATGCAATTCCGTTGATTATATCCCAATGAAAAATGGTGATCCATCGGGGAATCGAACCCGGAATCTTACAATGTAAGATCAGGTGAACTAACCATTATGCCACAGTTTGGATCTTTGCCATCGAAGTAGTCAGAAACAGCGCTATGGACCACTTCATCGGACGCTAATCGCTTGTCTTTAAACTCTTTCTTCAGTTGTAGAAAAATAAAATCATCGCTAGGGGCTAGGTATAGACCATACATTCCCAAACTTTTTCAGTCCCCCCCCCCCTTCCTAGAGCTTAACAGAATTTTTGACGCCTCTTTCCACTGATCATATCTATTTCAGAAATGAAAATAACTTCATTATTATGGCGCGGGGGAGGGGGGGGGGGGGGAGGGAGGTGTACAGTTTAACTATTTTAATTTTTTGATGTATCTAAGACATCTCTTCTGAAACGATCGTAATATACATTATGGCACTGCAGGCAATTAAAAAAATGTTTTTTTAAATGGATTTTTCAATAAAACAACATTGCGTCTAGCTAATTTCAGGCCCCCTTACAATTTCTCTAACCCTCACAGGGGTAGAGAAATTGGCAGCCCTGGTCTAGGTTGGGCAGTCCTGGTTGGGTAGTCCTGGTCTAGAGCAATTAATTTCCAACTGATACACCAATTTATTAATTTTAAAAAAATATGCTTTACTCAATTCTTTTAATAAAATGTATTACGCTAGCGCCACCCCACCCGCTAAGCAATGCAGGTGCGATGCGTATTGAATTCACTGGAGATATTGCTCGAAAGAAAATATCTCCACTTACCATAGGCGCTGTGAGTGTGATTGAGAGATCCATTGGGAAAGATGTTGTGCTTGATTCCTTTTTTTTCTTTTCCAGGGATACATTCATCGTTCATCTATTCCTGCGTATATGTGTTCATAGAGTTAATTATATTCTGAGTGTTTGAGGTCCATCTATGTCTGTAAATTGTTCTATGTGTAGTGTCACGAATTTCTTAAAAAATAAGTATATTCGTATTCACATATTACCTTCTTCAGTAGGTAGTATGTGAATACACAACTAAATGTTTCCTTATACTATAAAACAAGTTACTGTAACTTTTACTGCTCTTTTAGTATTTAATTAGTTTTGAAGTCTGATTATTGTTCTATCCATTATCAATTAATTAACGTGCGGTTAGTTTCATAAGATATTTTAATTTTTATAAGTAATATGTATACAGTGGTTGGATTTTAAATATATATATATATATATATATATATATATATATATATATATATATATATATATATATATATATATATATATATATATATATATATATATATATATATATATATATATATATATATATATATATATATATATATATATATATATATATATATATATATATATATATATATATATATATATATATATATATATATATATATTGTTGAAACTGATTTTTTTGGAAAACGTGAAAATTCCTATTGTCGTCTACTGAAGCGAATGTCGATCGAGTTGCGAAACAGCCAAACTGCACTCCTTATTTTGTATTGAACTATATAATGTAAATATTGTAACCGAATTCATTTTAACCAAAGAGAATTCCCTATATTCTTACTAAAAATTTACTTATGTAAACGCATAAAACAAAAACGTACCCTAAAGACCAAATAATGCCCACGCATTTCCCGGTTCATGTTTAATTCACCATAATTAGTTGATATACCTACGCACTTTCTAGGGCTAGATTTGCAAATAAAAAATATAAATTAATGTTATACAATAATTCCAGTATTAAAATCGATGTATAATTTTAATGTTACCTAAAAAAATGTTTAACTTTCTCATTAATCTTAAGGACAGTGATATTTTCTGTGCCAATGAAAATATGTTCAACTAAAAATTGTGCTTCTATGATACACTTTATTTTATGCACTCGAAAACCTATTTTTTAAAGCTGTGGGTACTTATTTACTGAAGTGTTACCGATGTGAACTATTGATATAAAATGAGCTTGAAATTCCACCAAGTTGCACTCAATTCCAACTAGAATAATTAGAATCGAAGTGGGTAACTAAATAAAACGCTGGCCTATTTTCACCCAGAATGTTCCAAAAAAGATGTATTTTTGATATAATTGATTTAATTGAATTAAATTAATACGATTACGGCGTTGAATATGACGAATTAGCCGTCCCCTACATTGGATATTTTTTAAAGTGACTTTACTCCTCAAGCGATCTATTTTTCTTCATCTTTTTAGTGGAATCAATCAACAGTCCATCATAGTTGCCTTTTTCAGAGTTATTATTATAGTCCTCTTAGCTACGTGTTCGTATTTAATAGGATTACTCATTAGAGCAATTGAAATTCTATTGTAATAATTTAGTGTTTTAATGATCTGAGCAGTACTGAGCAACGTAGCATTTGATTTGTTAAGCATATTATTATAGTATTGATAATTAAAAGTCATTAAATGTATTTTAATTGAGTTAAAAAGAAATGAAAGCCATACTAGTCCACGCTTTTGTCTATATAATTTACGGTCTGGTTATAATTATTATAGTTTTGTATACGGCTATGTGAATTTTATTGGGTGTTGCTAGTTAACATTTACTTTTTTTGATCAGATTATGTAATAATGTCTGGTATAAATAAAAATAATTTTACTGAAAAGTACGACTTTTATTTATTACGGCTCCCTTCCGAGTTGACGCGACTAAAAATTTTGGTATTTTTGCAATGCCACGCGCCCGCGCGCTTTTGGTATACCTATACATAAAGATGCGCCGCGGTATACCTATACATAAAGATGTATAGGTATACCGCGGCGACAAAGGAATACGTCCCACCGTTGGCAGTGGCCAATTACGAATGACGATTTCGGCTTCGCGCGTCGTCTAATATAGTCAATTTGGCTTTTCAATTATAATATAACAAATTATCAAATGAATAGTTTTTTTATAAAGTAAAAATTAGATTACAATAATAAAATAACTTAAGATCACTGTGTTATTTTTTATATCACTCAAAAGTATCTTTAATATATAGAAAAAAAATAATGTTTGGCCATAACATTTCTGGAAATTGAGTAATTTCAAGTATTTTTTTCTTATATTTTTTTGACGGAAGTTCCAAAAACTGTCTTGGTACTATGCAAATATACCAAACGCCGGTGTAAATAGTATTTTTATAATATTGAGGATCATATCTAGGTTTTTCAAAAACTGAAGACAAATCTCGCTCGATTTTATTTTTTTGGAAAACTAACAGAATAAAGATAATTTACAATTGACATGGAAATGATTTATCAATTTCTTTTTGGCGAAATGATAGCTTAAGGACCGGGTTTTTAAAATCCGGCATAATTGTATTAATTCTTTTGCGTGTTCTCACAACCAGGCCACAAAATTATGCTTCATATAGCTTTTGGCCGCCACGGCCTCTTAAAATAAAATCACAAATTTCTAATTTTATCGATAATTTATTTTAACTTTTTGTACAATAATCTGTTTTCAACGCTGATTTCAGGAACTCGAAAATACACAAATTTGAAAAACCGAAAAAGGAAAAAATATATAATTTAAAATAAATTAATATGTCGCCACGATAGGAAAAGTATTTACAAAAGAGAAATAATAGTACTTCTTAAAAATACAATTTTCTTAAATATAATTGATTGCTATTTATTTTCATATTATTTGCTATATGAACAACGGAAAAGTGCATGCTTTATACAGTGAAAATAATACTTAATTAATAATGATGAAATTTTTGGCTTTATTCTGCAAAAATATAACTATTCTGAGCAATTTCTACTTAGGGGCAATTTTACGAATTAAATTTAAACTATAAAAGAGGCCCGACTAAGCCTACCATTATACAGGATGTAACAGATGTGTAATGTTACGTTTGAAGATAAAATTTTAGTACGTATTACGACATGGTAACAATGGGCCCGATTGCGTTTCTTTGTAAACTAAAACTGAACCTAGTTCAAGCGAACGAGATAGAGCAATACGTTAGAGCGGAATATGAAACGAACGATCGTCGATAAAAACTACCTGTTGAACTTATACTCGACCGAATAAATTTGATCACATTTCGTGCGGTATTAGATTCAGGTGCTTCATCATTGGTAGGTAGTTGTAATGCGATAAAGTGATAACCGTTCATTTCACGTTCCGCTCTAGCGTATTGCCCTGTCTCGTTCAGTCGAACTAATTTCCGATTTCAGTTCACGAAGAAACGCAATCGAGCCCAATGTTAACCTTGAAAAATAAATGACGCAATTGGCGGGTAATCCGATCTGTCAAAAAGCATCCGTGGGTACGAATAAACATTGTGATGACGAAATGACAACAAATGTGGCAAGGACTAGTATAATTTTTCCAGGACAGTTGATCCCAAGAAGGATACATACAGCAACTTTATTCGGAATGTATGCAGTTTAGGAAACGGAATGTATGCAGTCTACATAGATTTTTTATTAATGTTTTACTATACTTAACACACTGATTCCGAATCTAAAAATCTGTGCATTATCTCTATAAATAAGCGAGATATAGGTGTTTAAGGAAGTCAAACACCTATATGACTGTTGCTTGTTAGTTTTTAAAAAACCATCATATACCTACATCTATTTGGCAGTATTAGTTAAATTAGTATTTTTTTAAAATGGTAGAATTACGTAAACTGCATAAATCCCGTAATTTTTCACTGGAAGCTGCCGCAGCAACATCAAAGGCAAATACACACATACAGCAAATGGACTGAAATTGTAATGACTTCCAGATTAAGTAGCTCAGCTGGGGTAACAGCACTACGGGTTTTTTTTCTAGCATTAAGTATTCTTGAAGTATTGGTCTGCAACAATGGCTTGGCACGCACTTTAACATGATTCGCAGAATTTTTGAAGCATAATGTGGGATATTTTATACAACTGCTTTACAATCTAGCGACTAATGTGCAAACGAAACGCATCATTCAGTAGATTAAAAATGAGCTGACGTGCCATGATCTGAATGACTAGGTACCATAAATCCTGTTAAATCTGCATACTTGACCCACTTTCGATCTGTTAACTACTACGGCGAAGCCGCCACCCCAGGAAGTTATAACGATATAAAATCTTTCTTTCAACTGTAGGGTGAACGCAGAGACGTAGGAAAAACACAGTCCACCGCCTAACTACGCCAACACGCCCGTGAGAGTCCAACGCCTTGCCGCGAGACATTGGTAAATGAAAACAGGCTGGCCGACCTCCCGCCCTCACTACCAGATTTCGCCGGATTTCTCCGTCCTCCGGTCTGACCACGTATTCGAGGTTACTTGCGCGGTCTCTACCTGATGTATGCGCTAATTCAGTTTGAATATATTGCCGACCGAGGCGCCCTTTGCCGGCCCGGATCGGGTGGCCAACGGATCGTTTCAATGATAGATGACGTCAGGTCGACAACCGCCCATGCTGTCATAGGAAACATACTTCTCTAGACCCTTTCGTTTATTCGCCGGATGGGCAGCGTGTCTAGCCAACCGGACAACTAGAGTTGTCGACTACAGCGGGCGAGCCCGTCACCTCAGGAAGTTTTAACGATTAGTCGTTCTATCTCCCTGGAAAGAGCGCAGAAGACTTAGGACAAAACAGTCCACCGTCTAGCTCCGCCACCAACCTGTAAGAGGCCAACGCCTTAACCGCGAGATAGCCAGGAGTGTTACCCGGCGGTCTTACACTCACGCCCTTGCTTCCAATTGTGACCAGATTTCTCCGGTCTCTCGATTGGTTCCGAGTTCGAGGTCGCTTGCGCGGTTTTCTCCCTTACGAAGCGGTGAAACGGTGTGAACCGAATCTGTCGCGGACCAAGGCGTCCTTTGCCCGACTCTGAATCGGGATCGGATGGCCAATGGTCATTTCAAGAGCAGTCGCCGTAAGGTAGACAACCACCCCCGCTCTATAGGAAACAATACAGTTCCCAGACTCCCCCGATTGTTAGTCGGAGAGCACAGTCGATTGGCTTGCGCCGCTCGGTGCGCAGACCGTCCAGGAGCGCCAGAGGTTTGATTCCCAGGGGAGACTGGTTGACCCAGTGTCCTACTCAGGCTCGCACCCCATGCGTGGAGGCCATCGGATGGGTGTTGACCCGTGAGTGTGACCGACCCTGAACACATGGGTCATCGTGGCCACCTCATCATGGGCCCATTAGCTCCCAGTTCGGCATGAGGTATTCCTCCTAAATCTTCTGATCCTGACTGCCCCCAACTGCAGATTACAGCCGTAGCAGAAGCTGACATCTGCCCTGACAGGTTAAGTCCCTCTACGAGGAGGCTACCGGATAGGCGTTGAACCGTGAGTTGGGCAGGTCATAAATATTGGCTAACATCACCCAAGCTACACGGAACCATTAAGAATCTTTATAAATATTGTAACCAGCACAGGTAAGCCATGAAACGCCAGCGGAATTGTTAAATATATGTAAATTTCGGACAGCAATATTTCTGTAATGACCTCTTACATCCCCATCCCAATAAGACATGGAATGCGAATCAGACCATTAAAAGAACCTTTAAGAGCCTTAGCAAAGTGAGGTAAAGCACTGAAACGGATGCATGATATGCCGAGTTACACTGAGAAAAATATAACGATGTAATACACAGAAATACACATGTTTTAACAAGGATTACGTATATAACTCGGACTGTGGTCCATACGTAGGAATTAACATGACGAGTGTTGGCGTGACGGTAGTTACCGTGTCGTAATGTCAAAACATAATGTTATTTCATTGTGTCGCGACCTTGGGTTCTCGCTTCTAACGTTACAGCATGTAGCAGTATACATACGGTCATAGTCAGAAACATGAATCGTGTTGAAACTACAGTATACTGTTTCCGTATTAACCCTAAGGAAAATATTGACACATATAACGAGTAATAGAGTTTCTACAAAATTCCTTGTAATTCAACAAAATTGCGATTGAGCCATCGTTATTCTGTACGAAACCGTAATACAAAATGGAATCGTAGGAATCAATCCAATATGTTTATTAGTGTAGAACAGTAAGCGCACTCTCGAGTGGCAAGGCGTTGCGGGAATAGGGTGCGAAGGAAGTGAGCAGAGGATACGCCTAAAGTTGGCGTTGCGCGGGTGGGGGTTGTATTTTTTACTAATGTTTGAATATCTGCGTCGGTGGAGTGGCGATCATAGGACGACGCTCTTGTCCGCTTGCTTCTGCGAATTTTATTCAACGGTAGAACAGTCGGCATGGACGACGGTTGTGGTACAAACCACGATTGCACTAAAATGCACGTGAACTAAAATTGGAAATTAGTTCAAGCGAACGAGACCGAGCAATACGTTAGAGCAAAATTTGAACTGGACGATCTACCTGCCGACCTTATAGCCGTTCGAATAAGTTTGAACACATTTCGTGCGGTCTTCGATTCAGCTGCTTTATCTCTTCGATAAGTAGTTAATGCGTAGCGACCACAGTTCATTTTACATTCCGCTGTAACGTGAAATGTCTCGTACACGTGAACTAATTTCCGATTTTAGTTCACAAAGAAACGCAATTGAGCCCAATGTCTAGTAGTCGTATTAAGATTTGTGGGAGCCCTCATGACGTCAGTCGCTTCGTTTTCAATTTTGTTCTAAGAGAAGCTACTGTCCGTTTACTGTTCCGGATGTACGGAGGAACAAAATGCAGAAAGGGCAAAATTTCAAAGGCGGAATCCCGTCCGCCTTAGAAATTGTAGATTTATAAACTATGATTTCCCAAAAATCATATGAGATGGCGGCTGAAAGGGGCCAAGTTCATCGAAAGACACAGCCAATTACTGCATCGCACGACAGCTCGGCTATTAGAACCGGACAACGAAGAACAGATATTGAGATTCCCTCAGCGAAGGAACGGCTATTAATCCTTGGAATAATACAATGAACATGTAAAATTAATGTCTGGTAGTCGGATAAGTCGAAAAGTATAAGTGAGTTCATTTTATATCACACTCTGTATAATGGTATGTACAGTACCGCTTGAAATATTTGGGCACCCATTTTTTTTCTACAGATTACATAAAAGTGTATATAGAAAATTCTCTTTTTAAACACATTTGAGTACTTCCACTAAGCGCATTTATATTGATCATAAATAAATATTGATCAAATTTGTTTAAAGCGCCTATTACCTTATAATAAAGATAGGCCATAATCCCTATAATAAAGATTTTGGGCGTGCAGTAACATAAATAAAAGTTTAGGAAGAAAAGGTCTATTTAACAATTCTGGGAAGAATTTGTTCATATTGGTATCCCTAATTATATTTTCTTATAGACTTTTTAGCCTAAATAAACTTTAACCCTTTTAAGGACATGAGACATAATATGTGGCCCAAAATTTCAAAAATCAATTTATAAATTATTGAATAAGAATAGTTTATAAATTTTATTTTGTTAAATATTGTTTAAATATTGTTTAAAAATACATCGTTTTTTTTTTAAAATATAACAAATGACCAACGAACGGTGATTTTAAATAAAAAATCTAATATTTATCGCAGCTTTTACTATTTCAAATTTTGTTTTTTAGTATGTATTGACTCTTATCAAATAAATAAAATCATATTTTCATAAATGTAGAGTACCTATGTATATTATTAAATACAAAATTTATTTGCATCTCTTATGCACCACAGGGTTACGTATGACTAATCAATTTATACAAAATATATTGAACCAAACTTCTAAAAACCTGACATACATGTTATTTACAACGCCCTTTAACCCTTCGAGTAGCGGCATAATTTCATAGCAGACCGCAGCAATTTATTGGAATTTCTTGCAATATCGCCGCGCTCGACAAAAAGTACTATAACTATGGAACTACTATATCAATCATAAAAAGAATAACTGTGCAATGATTGCATTAAAATCTCGTATATAGATTATTGAAATCTCATTTTGTAAAACAATTAGATAATTATGAATAAATATGAGACAGTCGAAAAAGTGAAAAAACTCGGCATTTCTAACTTGTACATCCCTTTCGGAAAAATACGGAAGCCTATTTAGAAATAATAAATACCTTCATGATCTTTATTAGATTCTCTATCAACGGCAATATTTCGTTTTGCTTATTTACGTACAAAAATATTTAGGTATTAGCTCATAAAACCAATAAAAATTTTGATGATTTCTCGAAAAAAAAAAAATATGTTTGACAATGGAATTTTACCAGAAATATTCGCGAAATGACGCGCGAAATTATTCTAGCGGCCGTTTATGTATCTATGGTAATAATGAGATATTTGGTATGGATTTTAGAATGCGTTCGAATTCGAACGCATTCTAAAGTCTGTAATATTATTTTCTAATTAAAAAATAATATTACTGTGCGCTCCGGAGCAAGCCGCCAATATTGGTAGTTACGTAGTCAACGGTGTTCTGATGTGCAACCAAATTTGATCGTTACGTAGCCGAAGGGTTACAGTTTTGTGTATTAGAAATTTCCATACTCTATGTCAAAACTTATGGTCCTCAAAGGGTTAAAGAAAATATAATAAGGGCTACCTACAAAAAAATCTTCCTTGAATTTTTAAATTATCCTATTATACCTGAACTACTTAAACTTCAGAAAGTTTTAGGTAATTAGTCGAACTAAGCCTAAATAAGCTTTTATAAGAAAATTTAATACCTACCTACAATAAAATTAATAAATTTTTCCCACAATTGTTAAATGGACCTTTAGTTGCTAAACTTTCATTAAAGCCCGACAACTTTATTGTAGGGATTACTGCATACTATAATATATATATATATTATATATATATATATATATATATATATATATATATATATATATATATATATATATATATATATATATATATATATATATATATATATATATATATATATATATATATATATATATATATATATATATATATATATATATATATATATATATATATATATATATATATATATATATATATATATATATATATATATATATATATATATATATATATTATAGGTAATATGCGCTTAAACAAATTTGATTTATGTGCGATATAAATGCACTTCGGCCGAGTACTCAAATATGCTTACGAACAGGGTTTATAAATACGCTTTTGTATAATCAGTATAATAAAATTGGGTGCACAAATACTTTTGAGCAGTAGTGTATATAGCTATAGGTAAGGGCATACAATTTGTCATTCTTCAACATTATCTAAATGTCCCTAATTAGATTCTCTACTGTTCTCGCTAGATCCGCCCACGTTAGGCTCGTTCTGGACGGTACTACTGCTAGGGGATCCTATAGAATTATCGGCGGGAGCGATCAGCCCCTCCTTTATTCTCTTCTTCTGCTTCATTCTTCTGTTCTGGAACCATATCTTCACTTGGGTCTCGTTGAGGAGCAGCGCCGACGCTATCTCTATCCTTCTCGCGCGCGTGAGGTACTTGTTGAAGTGGAACTCTTTCTCGAGTTCGGTGAGTTGTTTGTTGGTGAAGTTCGTCCTACCGGTGTTGTTGAGGTTTAGGAGGGAGTTCGCTACTAAGGGTCCTCCGCCTTGAAGGTTTATACACGTCGGCACCCCGGTGTCGGGCTGCTGCCGCTGTTGGAGCCCCTGTGATGCTGCGTACTCCGATAAGGAAGACAAAGGGATTTTTGGGGCTGAAACAATAGAGAAAATATCAGATTAGACAGGAGAAATGACGGTTATGAAGTACCTACCATGCGTTAAAAAAAGAAAACTTTTTTTAACGCACGTAAACCTAAAACCATAATTTCAAATTTCAAATTATTAATTGATTTCAAATTATGAGTACATTCAATATACAAAAGTATTAACCTAACTAGGCTGCCGCCTGTTCCAAGGTAGAAAATTTATTTTAAATATCCTAAGAAATCTATAATATTATATTTATATAAATAAACAAAATCATACTTAATGTAACAGAAATATCTTAATTACCTAATAAAAATTCGTAAGAAAATGTCATGAAAATTGGCAATATTATGTTATTTTAAAACATGATAAAAATTAATATATATTTATATATGTAATAATAAGTATTAATATGTATTAATAATATACAAAATAAATTCACAAACATTAAAATAAAATTTCATTTAGAAATCATCAATTTATATTACTACATATACTATTACATTTTTATTATAAAGATTCAATTATTTAATAAGGTGTTCAATATCTGCATTTGTACAATTTAAGAGGTAGGAACTATTTTTTAATTTTCATGAAATTTTAATGTCTTTTATGTTTGGTGGTAGGCAATTATAAAATTTGGGGGCAAGATAAGAGAAACTGGATTGGCCAAAAGCGGATCTCCTGAGTGGTATGGCAAAATTTGTTTGTTTCGCTCTTCTTGTTACACGAGATTGCTGGCTTTTTTTATGTTCTCCTAACTCACTCTGGAATTTATTGAGAGTTACCAGTGCGAGCACAAACATTATAACCAACCCTATACCAATAATATAACCAACCCTACACCTCCCCCTCCTTGCTCGAATCCCTTTTCGTCCCTATATGTCTTTATTTAATTTAAATATTATTTTCTCATTTTGTTACTATCATTTTACCTTCGCGTACAATTACACTTTTGTTAGTAAAATACCCTATTTATATCACCGTCCGGCTTAAGCCAATCGGCTGTGCAGTCTGACTAATTATTAAAGGAGTGTGGACACTATGAAAATATTCTGTCTCCTAAGCAGCGGAAGTGGATGTTGACCTGTCGTCAACCACTCTCGAAATAATTGGCTACCTGATCCTGAATTCAGAGCCGGACAAAAGATACCGATGGTTCGCGATAAATTCACACTGAATCACCGCTGAATATACGGCAGATAGAGGTCGCGCAAGCGACTTCGAACTTGTAATCAGTCGGGAGTTTGGGGGTATCCTGATGGCTAATTCCAGACGGAGATATCCTACTAAAACTGGTAGTCAGGGGGCAAGGCTGACCGCTGGGTAGCGTTACCGGTGACGGGCATGTTGGCTTAGCTAGACGGTAGATTTGTATTGTCTATAAGCCATCTACGCTCACTTCACGGGAGATCCACTGTACGTTAAAACTTCTAAGGTGACGAGTACGCCCGTTGTAGTTCACCTATCAAGTTTATTTATTTATTAGTTTCAAATAGTATTCAAGGGCATTACAGATGAATCCAATTCGCCCTTGAATATTAAAGCTAGAGTGTAAGTCTAAAAATAAATGACTACATAACTAAAGTCATGCTAACATTGAACAAGAAAAAAATCGGTTGTGTCACCCCAAGACTTTCCTGACTAGTATCCGGGGAGGTGCGAAAAAACAGCGACATTTTTTACTCTAGTACCCCAAATTTGTATGGCAGGTACCCCAAACGTTGGTCGTAAGTACCCCAAAAACTAATAGGTTCTTCCGATGGTTAACAGAAGCTTCTATGCCAAATTTAACTTAGACAGATTAAGCGTCTGGGCGCTATCGCGGAAACAATTTTTTCGCCGGGAACCCCAAATTTGTATGGGAGGTACCACAACCGTAGGGCGTAGGGACTCCAAAAACTAATGGGTTCCTCCGACGGTTAACAGAAGCTTATATACCAAATTTCAGCTCAATCCGATTAAGCGTCTGGGCGCTATCGTGGAAGAATACATACATACAGACATACAGACATACAGACATACAGACAGACAGAGATCGGTCTGGAAATAGTCTCAATCGTCTCAGGGAGTCTCAATATATATATTCCCATCTTCATCTCAAAATTTTTTTTTAGCGCGATCACAATACTTTCCTTTCCGATAGGTCGTCAGGAAAGTAAAAACATAAAAATATAAAACTAAATAAAAGACAGATTATGATAAACATGAGATAGCAGGGAGTTGCCTTTTTAGCTGCCAAAGGGATATACAAAAGATATCTATTTCTGTGGGTAAGGAATTGAAAAGAGCTATAACCCTTCCCACTGGCCTATCTACAAAAATATTTGTACGGTGGTACGGCACATTAAACAATAGATGCGATCTCCTCGCTGTGTAATTTACCGGTACGTACAATTCAAACTTACGTAGTATCTCTGGCAAATAAATAGGTCCTTGAATTAATTTATATGCAAATATAATTAGTGAAATATATCGACACGTTTCAAGACTGTTTTATCCTACCATTTCTAGCACAAAATCGGACGGAAATAAGTATGGATAAATATTGTACTTTCTGTAATAAATATATCTTCAAAATTTTCTTTAAATACGCTCTACCATCTGAATGTATTTGTTTTCACTTGTACATCAGATGACCGAGTTATATTCAAGTATGCTACGGACTAAACAATTATGTATTAGAAACATTACATGAATATTATTAAACTGTTTGCATATGCGAATAACAAAACCGACCATTTTGCTAGCACGATTGTAAATATTTGTAATGTGTGCACGGAAGTTCAACTGCATATCAAATGTTATCGTTGAGCAATATAAAACCATTGAGTTAAAAGTTATCTCATTGAGCAATATAAAACCCTAGGTTTCTAATATAAGTAATCAAGGTTTCTAATATAAGCAATCGCAGAGCCTCCTGCAACGGATCGTGCGCCGTTAGATCCGCGCACAGCTTAAAAGCTCTGAAAGCTTTCGGCGACGCAATCTGGCGGGGCTAATGCAGAAATTGTGTCATCGTAACAATATATGGCGGCGGTCCGCTATGAAAAAAGGCCACATAATACGGGGTAACGCGCCCAACGACAATATTTACCCTGCCGTCAGAGCAAACTCGACTCACCGCTAGGCAAACAGCGCGGCGACCGCCAAACATCCCCTTCAAAACGTCCGCGGATTTCGACTTCAAACGCCCCACAATTTTTGCCGCACCTTCCTTACACAATTCTTCCAAAAGTCATTATACAATACAATACAATTCATTCTACTCCAGTAGGTAGATATTCCTACATTTGAATGTGTCAATACGTCTAACAATCTTAGTGATTAAAGAAAAGTAACTATCGTGATAGTTGTGACAATATAAATTGATTAAAATAATTTATAATCGTTTCGAAATCCTTAATAATTACAAATTACATTGGCGTCACCTTAAACGAAAAAAGAGATATTGAGAGGTATGAATCGCTACGAGCGAACCCACCACCCCAGGAATTTATAACCACTAATAGTCATTATATCTCCCATAATGTGGACGAAAAGACTTGAAAGAAAGAAAAGACACAGTCCACAGTCCGACTACTCCAGCAGCTCGCAAGAGTCCGAAACCTTACCACGAGGCACTGGCAGGCAAAAAGGGACAAATGTACGTTACTAAGTTCTTATACTATTACTATTAAATCCTAATCATTATCATCATTATCATCACCATTTATTCATTCCATAAAAGTATTTCACAATACTGAGGAACATGTCAAATTTTACAATCATAAGTGCCCGGATGATAAAACCGCTTTGATTAATTAAAAGGAAAAAAAAATGTAATCAGAGGTGATTACTTAAAAATAGTCAAATTTACAAAATAATCAATAATCAAAAAATACATAATAATGAATACAATGAAAAAGAAAAATTCTGAAACATGCGTAATTAAAAACAATGTCAATAAAATCTAAAGCTTAGTGCGCAAGTATAGTCATAATATGGTTATTTATAATCAAGCAATTGTGGACGCAATATCATAAAAGTAGTCCAGTTTGTAAAGGGCATGTTTGACAAACTGATTTTTCAAGCAGATTTTATATGCTGCCATCTCAAGTCTTCTCGTCGATGACGGCAAAGCATTGAACAATTTAAAACTAACATAAAAATGTTTTTTGATAGATAGTCAAACGTACTTTAGGCAATAACATATTGTTTTTATGTCGCGTATTATGGCTATGTCTAGTGGAGTGAAACTCGCAATTTAAAATATTATCTTTGGCGTATAATAGGCACTGATATATGTACATGGACGATATGCTAAGGATACCAGCTTTAATAAAAAAAAGGGGTGCAATGAGTTTCTCTGCTTACACCAAAAATTGTCCTTACGGCTTGCTTTTGTAGCACAAAAACGCGATGGATATCGGTTGCATTACCCCCATAGTAGTATAATACACACTGATCGCTGCATGTTCGCCAGCCAGAAATGTCACCTTTTATAGCATAGACTACCGATGACAAGTTGCACACAAATTATTGATATGTTGATTCCAGTTTAAATTTTCATCTAAAGTGATCCCTAAGAATTTAGTATTTCTGACAATATTTATATTTTCTGGTTCCATTTTAATCGTAATATTTTCGTCACTCTTTTTAGTAGTTTGAAATTTCATCGCTACCGTTTTTGATGGGTTTATGAAATGCTGATTTTTTTCAAACCAAGTGATAGTCACAAGAAGCTGCTCGTTTATCAGCTTTTACAAGACCTGGGTGTTTTTATTTTCAAAAAAGAAGCTGGTGTCATCGGCGTATAGAAGCGTCTTTACTGGCGGCGTAATATATAATAATAATATTTTATCTATTATGTAGTTTGTATAGTATTCATGCATACGTAATTCGGTATAACGGTGCGCACAGAATTCGCCAGACTTATAGCAATCTTATGCTATTAAAACCTCTTGGTCGGGATACTGTTCAGGTTAAAATATAAACTTAGAAGCGCCGTTCTATCAATCGGCAGCCGGCGGACGATACGAAGAGTGCCGACAGCCGTGCCAATTTGTTTTTGGTACCGTGGGCACTGCCTAATATAATTAATCCCACAAATCGTATTTTCTAATCGTTGGTACCTACCAAGCCAGCCATAACAAAACCCTAAATTCGGATCCCTTAAAATAACAGTGATTTTATAACAGAGATCATCATTGAGCACTTTTTTCAGATATTCCTTCAAGAAATCGTTAACATTTATGTTTTATTTTCATTTTCAAGAGAATACTTCAACAAAACAGTCATATATACCACACGTGATAAACATTACATCATGTAAATGGATATAAAACCATACGGTTGTATATCCTGTAATGTGAATACTCACATTACATGAGTATAATATTAAGAATTAGGTGTACACCACCTGGATAGCTTGTGTATGTGCATCTAATGCGACCCTGTATATGCCAAATAACGTCCAGTAAGATTGAGTTACTTAAATTGCATAATATTTGCACAGGCTGCGCTGACGTTTTCGTTTTAATATGTCCGAAAGGGTTGGCGCCAATATAATCCTGGACGTCTCCCCTTGCACCTTGCTTGCACTTATGGCCCGCTTGACCATAACATCGAGCCTAGAGAAAAATGTATTTTTATTCCTGTTAAGGCGACATGAGACCTCAGAAAAATATACGAAATGGGCGAACGCGCGACAAAATAGGCGGAGTCAATTTCGTAGGATTTGACCAATAAAAATCCAGCGTTGACGAAGCGTCAAGCGCAGATTCCACGTCCGCTAGCGCCGGGGACCATACGCATACTAAACGGTCAATCGCAGCGCTAGCACAGAATAACTATCTTTACGCAGTGGTGATATAAAGGTGTTAATGGCAAAGCATAGTTAGCGTAGCTCTCAGAGCGCTCTCACGTTTTAATTAATTGTAATTAATTTAGGGCCTAAATAAAAATGTGGCTAAGTGCTGCCCTAGAAAATTAATCAGTCAATATAATGAATTTATAATAAAACACACTCGCCGCTTACAATGCAGGAGTAAACGCGCCTGAAAGTTTTCTAAGTCAGTTTAAAGCCTCAATGTCCAAGGCAATGAGCAACTTTTTTGAGTCCAAATTTTAAATTGGTTCCTTATCGAGGGATTCACTTAGGAACTTTTTTAAAATAAAGCTTATATTTTTCAAAACAATCATAAAACTAAAATTCCTCAGATTCGGTCGTTCCCAAGTATCATGTCGTCTTAAATAATAAAACTCGTTGTTAGACGTATTATGGCCTTTATGTCAGATTGATACGATAAGTATTTCCGGAGATATATATATATATATATATATATATATATATATATATATATATATATATATATATATATATATATATATATATATATATATATATATATATATATATATATATATATATATATATATATATATATATATATATATATATATATATATATATATATATATATATATATATATATATATATATATATATATATATATATATATATATATATATATATATATATATAAAATAAAATTAGTAAAAGCTACTTAAAAAGCAGCGAAGGAAATCCCAGCTTGGATCGGGAAATGCTAATATTTGAATAAGATATACTTACGGAAGCCAAAAATTTCGCTGCGTTATTGTCGATATACAAACCTCAGCATATGGCAGTTTTTTTATTTTTATTTCGATTTAATGGCTCGTTGATAACAAACTCAGCCTAATTGTATCATATTTTAAATGTTGGTAGCATTCGAAATTCGAATTTTTTCGATATGCCACCTTCATTAATGTCACGGCTTTGCCGAAGTGATCAATTTGTTTAATTTTTGATTTTTTCGCTTTAATTCGTCTCAATTGGAGGCATTTTGTGTTGCAAAAGGATTAGCTTGATTTTTGAGATATATGTATGAATAGTGATCGTTAGTCGACTGCAAAAGGACCTTTAAGCTTACATTGCACAGTCGAAAGTCGTGCACATCCGTAAGTATATCTCATTCAAATATTAGCATTTCCCGATCCAAGCTGGAATTTCCTTCGCTGCTTTTTAAGTACCTATCTTTTACTAATTTTATTTTAAATAAAAACATCATCCTATAAACGGATTTCTTTACAAAACTTATCAAATATAAAAATATTATACTGTTTTCTACAATATATATATATATATATATATATATATATATATATATATATATATATATATATATATATATATATATATATATATATATATATATATATATATATATATATATATATATATATATATATATATATTTTTAAAGAATTCGTTTAAAGGATGACACTTTGATGAAAAAATAAAAATAATAAAAGCCACTTACATAGCTGGAAGGTTTTCCCGGACTGGACTGGGAAATGCTTATTGTTTAAACGAGATGTATTTTTGGATGAGTACCACTTTCGACGGTACACTGTAGGTTTAATGGTTAAATAATTTGTCTTTAATAAAGACATTTTATTTTGGTTTGCAAAAGGATACGCTTTGTTTTTGAGATGTGGATGAAGGGTGATCGTTCGCTAGCGATAAAGGGATCCCATTAAACCTACAGTGTACCGTCGAAAGTGGTACTCATCCAAAAATACATCTCGTTTAAACAATAAGCATTTCCCAGTCCAGTCCGGGAAAACCTTCCAGCTATGTAAGTGGCTTTTATTATTTTTATTTTTTCATCAAAGTGTCATCCTTTAAACGAATTCTTTAAAAAAAGATTTTACAAAAAACCAATCAAATATTAACAATATTATACAATTTTATCTTATGTTTTGAACTCTTGTAAATATCATATAGCCTTAAGTATAAACTTCTCGACCAGAAATTACGATTTATATCTTATTTCATGGGAACGAGCAAATGAAGTATTTTATTTTTATTTTCATTTAATAGCTGGCTGATAGCGAGCCCAGCAATCTTATATCGTCCTTTAAAAGAGTGGATATATTCGAATTTCAAATCGAATTTTCGAAATGTCATTCCGCATTTAAGAGACGATTGATTGTGATTTTTTTCATTGTTTTTGCTTAAATTTGTCTTTAATAAAGACATTTTATTTTGGTTTGCAAAAGGATACGCTTTGTTTTTGAGATGTGGATGAAGGGTGATCGTTCGCTAGCGATAAAGGGATCCCATTAAACCTACAGTGTACCGTCGAAAGTGGTACTCATCCAAAAATACATCTCGTTTAAACAATAAGCATTTCCCAGTCCAGTCCGGGAAAACCTTCCAGCTATGTAAGTGGCTTTTATTATTTTTATTTTTTCATCAAAGTGTCATCCTTTAAACGAATTCTTTAAAAAAAGATTTTACAAAAAACCAATCAAATATTAACAATATTATACAATTTTATCTTATGTTTTGAACTCTTGTAAATATCATATAGCCTTAAGTATAAACTTCTCGACCAGAAATTACGATTTATATCTTATTTCATGGGAACGAGCAAATGAAGTATTTTATTTTTATTTTCATTTAATAGCTGGCTGATAGCGAGCCCAGCAATCTTATATCGTCCTTTAAAAGAGTGGATATATTCGAATTTCAAATCGAATTTTCGAAATGTCATTCCGCATTTAAGAGACGATTGATTGTGATTTTTTTCATTGTTTTTGCTTAAATTTGTCTTTAATAAAGACATTTTATTTTGGTTTGCAAAAGGATACGCTTTGTTTTTGAGATGTGGATGAAGGGTGATCGTTCGCTAGCGATAAAGGGATCCCATTAAACCTACAGTGTACCGTCGAAAGTGGTACTCATCCAAAAATACATCTCGTTTAAACAATAAGCATTTCCCAGTCCAGTCCGGGAAAACCTTCCAGCTATGTAAGTGGCTTTTATTATTTTTATTTTTTCATCAAAGTGTCATCCTTTAAACGAATTCTTTAAAAAAAGATTTTACAAAAAACCAATCAAATATTAACAATATATATATATATATATATATATATATATATATATATATATATATATATATATATATATATATATATATATATATATATATATATATATATATATATATATATATATATATATATATATAGATATATATATATATATATATATATATATATATATATATATATATATATATATATATATATATATATATATATATATATATATATATATATATATATATATATATATATATATATATATATATATATATATATATATATATATATATATATATATATATATATATATATATATATATATATATATATATATATATATATATATATATATATATATATATATATATATATATATATATATATATATATATATATATATATATATATATATATATATATATATATATATATATATATATATATATATATATATATATATATATATATATATACAAACATACTTCGAAAATCCAGATATTAAATACTTAATTTAAAAATTAGGCCAATGGTTTACCAACCTTTTATAAAAATCACGAACTAATAAAACGAGTCGACGAAACGAAAAAGAAAACAAGGTTCATGAAATTAAATCAGGTAAATTTTAAATTTGTTCTCTTTGAGACCATAGACTATTATGCTGTGACATGACAAGTACCTAAGTACTGCATGCATGACTTTAGAAATTGTCTGCACAACATAAATTAATATAGTGGCGTCAGCCAGTATCTACGATTTTTCCGAGCAGAGGTCAAAACTTGACATTGACGCCCTGTCCTCCAACATGTGAGATTAGTGATTGAGAAAAAAACACGAATCAAATATACTGGGCTGGTTTATTTGTGGCCGGGGAATAAGAACTCTTAAATAAGTTTGCACTCTTTATTACCTATTTGTTAATAACTTTTCCTGATATGGTATTAATACAGAATACAAACAATCAGTGAAAACTGTACAGTGAAGACCTACAAACCTTAGGTCCCAGCAAATTTTACTGTCTAATCTTGCTACAGTTTAAAAGCTTTCCCGTCCGCGTAAGAATCTATTACCACATCAACTAATAATTATAGCGACAAGTTTGAAAGAATAGTTGTCAACAAAGTAAACCAACGCGATTTACTCGCACACCTAATCAGCTCCATAAATACCGACCGTCGCTTGACGTTCGGCCGTTCGGGTTTATTCGGCTTCGCTCGTGTGGCCTCGTCCCGTTCTGTCTGTGGCGAGATTTTTTTCTAGACGCGACAGGGATTACCCTGGCAAAGACATCAGACACACTGCACACACGTTAAAAAAATCAACTTAGGATGGGTTCAAGAATCAAATGAATAATCGATAGTACGACGCGCTCTGGATGCTAATCGCTTTAGTAAAATAAGTTTATTTTACAAACGAGGTACCTGGGCAGGTATCTCGTTTGTCGCCCCCCCCCCCCCCTCAAGATCCGGGGCTGAGTAGCATAAGCATACGTGACGAGTCCCCCCTCCCCCTTTTGATGGCCTATTGCTAAAATCATTCATTAATCTACGTTAAGAAGAAGCACACAAACACATTGCATTTCGGCGCTCCATATTAACATATATTTTATAACATGTATGCTGAGTATATCCATATTAATATATATTTTTAAACATTTATGCTGAGTATATCTTAACAATGAACTAACTACCAAAAATTATTTGACTTTGTTGTTATATATTATTTTGACAATGAATTGTACTTTTTTTGACTAGGTATTTTTATATTAAATCCTATATTACTTAACATATAGTAAATATTAATGACTGTTTCTTTCTTTTGTCACATATAACTTTTTTGTATTATTTAATCGAATTTTATATTATATTTATTGCCGATTATATAATGGAATTGCATTATATTTATTATAGTATCTGTTAATATTATATATTATTATTATTTTATCTTTTTTTTTTTGAAGACCACATTTTAGGGAAATTTAGTGTTATTAGCTTTTTACTAAAACTTGTACATTTGTAAGTAATCAAACAATCAAGCAAACTTGATTGTAATATTAGAGTCCTGTCCACCCAAGAACGGGCTAGTCCCCAGTTGGGTAACAGAATCAAATAAGCAAAAGGTTCAGGTTTAGCCATTCGGTTCCTGTTATTTTTGTAAGCAAATCAATGTTTTATAGTAATTAAATCTTAAATAAATAAATAAATATATAAATATGATGTTCTATCATAAAGAATATTTAATTTCTTGTTTCTATATTCTTCCACCTCAAAAGGATGATTATAAAGTTACGTTTAAAGATTTGGCGATTATAATAAGCGTCACGTTGGACGTGGTAAAAGCCGAAAAATATCAATTGACGAGGACAAACAGGCTCCCTCCGATTGATATTGATACTGTCAGCAAAGGCTGGGACAGTTACAAATTTAATTAACAGCTTACACGTAGAGTGGACGCTGGCCGAAGGGGATTAGACGTGGGATTGGATGCGGGAACAGCGACTGGACACCGCGCAGGACATGGGAAAGGCCAAATATGTAAATTGATCGAAATCCACGAAACGTGACGTTTTGAATACCGTATATATTGGGTACTTACCTATGAAATTGTTGTTCTATAAAGGAAATTTAAGGTCAAAAACTTTGTATTAAAAAAATATATTTAATTATTAGAAATATTGACCTCTTTTATATGCAGATTTGTCAATTTAATGGGAGTTGCTTAATTCCTCTGCTGTAAAACTCTCGTGGACAGGAATCAATTAATGCTTTTCACCGACTCTTGAAAGTTGATTTTTCCCTTGTATCTAAATTGGGGAAAAAATAAACTTCCTTGGAGCAAGGACTGGCAAGTACGGTGGGTGACCAAGAGTCTCCAGCCGCAACTTCTGCAACTTTGTGACTGTTTGCAGCGAAATCTGTGGTTATACGTTGTCACTCAGAAGCAGTGGCTATGAGGGATTGACCAGGCTCGGTTATTTAATTAAGAGCCTCTTCATCATTGTTTGCAGTTTTTAACATTACACATTTACGGTAACTGAAAACACCGGCGCAGAATCTCATATTCGAAATATTGCATATTTTCAACTTTAACGAACGAAAATATTTGAGCAAAAACAAACGACGGAAATATAAAATCGAAGACTATCGCGGTTGTTTGACATTATAAATAGGATAGAAAACGAATTTACCGCGTGAAATTTGTAGGACCCGACGTTTCGGTGACGTTGCAGCCGCCGTTGTCTAGGGTAGACTGAAGAGCTGTCAGTCCGTTGTTTTGCGGGTAGGCCGCAAACCGCTGCCGCCACTGCGTAGGTTATAACGGTGGTGGGGGCCGGGGGCTCAGAGCGCGGGAATTTTGAAAATCCGTCTTGCACACAACACTCACTGTATCCTGTTTTACGTCTTTGCGTTCGGCGTTCGGCGGCGGGAACATTTTAAGAAGAGGGTTCCACGTAGAAGAGAGTTTGTAGCCGTCATCTCTATTGAAGTTCGGAGTTCTTCTTATTTCAATGGCTTCCCGGATCATGCGAGGAAAGTAGAATTGTTCCTTGGATAGAACAATGGGATTTTGAAACTGCATCCAGTGGTTACTTCCGCTATCCAATATATGTTCGCAGATCGCCGATTTTTCTCGCTGAACGTTCTTCTGTCAGTCGCGTGGCTATGGGCCGTTTCGTTTGTCCAACGTAGGCTAGACCGCAGCTGCATTCGACTTTATACACACCCGGGGTTTGCAGTGGTATTACATCCTTTACAGGCCTCAAAAATCGAGCTATATTTTGGGTCGGTTTGAAGATCGTTTTTATATCGAATCTGTTTAGCATCTTACTTACGAAACGTCGGGTCCTACAAATTTCACGCGGTAAATTCGTTTTCTATCCTATTTATAAACGACGGAAAGACAAATAAACAGCTGATTCTTAAAAAAGAATAACATGACCTTGAATAAAAATTTAATTGAATTTGAAATTAAAACTCAAACCATGTAAAAAGTGGCCAGTGTGAAAAAAACAGCAATTACATAGGTAAGGACCAAATATTTTTGTTGATATTGGACTCTCGACAGAACATTTGGAGTTGTCAGCGAATTTTGGAGTTGTCACTGGAGTTGTCACTGGCGTTGTCACTGGCGTTTGACAACTTTTTGTCATTTGGAGTTGTAACTGGCGAGCTCCTCACCCCGGAAAGGTTTAACAATATGTAATCATTCGAACGTGAGGTGAACGTCCATAGACTTAGAATGAAGACGTCCACCGTCTAGCTACGACAACACGCCTGTAAGAAAACAACGCCTTACCGCGAGGCACTGGAAAGTGAACCAGATTTAGCCGGATTTCTCCGTCCTCCCGTCTGGCTACGTGTACGAAGTCGCTTACGCTGCCTCTACCTTAGCGGTAGCTCAGGTCGAATTTATAGCGGACCGTAGCGTTTTTCTCCCGTCTGCACACTGGATCTGGTGGCTAAAGGGTCGTTTCAAGAATGGCTGACATCCGTTCAACATTCACTTCCGCTGCTAAAGAAATGTATAAGAGCATTTCCAGACCCCTCAATTTATTCGCCGTAGTGCTCAGTCGATTGGCTGACGCCACACAATGCGCAAATCTAAGACGGTGAATCTAAACTCACCGGCCAATCCTTCTACCACCGGGCCAAAGGACACTGTAACAAGATGCCAAGCCAATCTTGTCCGCTGGGGCTACACAGCCAATCCAACATGTCATCATCATCATCATCATCATCATCATTTATTCATTCCATAAAACCGAAAGTCATCCCCCAGAGGAACAGATTCACCTGCCGTGACAAGGGAAACAGAGTCCTGCACAGGTTCGAGTAGGCTATTAGATAGGAGTTGAACCGTGAGTTGAGCCGACCAGAGTTAACGAGCAAGTCTTAATGGACCAAGCGTAATTTCAACAGAACAATTCTGCTTTCGTCGTTTGATCAGGAAAGCAATCAAAATAAAAAAAAACTGCAAACTACATTCGAGGTGAGTGTTTCAAACTGTCTACCGCATGGAACTTACTATTTTAAAAGGTTCTCATCGCCGACCTCTAATAACAGGAACATTAAATCTCAGTGGCAGGCAAAAGGCACTTCCTGTGAGGGTGATATAAACATTATTACAAGTCATTCTGCTGTATTATGTATAGATAGGTAACGAAAGATCCAAGGTATCACATACACAAACATCTATACTTCAATATGTTCTAAACGATTTTCCTGCGAAGATCATAATACTCGCAATAAAGTTATAAAATTATATATTAATTTACCTCAGAACTAAGGACTTTAAAGACCGTAAACCTTTAAAAGTGTACTAGTTTTTTATTAAATTTCGGCAAAATATCACTTTTTGCGGATGCCTTATTTTTGCTTAATTTCACTTAATGTTTAATCAATTTATTGACATAAATTGATAACGGGAAACATTGTTATGAAAATAGGAATATGAAAATCATGATAGTTGTAGTTATCGCTTGTTTTAATCGATATCTCTTTGCGTGTTAATATTAAATATTTTTTTTTGTCAAATGTAACTTTAGACCTTTTTCTAACTATTCGTAAAATATTAGTTTTTAACACATTTGTAATTAAACTTTTATTTGAATTATGCGATGTGTTGTTTAGGGTGTTAGTCCATAAAAGAATAGAAAGTTGATGTTACTATCTAAGGCAGTAGTATTTCATATCCTTTATTTCATATATAAGACATTACTTACATGTCTTTAAAATCAGTTATGGAAACTCCGGTTAAAGTTTGCAAAAGCCTTTACGAAGCACTCGTTGGAACGTTATCTTAATAATATTTATTGACTATATCGGTTTGGGAAAACATCTTCTATTGACTAATAGGCCTTTTAACCGAAACTCCTACCTAACCGAAAAATTCAATCACTTAGGAAGTCATGGTCTTCCACTCCGTTCCAGTCAGGATAGTAAAATTGCGATTTCCGCTCATAATTCTTCATTTTTTACTTATTCCTTCAGCGTTCATGCAGCTAGACTATGGAACCAGCTCCCGTCAAATATCAGAAACGCACCAACGGTTTCAACCTTTCAAGTGTCTCTGAAAAAGCATTTCATGCCCCTAAATACCTAGTTATCCTAAGTCTCGTCCCATCCTCTCCTATCCCTCGCTCCTTGCGAATTATCCGCCTTTTGTATGTTTTTTTTTAATGTGCAATAAAGAATCTCTACTACTACTACTACTACTACTACCTATTCAATAAACAAGCATACCCTGAATACATTACCATAAGCCGATTCTTTTATAAAATCAAGTATTACAAGAGGTACAAGAATTCCCAAGACAAAACACCAGCTTCAACAGGATAAGAGAATGATTTGCTATACCAACTCTATGCCTTCGATACTTAAACCTTGAGACCAGATTCTATTTGCAAATCTATTCTAATCCCTTAATCGAGTGCAAATTTTCCTGCCTATTAATATTAAACATCAAATTTTACAGTCCTTCCTTCTAAATATCATAAATTACGCTGATTTGGTGGTGTACTTGGATACGATCGAGGAACTTCCAGACAAATAAAAATGCTTTCATATGATTCATTTTCTCGCTGAAAAGTTTGATCACATTTTCTCAAGCAAATTGAATGGCTTCCTATTAGAGACTTATAGTAACTCTTGTCGTGGCTGTAGATGATTGAGAAATCCTTGAAATCCTTGATGAAAGAAATCCACCCACGCTGATTAGGAAACGGTGTATTTCCATAGTCTCCTTCAGTCAGAGTGCACATAATTAGTCAGAGTGCACATACCGACTGGCTGTCGCCGCACGGTACGCAAACCGTCCAGTAGCGCCGGAAGGCAATCCCCCAGGGGAATCCGATCCACCAACCGTGAGGCATAAGTGCTTTTGTTGGCAATACCTTAGCATTTTTCGACTTTTTTGCCAAGTCCTTTGTAGTACAGGCAGCTTGCAGCTGGAATTTTCTGCTTCGTTGCACAGACCAATAAAATACCCACATTCGAAAGCAGTAATTTGAATTTGTGGGAAATCTCTAATTTCGTGCATTGTCTATATGATCAGAGCCCAACATTGTAAAGTTTTGTTACCTCGGCGTACATACGGTAGAATAAACACAGTGTCAATGCTAAGACCATTTAAATTTAAAAAAATAGACTAATAGGATAGAGCTGGCTTACCATTGATAACGTCAAATGAGAGTAATTAAATAAGCTAAATGTACGCGCTTATATATCGGTAAATCTGGTGTTAGGTAGGGGATTTTTTCATGTGAAATAATATTTGCAACTGTGAAAGACGCTAATTCAATACATTAATTATTTGCAACGTAAGAAAGACAGCAAAATTATAATTTCCTTGAAAGCTATTAGTCATCAAGCATTTAAACAATTTTATTCATATTACATCAATTGAATCTTGGAATTAGAAATGTCTGCTGAGTTTAATATTCATCATCTGAAGTCACACCACAAATTTGACCAATTAATTTTTTTGTTTGCGGGATTTTTATTACCTACGTATACTTTATAAAGTGAGCCAGTTATCCACAAGTTTGTTGTGAGGCCGTTTGTTGGTTTAAGTAAACCCTTTCGTAAGGGATGTGAGGTTTTATTAAAATTTCGACTCGAATATTAGTCACAAATCGACAAGGATCAATCGTTTAAAGGGGCGTGCTTGATATGATTTGTTATCGTTTAATATTTCGCTGGAAAAACAATTTTTAACTTCGAATTGTTTGAAAGCGTCGTTCGGAAAGCTCAGATAAAGTTTGAAACTTTTGGGTGTGGAAATTTATTTCTCCTGTATATTCTAATCGGAGGCATAAAAGGTAATAGTAGCAATAGTAAACGGAGTGGGGCTTGTTTATAGCCCTTGATGTCACCTGGATCTATAAGATCTTTTGTAACTACCCACTTTGTGGTTAGGTTAGTGGTCTGCTAGTAGCCCGGTACTGCTTACCAGTCCATGCAGGCAGATAATTGACCTTCAAGTTGGGCAGATCGCTGGGTTCTAGAAAGGGTCGTCCCAGTAAACTGCGACTTTTTGCGGCGAGGCCTGGGCAGCAACCAACGATGTTCATGCTGTCTTTATGTCGCCTTTTAGGGCAAAGGACGCCTTGGTCCGCGATAGATTCGGTGCACTCCGTTTCACCGCTTCGTAAGGGAGAGGACCGCGCAAGCGACCTCGAACTCGGACCCAATCGAGAGACCGGAGAAATCTGGTCACAATTGGAAGTGAGGGCGTGAGTATCTCGAGCCCGCCAGGTTTATTCCTGGCTAACTCGCGGTAAGGCGTTGGACTCTCGCGGGTTGTGACGTAGCTGGACGTAGAATTGTACTGTCCAAAGTCTTCTACGTTCACTGCAGGGCGACAGAACGACTAATCGTTAAAACGTCCTGTGGTGACGGGCTCGTCCGTTGTAGTCGACACCGCAAGATGTCTTTAGGTTCTTCGCTACATATTCGCCATTCCTTGCTCTCGGTCAAGCCAAGGTTGAATAGTTGTGCTCTAATGGTCGTGTGTCTGGTGAGGAGACCTATAGTATTCTTTCATCTTGTTCATAGGGCCTTGGTAGGGCGTCAAGTAGGGCCTTGGTTTTCTTTGGAAGTGGTTGCTACATCATGACCTTTGGCTGGCGACATCCTTGGCTCTGTTTCCAGGATGCCCGATGTTCCTGCTCCAAGCAATTCCTGATGATTTTCTTACTTAAAGCGAAGAGGACCACAACAACTGGCTCCGCCGGGCATTCCAGCGTGTCCAGTTTTGCCAGCCTGTCGGCCTTTTCGTTGGCGGGTATGCTTTGATGGCGCGGTATCCATATTAAGGTGATTTTGTTGGCTATTCCCAATTTTTTGAGCTCTTGCATACAGACTCAGACCACAGAAGATTCTGTGGTGGCTTTAGTCAGAGCATTGGACGCTCTGACTAAAGCCTAGGTACTGTATGTCTGTGGCTCTGTGTATATTGATATAGCCGTCCACGATAGTGCCCAAACGCTTCATCCGATTGAACTGAAATTTGGTCAAGGCAAGAGTTGAAAAGATTGTAGTTGAAATCGACCCACCAGGGTCGCGCTTGTTATACATCAATCTCGTCATATTGGTTTTAATAACTTGAAATTCGGCACACAGATGCCTTGTTGGGCCGCAACCAAAATTGAAATTTTGCGTGCAATATCTCCTATACCTATAGAAATTACTATTTTAATGGCAAGGAAAATGTTGCAAAACAGAATGAAAATACTACTTAAATGCTACGAACATACTACAAAATACTACAAACATCCACTAAAATACTACATCATATTAGATATACATTCGCAATTTTAATCGAACACGTTCCCTCTGGGGGGAGGGATTGGCGCGCGGGGGGAGTTGATTGGGGGTTGGCGTGAAGCGGGGGGAGGTAAAGGAGGGTTGGAGCGGGGAGCGAGGGGAGGGGGCTGTTTACTTGCCGGGAAAGTCTTGGTGTGACTCAATCGATTTTTTTAAATTGCATACGGCTCAAAAAATATTGTATGGGTACCATAAATATTTATTGCTTCGATAAAAATAAAAGTGCGTTACGGAAAATGAGATTGGATCTAATTGGGACGCTGGGAAGTGTGTGGTGCCAATGGCGTTGTGTGGCGTGGCAAAGTGTGACGTGGCGTGGCGCCCGAAGGGGGGCACACACGGCGCGGCCGATCCGTCATTTTGGGCTGTCACGCCCTCATAATGGTGCCGTAAGATGCCTCTCCTGTGCCACGATTAACATTTTGAGCGCGATACGCAAGGCAGTGAGATTTTTCATCAAGGGATGCTGGTGGCACATTTCACACAGTTAGTTAAACACTGCGTTTATTAATTTTGGGGGGCCTTTTTTATTAACACAAACATTATTGACAATGAGCCTGATTTCGTTTCTTTGCAGATTAAAATCGGAATTAGTTCATGCGAGCGAGACAGGCCAATATGAATGTTTGTCACTTTTCCTGCATTATTAGTTACACTCAGAAAAAAACATGGTGAATTTGACAACAAAAAGTTGTTAAATATGAGCCATCAAGGTAAAATAGTGGGAGCCACAACGCCAAAATTGTCGAAAAACATTGCTTATATGACAGAGCATAGCATTGTTAATTTCACAAAGGCGCGCTTTCACAACTTTACTTTGATGGCTCATATTTCACAATTTTACTTTGTGAAATTCGCAATGTTAACACATTGCGAATTTCACAACTTTACTCTGTTGATTCGCAATCAATTCCGCCTTTCAACCTTGTGGGTTTAGCAATGCGCACTTTGCTTTATTAGCAACTTTCAAGTTGTGTTTCTAACAGAGTTGTGGTTCAACCTTGTGGGTTTAGCAATGCGCACTTTGCTTTATTAGCAACTTTCAAGTTGTGTTTCTAACAGAGTTGTGGTTCAACCTTGTGGGTTTAGCAATGCGCACTTTGCTTTATTAGCAACTTTCAAGTTGTGTTTCTAACAACTTGAAAGTTGCTAATAAAGCAACGTACGCATTGCTTCAGATCTTCAGCATATTTTATTTGTACTGCTGTATACTATACAACCGCTGTGTAAATATTAATTGCAGGGAAAACGAAATCCATTATTGCTATTCCTGCAATATTTACACTGCGGTTGACCAGGAACAGCATTGCAAATAAAACCTGAAGAAGATCTGAAGCCTATGTTGCATTACTTGTGCATGTTTGTGTATCCAATAACCTAAAACATAAACAACAGTTACACAAAATAAAACATTTATTTACTTACAACTGACATACATGTTATAACAAAAGGAGTGTTTAATTTTAATTTTACTCGAATAATTTTATGTGGAGACAGAGTTTAGGTCGGAAATAGAAAATTTCCATACAAAATAGTCTTCCAAAACTTGAAAGACGTTTCTGTAATATTTTGTATAGAAACCTATGATTTCCGTGTTAATCTCTGTCTTCTCTTAAAACCAAGATTAACAAACATAAGAAGCCATAAATTTACAGATTACAGTTTTATTCATACATGTATAGAAATAGAAATAGAAATATTTTTATTGTCCGAAATTGTGGTGGTACATTTATGGTGATAATGCGTAAAACTATGTATCTCACAATTACCTGTTATTAAAACAGATTGACAAATTTACTTATGTGCTAAATTGACTTATCTGCTAATTATAATATCTTATTAAAAATGTAATTATTTCACTGGTTTAACATCTAAAAAATCTAAACAGACCGGATAAGTAGAACTAACAGTAGAAGACAATTAGAAAAAATAATTCACCAATAATATAAAAAATAAAGAAAAAATCAAAATCAAGGAATAATCGAAATTCCGCCTATAAATACGAAATGTATATAATTTAAAATGTAACAGTAGAAAACAATTAATAAAAAATAATTCACCAATAATATAAAAAATAATGAAAAAAAATCAAAATCAAGGAATAATCAAAAATCCGCCTATAAATACGAAATGTATATAATTGAAAATTTGTAATCTTCCTAATTGAATTATTGTAAAAACAAAATGAAAATGCATGCCTACAATATAATATTATGAGAAATATTCGTTTAATGTGTAAAAGCTTTTATCGATAAGCCATTTTTTCAACGCTGCGGTAAACTCTTTTCTTTTTATTTCTTTGTTTGCAGGTAGGTGGTTATAGATTTTTATTGCATTGTATAACATTCCTTTTTTAAATAGAGTTAAATTTGGCTTGGGTGCTTGTAGCTCATGTTTATTTCGTGTGTTATAGCCGTGTTCAACATTGTTTGTTTTGAAATACTGATCGTGGTCCCTTATAATTTTGCAGGTTTCCAAGATTTATTTATTTAGAGTAGGTATTACAAAATTTAACTAGTACATTTTACCATGTCACACTGTATGTAAATGAGGCAATAGCAGAAAACTGATTCTTATTGTGACTGAGACATGGTTATGACCGAAAGTCGCCTAACTAGGCCTGAGCCTGTTCTAAGGCTGACTTGACCAATTTTCTTTGTGCATTATGATTACTATTTATTAACAATGCATATATTTCTAGACACAATCAAATAAAACTAATTATTAAAATAGTCTACAAAAAATTAAATTAAAAATAGAAAATTCAAATCTTTTTAAAATAAAAATAAAATACGATAAAACTAAATCTAATCCAAATAATAAATAAAACAAAATCAACATTAGAATAATCAGAATTAATAAAAATGCAAATGGATTGTCACTTTTTAAAGTTACAAGATGTTACAAGATGTTGACAAGATGTTGCAGGTTTCCAAGAGGTTTCCCTTATAAACTCTTTTATGATTTTTCTAACTCACCGCCGCCCTGGCAGATGATGAACCAGCCACAGCAGATGACAAAAACTTCTCTGTAGCATCAATCTGAGTATTACGCGAAGAGACAGTATGTGTTCAGGACCCTTCTGTAACAAAAAAAATATCCAGCCTTATTACAGGTTCAATATCATATTATGCTATGATAGGAAATATACTGCAGTTAAAACTAAATTGCAATTAATTCAGTTTTTTTTACCAATAGGCATTCAATTATATTCGATACAAGCAAAATGTGTTATTTTTAAATTACTGTGGAAATTTTAATTAATTTATTTAAAATGGTGCACTATGAAATCTACACAAACCGCCATGTGAAGGCATGCTGTAAAATTGTTAAACTCACAAGCTGTTAAACTGTTAACCCCGCAGTTTAGAGCATTGAGGTAATAACAATGTCAAAAAAAATTGTTAGCGCCAAAATTTTATATTGTTGATACCGCAATTTTTGCATTCGACAAAGAAAACGTTGCTGACCCCGCAAAGGGTAATTTGTCTTCGTTACAATATTCTATGGTTAATTTCGCAATTTTTCGCTCGCAATGTAAAAATGCAGCATTGTCTAGAAAAAAATTCTATAGTTTAGGTATTATTCTAGATTATTGATCTTTCAATATCATTCGACTATATTCACCACGCTGATTCCGAAACGAGGTATCTAAAGTAGAATAGTTTCGGTACAATGTAGTCACAGCCATACAACTCAAAGGTGGCGGAACGGCCGCGTGTTCTTATGTTATCGTGCGATGAGACGCCAATACAGACTCGATAAATATTTTTTTCAAAAAACTTACCCTGGAACGTTGCGACAGGTGTACGAGGTTGTTCGATATTAAGAAATCCAGCAGTAGCTGCTGTTCTTTCTCCATTTTTCTGAGATGTCGCCACTTAATCACTGATTGCACTTTTGAACAGTTCCTAATTGTGCTTTTAATTCTTTCTTGAAAATACGACGCCGTAAAATGCACTTGATCAGAGCGAGCGCTCCGCCCGCGCGCTTGTTACAGACTGGAATCAACTGGAATAGCGTCGCAAACAAACAGCCGAGCGGCGAGCGTGTCGCGACTTGCGCGCGCGGCGGGATTTTGACAACGTATAGGAAAGCCCCCAACTTTGTAGAAAATAAACGTTGCGGTTTTGACAATTATAGTTTGAGTTTTTCTCAAACCTATCTGCCATTGAGAAAAAATCTACGTCAAAGTTGTGTTAATATCAATTTAAAAACATTGAGGAATTATGAAAACATTGCCTTATTCACAACTTACGTAGTTACTAGCTAGCGTTGCTAGTAAAAGTTGCTAGCGCGGCAACGTATAAAATCAATGTCTCGCTTACATTGTGGAACTGACAAACCAACTATGTTAATCATGGACATTGCTAATTTATCCACAACATTAAAAAAGCAATGTTCCGCTTACATTGTGAAACTCACAATACTCACCTATGTGAATTCCACAGATTAGCACATTGCTAATTTATCAAAGTACCGTAAAGTTGCCATCGTCGCAATGTATAAAATCAATATTCTGCTTACATTGTGAAAATCACAATCTTTAACTATGTGAATTCCGCAGATTAGCACGTTGTCAATTTATCAAAGTAGCGGAACATTGCTATCGCCGCAACGTATAAAATCAATGTTACGTTTACATTGTTAAACTCACAAGCTGTAAAATTGTTAACCCCGCAGTTTAGAGCATTGAGGTAATAACAATGTCGAAAAAAATTGTTAGCGCCACAATTTTATATTGTTGATTCCGCAATTTTTGCATTCGACAAAGTAAGCGTTGCTGACCCCGCAAAGGGTAATTTGTCATTGCCACAATATTCTATGGTTAATTTCGCAATTTTTCGCTCGCAATGTAAAAATGCAGCGTTGTCTAGTAAAAATTTCTCTGAGTGTAGTTAGTTAGTTTGTCTGAGCTTTTTTCTCGCACTTGACCTCTTGATTGGGCGTTGTGCGTGGCTTATGTTTCTATATGTGTTTATGTTACTCCAGCCAACCCAGGCTGTCCCAGAAGGTTAGCAGCCTGTTTAGGTTACTACAGGCCTCCGGGACAGATGCTGGAGATTGTAGTATTTTTGCCCCTTGCTCTGCCACGCTCCTGCATTCCATGAGCACATGCTGTGGCGTTTCTTCTTCCTCTATGCATCCTCTGCATAGAGGGCTTCTGTCACACCTATGGTAAACAGGTTTCTGTTCCTGCATTATTACTCCCAATCGAACATAAAGCGGCGAAACGAAACACCGGCCGCAATGTTTTAAAATAATTAGAGGATTATATGTTGGGCAGGTTATTTTTTCTGCGAGAAAAGATACTACCGTTAATTTTAGATTCCGCTCCAACGCACTGCTTTCTCTCGTTTTGCATGAACTATTTTCCTATAGTCACAAAGAAATGCAATCGAGCCCATTGTATCTATGATTAAATAAATGAATAATAAAAAAAATGTAATTATTCGTCGAGGTCGTAAATTGCTCTCCAGAGTAAATGTAAAATCCCTTCCGCTTTTAAAACTATCACCATACCATTGTCGCAAAAAGTGAAAGATTTTGGTCTAATTATCGATGAACATTTCTCCTGGCAACCACACGTCGACGAGGTAAGTCGTAAAATATTTGCTAGTTTTCACACTCTGCAAACGCTTAGAAGATTTCTTCCAATGGACACAAAAAAATGTCTTGCACACTCTCTCCTCTTACCTTTCATTGACTATGCAGACGTGGCTTATCTCGATTTATCAGAGGAGCTGCTCAACAAACTTGAACGTTTGCAATACGTATGCATACGAATCATCTTCGGTCTACGTAAGTATGATCACGTGTCCAGGCACAGTTCAAGTAATATAGGGCACAGTTCAAGTGGTTGCCAGTACCTACGCCAAAGAAGAAATGTTCATATACTTGCTCTCCTATATCGTGTACTCTCCCAATTAACACCATCTCCACGAGCTTTTTGAACCACTAAGTTCTCACGGTCTCTTACTTCGGTCAGCCTCTGACAGTTTACTGAAAATTCCTAATCATAATAGTGATTTCTATTCCTATTCTTTCTGTATCCATGGTTCAAGATTCTGGAACAATCTCCCAGCAAACTCGCCTTCTTTACTATCGTTTAAGACTCACCTTAACCCCTCAGGCCTCGGCCCCTCAGCCGATTAACAAGTTGCTGTCCCAAAAAATTTTAGTAAAAATTAGTAAAAAAAATTGAATTACGACACTGTCTCTACAAAACATTAATTACTGCCAAACCACTGTACCCATAAATAAAATGAGACATATTAACATAATAAAACATAATAAAATCAAACAAAATTAAAACAAAATTAAAACGGGGCCGTCACGCTGAATCGTGTTGTGGCCGATATCGGCCAATCGGGGCCTGAGGGGTTAAGGACTCAACTACTTTCTAAGAAGTAACCAGTTCTGCCCTTTCTCTCCTCTTCCTCTCCCAATTTCCTATCCTCGGGCACTATTAGTTTTAAATTCTTCCACTTGTCTGTATGTTATGCAGACAGTCTGTATAATCTTTATTTTCACAATGCGCGCATGTATTACTGTGTTTAGGTTAGTTGTAAGACATTGCCATGTGGCAATAAGTATAATCATCTTTTTGTATAATAATTAAGTGCAAATAAAGAGTTTATTATTATTATTATTAATAATTATCCTACAAATTTAACATTGTTTGTAATATACAAAGTAAGAGTTTTCGGATATTATAACCCATCATCATCATCGCTTCCAGTTACAACCCATTGTGAGTCTTAGCTTCGTCAAGGATCCTCTTGCATTCTATCGTGTCCCACGATTTGTATTTAGAGAGCGATAACGTGAGCTAGTAATATTTTTCATCAAGGGATTTTGGTGGCACCGCTTCACACAGTTAGTTTAACACAGCGTTTAATATTTCGGGAGGCTCATTTTATTAATCGGACCCTTATAGACATCGTTACCATGATTAAATAAATCTATACTAATATTATAAAGAGGTAAAGTTTGTGAGTTTGAGGGAGTAATCTCTGGATCTCCTGAACCGATTTCAAAAATTATTTTACCAATAGAAAGCCACGTTATTTGTGAGTGTCATAGGCTATATATTAAGCCGAAAAATGAAAAGACTTCTTCGTGGTAGACGAATTTGCAAAGTAAGTCGGAGAAAAAACGGTCGAATAAAAATGTTTCTTACCAACGCTGCCTTAACGATGAGAGATATATGATTATGTTCTAGAGAAAAGTTGTAGAGATTGATAATGCCTATAAAAAAGTCAGCGGCAGTATAGGTCTAACTTTTATATCGAAGTCACAAAAAGAAGTTTTTTATTTAAAAAAATGATTTAAATCGTTAGGTCATGTTTATTGATCATATTATCAACAATTATGAATTCTTATCAAAATAAGTAAATTTATCGTCTCAAGTGTTTAAAACAAAAGACTTTTCCCTTTTACTGCATATAATTTCCTTTTTACTGCATAAATGATTAAAGAGATAATACGACATAGGTATGGAACCGCGACCGTATTATATCTCGGGTTGGAACTCCTAAAAGACTATATATTTTAGTAACAAATAATAACATATCATCTAATATAGTGTACAGAAAAGTTCTGAACAATTAAAATAAACATAATTTATTCAATCATAATAATTTCATTAACTCATTTGAAACCCGGTAATATAGCCAAATTGGCATGCAAATACATAGGTACATACATATGCAGTAAAAATATAACCCTCCTTTTGGCAGTCAGGAAATAAATCATAGCACTCAGTAGTAACCGAACCACGCTCATAATTTCATCACAAGCAAAAATGTTTACCGCCCAACGAAGTGGGCACGGGTCAGCTAGTAAATAATAAAGTACCAATTAATCTCCAATTTTCTCATTTTTTGATACAATGTAAGAGTTTTCAGACTAACAACCCGTCATCATCATCATTAGTGCTACAAGATACAACTCATTGACCTGATTGAGTTTCGTCGTGAACTAAATCGTAATTATTTCATGTTAGGGAGGCAGGACAATACGTTAGAGCGGAATATAAAATGAACAGCATAATACTACTAATCGTGCACAAAGCGGCATAACGTAAGACCGGAAGAAGCGTTGTCAAATTAATTCAGATGGTTTTATGTTAAGCAGGTAGTGCGACTTTTGTGCGGGAAAAAATACGATCGTTCATTTTATATTCCGCTCTAACGCACTGCTCTGTCTTATTCGCATGAACTATTTCCCGATATTAGTTCACGAAGAAACGCAATCGAGCCGATGGTATCTTTAGTAAAATAAATAAATAATAAAAAAGTAATTCTACTATAATTTTAATAGTTTGTAATATACAAAAGTAAGAGATTTCGGATATAACCACCCGGATATAACACCCGGCAAAAGTAAAAACTCTATTACGCTAAATTAGCATAAATATGTAAATGCATTAGCATAACTATTAAGAGTAAAAATCCTACTGTGCTAAATTAACATTAGCAAAACTATGTAGAAATAAGTGCATACAATAAGGATTCAAGCTAGTTAAGATAAGTTAAGTTATGCTAGGGCGTAAGTACATCTATCTAGATGAAATCACTTAATTAGTGTTATAATTTATTATTGTAATCATTTAAACAAAAAAAAACAAGTACACATATTTATGTTGAGATAGGTTAGGACCTAGATAGAAATAAGAAATAAGAAATAAGAAAATTTTATTTTCATAAACCCGATCTGGGTATAGAAATTACATTACGAAAAAATATTATATAGGTTATATAATAAAATATAGATAGGTTTGTATATTAATCTAGTGTAAATAATTTATTTAGTGTGGTTAATTATTATTGTAAATTAAGCTAGTTATTATGGGAAATATAGGTTAGTTTAGGTTAGGTTAGAAAGTCAGTATATCTACTTAGCGTAAATCAAATTATAATAGATAATATAAGCATAGATATGCCGACGAACTTGCTAAGACTGGAGTAAAGGGAACGTTATACGGCCCTGAACCTTGCTGTGGCGTACCAAAAAGCCTTGCAAACCTAATGCTCAAACATATATGTTTAGAACAATCCGTCAACCACTGGAACAACACGCCAGGGTTGAACCAATATAAAGCGCTAATTAAGGCTTACGACCCTAAGACGGCCCGTGAGGCCTTATCGCTAAATAGGAACAATCTACGCATACTGGCGAGGGCGCTCACGGGGCATTGTGACCTCAACAAACACATGTACAACCTCAAGCTCCGAGACACAAAAGTGTGCAGGTTCTGCCAAGGGGCTGAGGAAACTTCCACTGCACCCCATGTGCGAGTGTGGCCCGCTGATGCGTAAAAGATACACCCATTTGGGTGGACATTACCTCCGACCTGAGGAGGTAAAACAATCTGGCGCCAAAAGCTTGTTGCGGTTCTTAGATTACACGAGGCTTAGCGCAGAACTATAGTAGGTGGCGAACACAATAGATCAGCAATGGTCGCAGTGCTACAATTCTGATAAAGACCTTAGAAAAGCCGCTAACAACAAATCAAAAAAATAGATATGAGGTAATACATAATATAAGTCATCTATATAAGGGCATCGTAAATACTACCAAAACTGCGATAGCTTGATTCTGTGGGTAAAGACCTAAATCTATTTGGAGTAAATAAATGCCAACACTTAGGTTAGGGCGGAATGGAGAAGATTTTGGACGAAGTCAAGACTCAAATAAATGTAGGCAAAACGCCTTATTTGTTGAAACCAATCGGCGAGCGTATTGCATGGAAGCAACATCTTACCTAATGAAAAAACTTCATTAAACTAGTATTAAAATCACTTATAAAGGCAGCTCGTATCAAATGTATCTAAATCCAGTAAAAACATATTTCTTTATTTATTTTTTATCCTATTTTTTATAGTTAAATAAAAAAGTTTGCGTTCATTTTTTAACACAGTTTTAAAAGAATACATATGATGAAAATCGCGAAAGGGCAATAACTTGTCAGGATTACATCACCCCACTAGGTATACGGCTGTGTTGGGGTGATAGATACAAAGTTCTGTGGTATTATTTGCTGAGCCTGTACGCCTTGCCTGCTGTCCTTCTTCCGTCTCATAAAAAACAATACGTAATTTAATTTAGCATAATGTAATATAAATAATATAATATAACATATTACAATATAATATATTATAATCTATATGGCAAAAGAGGGGATTCGCGCATGTGGATTCTATTCTGCGGTTAAAAAACAAGAAAAATAACAAAATAATAAAATAAATAATAATAATAATAATAATAATGATTATAAATTAAAATAGAAATAATAAAAAAATATATATTTTAGATCTTTCCTGACACAACCTGACACAACCGTGGCACTCTAGTGTGACTCCCGAAGTGAGCTCGCCTTAACACAGGGGTGCCTAGCAAGGCGGGCTCGGCTGCTCTTTGCTTAGCATAATAGAACGATTATCATTTGCGTTTAATGTATGCGCTATGTAACCTAGGCGCTTTGACCATGCGCTTTTACCATATACCTACATGATAAATTAACAATAAACCAGTAAATATATAAAAAGAATAAAAACACGACTGCCGCTACAAAAATCGATTGTGCACTCTGACTAACAGTCGGGGGAGTCTGGAAGCAGTACTGTTTCCAATAGAGAGTTGGTGGTTGCGGACCTTACAGCGACTGTTCTTGAAACGACCATCGGCTACCCGATCTTGTTCGAACAGCCGGGCAAAGGATGCCGTGGTCCGCGATAGATTCGTTATACACCGTTTCACCGCTTCGTAAGGGAGAGACCGCGTAACCAATCGAGAGACCGTAGTAACCTGGTCGCAATTGGAAGTAAGGGCGCGAGTGTAAGCCCGCTGGGTAACATACCTGGTTATCTCGCGGTTAGGGCGTTGGCCTCTTACGCGCATGTGGCGGAGCTTGACGGTGGACTGTTTTGTCCAAGTCTTCTGCTCTCACTTCACGGGAGATAGAACGACTAATCGTTAAAACTTCCTGAGTGGCTCGGAGCACCCACCCCCCCCCCCCCCCTCCAAGATTCTGTAGAGCAAACCGAGGTATCTCGTATCTCTACTTTCTCGGGTCGTTCTCTTCTTTCTTAGATCATACATAAAGCGAATTCAAACATTTTGAAACTTTTCAACCTTCAGTTGAAGATTAACTTCAATTGAAGATCAACTTCAGTTGAAGATCAACTTCAGTTGAAGATCAACTTCAGTTGAAGATCAACTTCAGTTGAAGATCAACTTCAGTTGAAGATCAACTTCAATTGAAGATCAACTTTAGTTGAAGATCAACTTCAGTTGAAGATCAACTTCAGTTGAAGATCAACTTCAGTTGAAGATCAAGCTTCAAGTTTAGTTGGCTAGATCTTCCGTGATTTCGGGAAAGGCAACATCTCAATAATCTAGGGGCTGGAGGTAAACAAATTGGCAGCTTGTGATTTTGCTTTCTTAGTGCGTGAAAGTAGCAAAAAGTTTTCTCTTATCTCCTCGATGTACCTAATTATTTATTTATTTATTTATTTATTTATTAGTTTCAAATAGTATTCAAGGGCATTACAGATGGTTCCAATTCGCCCTTGAATATTAAAGCTAGAGTGTAAGTCTAAAAATAAATGACTACATAACTAAATTAATGCTAACATTGAAGAAGAAAAAAACATACAAATATAAAACTAAATAAAAGACAGATTATGATAAACATGAGATAGCAGGGAGTTGCCTTTTTAGCTGCCAAAGGGATATACAAAAGATATCTATTTCTGTGGGTAAGGAATTAAGAATTCTGAAAGATTCTGGTCGAGGCATTACGCAGTTAACTTCTAACGTGAAACATCGCAGTTGGGAAAGCGAGCACGACAATTTTTCCGCTATATATCCTGTTATATTCGGTAATACCGGTTCCAGCAATTATCTATTCCTTTATTGAGGGTAGCAGCTGCTTTTTTCCGGCGTCCCTTTTTGCCCCACCCCTAGCTGAGTATTATATTTGCCTTCTGACGTATGAATAAATTTAATTTGCATTTTGACGCGCGCCTTGGCGTTTTATGTATACGGTTTTGGATAATATATTTAATATCGGTATAATAGATATGTCTGCAGCGATAAGAAATAGACGTAAAATACATTATTTTGTTTTCACGGCCCAGCAACCAACGAGGAGAGAAAGTATTGTGAACGTGCAATTTTTTTTTTCGAGATGAAGATGGAAATACTTGTCTTGAGCCCACCATAGACATTTAAGACTATTTCCAGATTGAAGTTTGTCTGTGTGTCAGTCTGTCTATCTATGTGTAAGTTTTTCTCCACGACAGCACCGATCCTAACGATCAAAGCGTTTAATCCGATTGAGCTGAAATTTATTTGTAAACATATGCCTCATTGGGCCGAAACCACGTTGTGAAATTTTGTTTGAAATATCTCATATACAAGCTACAAATAGAGCTGTCAGCTACAACGGGCGAACCCTCAGGACGTTTTAACGATTAGTGGTTCTATCTCCCGTGAAGTAAATGCAGAAGACCTGAACAAAACAGTACACCGTCAAGCTCCGCCACATACCCATAAGAGGCCAACGCCTTATCCGCGAGATAGCCAGCGCGCTTACACTCACGCCCTTACTTATAGTTACGAGTTTGAGGTCGCTTGCGCGGTCCTCTTCCTTACGAAGCGGTAAAACGGTGTCCAAAGGTAACAAAGTATACTAATACCTAGTTAACAAACTAGGGAAAAACAACAATAATATTAAAACTATAATATTCGGTTTAACAGATTTTCAGTTTCCTAATTCACGCCAGGCTGCATCACACTAAATTAAATCTTCCTATACTAATTAAAATAAAGGTTTGATCAATATCATAAACCTAAAAATTAGTAGTATTAGTAAATTCAATTAGTAATCAATTTGTAATATAATAATCATAAATAAAATATTTAAAAAAAACCGTTGAGATAAAAGGAACTAGAATGGTTACTGGAATAATAAAGTATCTAATAATAATAAATAGTATTCAATTGTCAGAAATTATAAAGCAATCAAAAGAATTATTTAACAAAATGCGCTAAAATGGTATTTGTAATAATAAAAATATCTAAAAACCATAAATTGTAATGAGAATGCACAAAAATTTAATAGAATAATTTAGGCTATTTATACAAACCTACAGTAGTACTGTATTGTAAGTTTGTTTCCTTCTTAATTATAGTTTTAGTTTATGTTAATAATTAATTGGCGTATTTATACTAATGTATTAATTACATCTATAATATTTAAATACCTAAATTTTAAAAATCTATTCGAAACTTTAAGCGAAGCGAAGCCGCGGGCAACAGCTAGTATATGTATAAAATAATACATAGCTTTATCCGTTTAAATGCGTGATTATTGCTGATTTCCAGTAATCCGACTCTTTCAGTAATCCGGCAGTAGGTACCTACTCTACTCCGATATCTGCCAGATTACCGAGATCCCACTGTAATTATTAATTAATTATACATGGGATTCTTCCGTGTGAAAAACCAATCCTCCTGGTATAAATTCACTTCGAAAAATTGAGTTTCCGGTATCGAAATAAAAGACTCATCCTGTTTACTAAATTGGATACAGGTTACGCATTTTTTACTGATATCCCAGGTAATGAATTTAAGTAAAATTTGGAAAAAATGTCAGTTAGGACGTTTTTACTTATGACAGCATAAACAGTGACCCTGTGACTGTGTACCTGCATCCGTGTCCCGCCCGCGTCCGTGTCCCGTGTCCAAAGGGAGGCAGCCACGGCAACGGCGACGGCAGCCGCTTCGCTACGGTCGAGCGCGGATATCTCGGCGCTGTCACTGCCGGACGATTGATCGCTTAATTCCGCGGGGATTCTCTTGTATTTCTGTTTATTTTCGCCCTATTCCTCGCCCTTTCTTCGCCTTTTTTCCCAAACTCGCTGTTTTTTCCTCTCCCTTCCGAAAGATTGTTTGCCGTGGACGCCCGCTCGACTGCCGTATTTATTTTTGTCGCAGGAACATCATTTTACGGGAACGTGCCAAATCTATTTTGTAGCTTTCTAAACAATTATTGTCGCAACGGAATGCAGCACTGATTAAACTAGCGGCGATTGAGACTATATTCTTCAAATTATATGAGATTATATGTTATTACATGTTATTATGTTATTATATTATATGAGATAATATTATGTAAGACTACATATATTCATAGATGATACGTAACAATTGTCTAGCAATCTTGACAGGTCCAGCTCGTTCATATAGGACTAACGAGGAGCTCTCAAACATTTTCGGTTGTCGCTTGCAATAACAACATCGGGTCGAATAGACCTCTTACCAGAATGTGTCCCGTTTTTGATAAATCGTGTAAAGGATTAGATATATTTTATGATTTCATTAATTTAATAAAAGACTCGATCATACCTAGCCTATATCCAACTTCTTAAGATTTCACTAACTGCCATCCTAATGTACTGTATTATATGAGTACTATATTATAACATACTATTGTATTATATCATACTATGTATAATAAATATTATTATCCAATTACACATACTTTTATTTTGCTCTATCCAAATAACCTTATTAAAAACTTATTTGATTATTACTTTTCTTACCTTTATATTATTATTAGCTTTATTATATGTTTTTCTACTATGTTCATGTTATTTCTATGTTAATTTGTAATGCAAGCATTGCAAACTGTTTATAGGATAGTAAATTTGTGTGGTTTGTATATGTTTCTAAAATACTAGTATTATATATTTACTATCTGTAAGTTTGCTATAAAATAAAATAAAATAAAATAAAATATAGGCAACCTAGGCAACCGCCTATGGCGCAAAATTTTTGGGGGTGCATAATTGAGTTTTTTTTATTTGGAGATTTAAAACATAAACCAAATAAAAGTTTAGTACTTCTGCGCCGTACTAGCTTAGGCAGACGAATTACTAGGAAATAAAAGATGAAGGGTATGTTATTTTATTTGCCTTAGAAAATAGGAAAGTATGCCCTAACGAAACACTACTCAATGTGGCGATCTCGCTGTGCGTAACGGAGTGCGGAGTGTAGGGTTGTAGTGCGTGACTAAGAAATTAAAGACTAATGTAGTGCGTGACTTGAAGAAAGTCACTTTTAGACCGTAGTTATGAAAACAATAATCCAATATCAAAAAATATCTAGTACTTACATCTACGCACTAAGTACTCTTTGTGTATTCTTATGTGTTATAAAAATAGAATAGAAAAAAAACCATCTGTAATATAACTGTGAGTTTCTGTTTCTTATTGACAGAACTGCACCATGAGCTATGAAATCCTATATTATATACCTACTGTAAAGTGTGTGTTATGAAGCTTTTCTAATACTAATTTAGATTTCGGATTATTAATCTATAAGTTGTCAAAACAAAAGACAACATGCAAAGCAATTGTTAGAATTACTTTTTGAACTAACATACATTGAGGTTTGTGGATATTAAAATATATGTATTTTATGTAAACTTGACATTCGTTTTATTTACATATCCCATTTATTAATTCGTTTAGGTTTCGACGTAGAATTCGGTTAGACAATCAAATTCTTTGATATAACAATTATTAGCAAAAACGTTTTTGCGAAGTTCAGTTCCTTACTATAGTCCCATATCTGACAGACCCCGCCGAAGGCACTTTATATGAGGGCGCAGAATTTGTTTTCGCCTCTTGGCATCTTGATCAACTAGGGGTAAAATTGAGCAGTGCCACGTTTGCAATAAACAATTCAAAATATTTCATTTGAAACCGAAAAGTCTGTATTTATTTATTAAATTATATAGAGTGGCAATATACAGAGGTTGCAACAAGTGTACCACGAAACGTAAGTAATATCTACACTATAACAAGGATTGCTTTAAAAGTACGCAATATCTGGGGAGTATGGCGGATGAGTTAGGATGTCCCAGCGAAACGTTTCCAGGAAGTCCTTGACCTGCATCCCGACGTGTGGTCGAGCATGGTCATGCTGGAAAATTACCTTATCGTGCCTTTTAGCGTATTCCGGCCGTTTTATCTTCACAACAATGCTCAAATTCTTGAGCTGAGCTCGATAGCGATCGCCCGTGCTGCCCAAGCTGCTGAAACCGGTTTCTCCCGGTTTCAGCAGCTTGTAATAAATGACACCCTTTTGGTCCTACCAAATGCAAAGAATTACCACGGATCCGTGGATGCCTCTCTTCGGCGTGGCTGGTGAGGTCGATGGAAGTGATTCACCGGGATACGAGCGATATTTTTAAGCTATTGCATAGCTTTTATCGCGGGCCTTAGGTCAGCGCGGCGACCGAATGAAGAAATTTCTTAACGAAAATTAATGATTTTAAACTGATAATTACGTCTAAACGAGTACTGATTACGATTCGAAAAAAATATATGCTAAACAAGAACATTTTCCTAATATTCTTAGCTTTGAATATTTTAGATTTTGTTTATATTACATAGTGTAATTAATTTGTGAAATCAGGTCTAACCGAACACAAAAACGACTACTATGCAAATACTATCTGGCGTATTTTTATGAAACCTGCACCATTTTAAAGATAATTTAATTATCTATCTTTTTATCTACGATTTTTTTCGAATAGTCAAAGAATAATATCCGGTTTATATTGATTAAGCTTTATTGAATAAAATTCGTGCGCGGCGCTCTATCGGAAGACGTTTAAATTATTCCGAATCATTTGCTTCCGCAGCCGCAAATGATTCGGAATAATTTCAACGTTTTCCGATAGAGCGCAGTTATCTGATACCAGAAAAAATAAAATAAATAAAATAAATAAATAATTATAATTGCACAAGTTGTTAAAAAATGCTATGCAATAGTTTTACCGCGGCAGTCCCCGAGTGCCACACGGTTTTTTTTTGCGTTTGGGGTTCTCGTAAAAGATCCACTTTTCGTCGCCGGTGATTATTCGGCGGAGAAAACCTTTTCTTTTTTGATGGTGAAGGAGCATTTCACAAGTCATGAAACGTCTTTCGATGCCTCTTGGTTTCAACTCGTGAGGAATCCAATGCCCTTCCTTTTGAATGACTCCCATTAGGGCTCCGTATTTTGAGACAAAACGTCGATATCGTTGAATAAGTGAGTTGTTTCAGTTCTCCAACTTTCTAGTAATTATTCATAACTATGTAACTGTTGTAGAAAATGAGGTTTTAATGTTTTATAATTCAAATTTCAATGCAATCATTCTACATTTTTTTAATTTATGATCCATCAAGTAGTTTCTCTCTTATGATCGTTTTTGTAAAGTGCTATATTTTTGACCTTCAACTCTCAGAAATGACAGGCGACTATCTTTATTCCTACCAGCATTTACGTCAATTCCAATGTATGTTGACGATGTTTGGCTGAAAAACATACTTTATACACACTACTCTATTTTTCAGTTTACCTTTAGAAAATGGCGTGTAAAGTTTCGATTCAGAGAAGTGTATTTATTTATGATGAAAAATTGCACGATACAAACATACATCAGTTTTAATCATCGATCTGTGATCAAAATCATTGAAAAATCTAATTATGTGGATACCTTCCGTGAGCGTTGAGCTCCACGCATGCGCGTTGAAAATGGCGGTGCATTCTTAATTAACAAGCTGTCAAATCGCTAATTAATGGATGACCGTTGTCCGGAATCGTGGCGAAATTACTCGTAATTATAATATTGTAGGTAAGTGAGACTTTCAGAGGCAATTCAGCTACAGCATGTTTTGAAATTCTTCTTTAAAGGGATAATTCGCTGCCTATAGGGAAAAGTGAGGAGCATGCAATAGTTATGGTAGACTATGCTATTTTTTTCTTTTTATTTTATTTATTTAAAGAAATGCACATTTTATAAACTACAGTACATTACATATTATCATTAGAGGCTCCGTTGTAAATAGTAGCAAAAAAGAGAGTACCGCAGCCCAGTCCTTCTTTAGATCAACGCTGCCTTACTAGGCCTAGGCCCGTACTAAGGCAAGCGTACTAAGAAAATAGTGGCTTGTGCATACTTCAAACTACATATGTTAAAAGAGAAAAAAAATAGTATCTAATAATATTAGGAATAAACTTAAGGCAATTAATAATGTATGTAGAAATAAATCATTACTTTAAAAACTAGGTCAATGATATGTCAATGCGTCTGTCAGTCTTTTAGTATGCAAATAATATTTGTAAAATACCTATCATAAATCACAATAAAATTTATTTCAATAACTGCTATGCAGCGACATATTTTTTACTTGTCCAAATATGAAGTGTATTATATATGAAAAACCTTCAGGGGCTGTTGTTTGATATGTGGTAATTATAAAATGGTTGTGTCCTCCAATGCTTTCCCGGCAAGTAGCCACGGACTGATTTCATCTGAATAGTAAGTTCATAAATAAAATCGATTAGCGCCCTCTCTCCTTTATACATGATCGCCCCAGGCGGCGCAATTCGTATCTTGGCAGCCTCGGGCGGCTCGGCGTTATAATTGAATTATTTAATTAAATTTTTAATTTCAATTTTTTCCTTTCTTATACTACGAGATTTTTGTGTATATGTTACGGTCAGAGTAATAAGTGCGGTTATTATTAATAATTACCGGAAATTATAAATAATAACCGCATCATTTGGTCAATGTGATAAATTCTGGTGAAATAATCACTTTAACCGGTTATTATTAATAATTTATGGACTGTTTTGGTTAAAGTAATAAATGCTTAATAAATCCTTCGTTTTATTAAACATTCTAAAAATAACATTAAACCATGGCTGATCGCAAACTTTCTGATATTATATAAAATTGTTATATAAAATTAGGTACTAATTACGTATTCCTTATACCTATTATTTATTTTTACATGGTACACTTAAATGCTTCGTTTTATAAAAAATTCTTTAAAAAAAATTACACTATGGCTGATTGCAAACTTTCTGATATTATATAAAATTATTATATAAAATTAAATACCTATTACGTATTCCCTATACCTTTAATCGAAGCATTTATTACTTTAACTACAACCGTCCATAAATTATTAATAATAACCGGTTAAAGTGATTATTTCACCAGAATTTATCACATTGACCAAATGATGCGGTTATTATTAATACTTCCCGGCAATTATTAATAATAGCCGCACTTATTAATCTGACCGTAACATATACATAAAGATGATAATTGTGTGTGAGAGTGTATAAAAGAGAGATAGGGCAAGTATGTATGTGTAATATGTAATGTAATAATATATATGTATCGATAACTTGGGTTGTCGACTACAACGGGCGAGCCCGTCACATCAGGAAGTTGTAACGATTAGTCGTTCTATCTCTCTGGAGTGAACGTAGAAGACTTGGGACAAAAACAGTCCACCATCTAGCTACGTCACAAGCCCGTAAAAGGCCAACGCCTTAACCGCGAGATAGCCAGAAATGTTACCTGGCGGGCCGACACTCACGCCCTTACTTCCAATTGTGACCAGATTACTCCGGTCTCTCGATTGGTTCCGAGTTCGGGGTCGCTTGCGCGGTCCTCTCCCTTACGAAGCGGTGAAACGGTGTATATCGAATCTATCGCGGACCACAGCGTCCTTTGCCCGGCTGTTCACCCAGGATCGGATGGCCGATGGTCGTTTCAAGAGCAGTCGCCGTAAGGTCCGCAACCACCCCCGCTCTATAGGAAACAGTACTGCTTCCAGGCTCCCCCGACGGTTAGTCAGAGTGCATAGTCGACTGGCTTACGCCGCACGGTACGCAGACCGTCCAGGAGCGCCAGAAGTTTGATTCCCAGGGGAAACTGACCAAGGCCAGAGTCCTACCCAGGCTCACACTTCATGCGTGGAGGCCGTCGGATGGGTGTTGACCCGTGAGTGTGACCAACCCTGAACAGAATGGGTCTTCGTGGCCAACTCAGCAAGGGCCCATTAACTCCCCAATGTATCGATAGTACACCATTATATCGACGTATGGCTCTATCTATTTATGGCGAAGCTAAGTTGCCAAAGACACTAGTGCGAAGAGGAAATTGAGCCCTGCGTATTGCGTATTGCGAATTGAAATAAAAATGTTTGATTTCTAATAGAAATGGTTTAACCAATCGTTATTAGTTGGGCACTATTACAATCAAATAAAAATCCAAGCATACTATAAATTACTCAATTTTCATCGTGCCTTGACATTTGCGAAGCTATCAATGACTGATACTCGCACTGGGATTAATACGTAGTAGAGGCTATAGATTCGATAGAATTCTGTTTGACCAAAAATTGGTCAGTTTGGGTAAAATTTGTTTAATTTATTCTCCTTTTTGCTGATTTTTTTTGGGCCACTCCTTTTTTCCCTATTTTTTTCCTCAGTTGTACTTTTGACTTTCGGGTTTTTATATATAGTTCTACTAGTTGCATCTAGGTGGCGTTTTCGACGTAATTGAGATTTATTTGAATAATAAAGATATTGTAAAATATTGTCATTATTTCAGTTAGACCAGCAAACAAAAGCTCCATGGACCCCCTATCACTGTTGGCCCTTGTGCACTGCACCATCTCGCACCTTAGTACCTACGCCACTGATTACGAACGAAGTTACAGGCAACGGCTATATACAGATATAATATACGTACAGATATATGACATACGTGTAGATATGTAACTATATTTTTCAATGGTGATATTTTGTTGCCTGTAGCGTGGGAGAAAAAGAGGGAGAGCTAGAGAGAGCGATAGGGACAAAAAAAGCGTCCATTCCGCACGTCGCGGCTTCGAATGCGTAGCCGTCATTGCTGACGAGGGTATCTGCTACTCCGATACACTTCTTTCCCTGTCGGCCTTCTTAATTGTATTTCATCCCCCATTTTGGGTAGATGGGCGTGTTGGGGTATGGTGAAGGGAACGGGGCAAAGGGGTGGAGAGGGGGGGGGGGGTGGTTCCATTGCCGAATCGACCAATGCTCCTCTCTTGATAGGGGATTGGACTCGCTTCAATGGGCGCTAGATTGAATTGGGAGGGGTGGCGTCCCTTTTCGAGGGGGACCCATAGGCGATTCTGGAATATTTAGGTACTTACATATATGGGTATTAGTTAGTACATATTATTAGGTAGGGCACACTGAAATGATCGGGGAAAGGCAAAACAACAATGTTACCGTGAACTCAGAGCGCTACGTCGAAATGATCACCAACTTCTTTTTCCTTGAATTACAACGGCGACGTTTTCCAATCCGACGTGTGTGGTTCAAGCAGGATGGGGCGACCGCCCACACAGCCAGAGCATCAATGGACGTTATTCGCCCTCTCTTCCCTGGTCGCCTTATTTCCAGGTTTGGCGATGTTCATTGGCCTCCTCGGTCCCCAGATTTATCCATATGCGATTTTTTCTTATGGGGACACTTCAAGGCTAGAGTATACGAGAACAAGCCCCGAACCCTGGACGAATTGAAGGACGCAATTCACGTGGAAGTCGCCCAAGTTGAAACAGCGATGTTGGAGAGAGTCTACGCGAATTTCCAAGAACGCCTCCAGCACTGCATCAACGATTTCGGCCACCACATGCCTGATGTGATTTTCCACACTCGACTGTCTTAAATACTATTTCCTTGCGAACCTGATTCCATCAATAAATATGTTTTTGAGTAAAAATTAACTATTTTATGATTTTTTTTAAACCGTCCGTCCTCACTGCCGCACCTGTATATATACATACCAAAACTGAATTGTATTTTTCAAAGTCCTAAAAATATATATAAAAAGCCCATTTTGCATGTTTGTTTCTTTGCTATCGGACCTTTAAAAATAGGTATAGGCATATGATTTACTAAAGGACGTTTAATCGCCCAACCTATACGAACATACGTGATACCTACGTCCGCTATATTATCATATAGAAAAAAATATATAAAAATTATATATATATATATATATATATATATATATATATATATATATATATATATATATATATATATATATATATATATATATATATATATATATATATATATATATATATATATATATATATATATATATATATATATATATATATATATATATATATATATATATATATATATATATATATATATATATATATATATATATATATATATATATATATATATATATATATATATATATATATATATATATATATATATATATATATAAAATTATTTTCAATAATATGTAAAATTAGATTCATGAAAAGTTACTTATCTGGGGTCCTGGTGGACCAGAAACATTTAAACGATAGTTAATGTCCTCTTTAAATACTTAGGGCAGCAGTACCTGTTTCCGCAATTGATAACTTATGATGTTCTTAGTTACTTGATGTTCTTAGCAGCCGAATTACTGTATGCCCTTGGATGTAATAAGTATAGGAGGATGGTTTCTGTAACAGAAATGGATGTTAGTAACTTATTTTAGAAGAAATTATATGACTGAGAATATTTCGACACTAGTCGTATTCATCTCTATGACATTTCTGATAGAACAATTTTTTCAAAATTTAAATTTAAAAAAAACTGAACATAAAACAACTAACATCCATTTCTGTTACAGAAACCATCCTCCTATACTTATTACATCCAAGGGCATACAGTAATTCGGCTGCTAAGAACATCAAGTAACTAAGAACATCATAAGTTATCAATTGCGGAAACAGGTACTGCTGCCCTAAGTATTTAAAGAGGACATTAACTATCGTTTAAATGTTTCTGGTCCACCAGGACCCCAGATAAGTAACTTTTCATGAATCTAATTTTACATATTATTGAAAATAATTTTAAAAAATTTACACCCTTAAAATATCAATATATATATATATATATATATATATATATATATATATATATATATATATATATATATATATATATATATATATATATATATATATATATATATATATATATATATATATATATATATATATATATATATATATATATATATATATATATATATATATATATATATATATATATATATATATATATATATATATATATATATATATATATAATTAATTAATAATTTATTGAGAAATCTGATGAAAAAAGAAGGATTTACCTACCTTTTGGATAAAAACCTAAAGGAAAGGATGTTATAAAACACAAAAAGTGCTACTTTCGCATATGCAAATTTTCCCGTGCAACTTTATGATGTATAAAAAAGGTGGGGCAAATAAGCGACTAAAAGTAAATCAGTTTTCAAAATTCTATCGAATATGTGGCAAAATCCGCCACCAATTTAATCTTGATTCAACTTTGCGGTTCTGACGGTGATTAATTGATTGCGAAGGGAAGTTTTGATCCCCGCAATCGAGTGACAGTTTCCCGACAGACTTACAAGTTAACCCGTGTCTTATAAACGCCCACTAATTAGTCTGAATTAAGTGACATATTTGAATTAACGCCGTTACAAAGTTAACGATGGCTTGGTTGTGACCCTCGCTTAATGAGCGAAATGGTCTCACCCTCAAATTAAGGTAGTAAGCCTAGTAGAAGTAGGGAAAAATGCTATAAAAAAAGGCTATGTAAGGGATACTCATTAATCTACCAAAGTTCGGTAATGTATATGTTACATTATAGTATTATTTAATATTTATCTCTAAATTATATATTTATTTATGTATGTATGTGTATATCTATGTATATACTTAAGTTTTATAACATTACGTACTATTTTATGTATACATATCTATCTTCTTAAATTAAATATAATACATTTATTTATTACATACTATGTATATAAAGAAATAATACCGCAAGTTACATAAACCACTCTACATTCTTTTACATTAAGCCTACCGTACTTCTACTCTACATTCTTTTACAATACAGACGAGGCCTAGTTAGGATGGTTTTTAAACTAAAATATATGCAACTTTATAGATTTAATAAAGAAATTTGAATTTATATCATCTAAAAATTTTCACGATAGATGTCGTAATACGGGTTAGAAATTATTATATGTGGAACGATTTTGCCTCGTTTTAGCGTGATAGAAGAGAAATCATATTATAATGTAACTGCTGATAACTGACAATAACTGAGTCTTGCATAATATATTTTTACATCTTTTGAGTGGTAATTAAGATCCAATTATGATATTTTAGCGCTGGCGTTAGTGAAAGCATATTTGAAGCATATTTGATGCATGTTGTTGAGCTCTTTAAAGCATATTTTATATATAACAGCTGCAATGACACCTACTGTATAACGGGTCATCTGCAATAGTGCCCATTATGTATAACTCCAGTGATATATTAGTGATTTGGGAGCCACATAAGTTTATATTTGCTTTTAAAGGTACCATGCTAATAGAAAATGCTATAGAATATAACTGCTCTATAATCGCTGTTGCAAGTACCAATTTACATCTATGTTTTATGCGTTATAAAAAGTGGTGAAGTAAACGCTTATGTGATAGGTTAATGTAGCATTTTTGTTGTATAACCTTTTTAGTGCTAAAAAGTGTTGCGAATAACATGTATTCTTATATGAGATGCAGCGTAACAATAAATGAAAACAAGAGTTTTGTTTTAAAATGCAATTACATAAGTTGGAGAACGGCGCTATACAAAAGGTATTAAACTAAAAAATGTTGTTATTGCTAATTATTGGATATACTTTTCTTCAGCCACGTAATTCAGCTTAGCTGCTATATAATGAAATGTTTCACATGTAATAGCTTTCGTTTGGTATATACAGCAAATTCGTTTGGTATTACAAAAAACTTTGCAAGTGGGTACAAAATTACCCATTGTCCTTTGCAAGTTGGGTATTGTATATTTTATTTTATATTGATCGAAACACAATATCTAAGAGTGTCATACTAGTATAAAAATCATGAACAAATAACGAATCGTATAGAATACAACGATTTAACTACAAAACCTTTCTCAATAATCGAGAAAGCTACAGATTGGATTCTGGAGGTTGATTCGGTCTCTAAGCAGTATAAATTCCCTGAAAGTCTCGGATGCACAGCCCTCCGTCCAGATATAACTCTTTACTCTCTATCCCGGAAGGTGGCTCTTATTGTAGAATTAACTGTTCCATGGGAATCAAATATCCCAAAAGACCACGAGTACAAATTAAATAAATACCATGATCTTGCAAATGCCGTAACCCGGAACGGCTTCACTGTTCACCTTCACGCGGTGGAAGTTAAATCTCTATTTCACCTCTTTAAAGATCTTGGCCTTTCCAGAAAAATAATCAACTCTTTCTTAGAAAAATTATCTAAAACTGCGATTTGCGCATCTCAAATTCTATGGCTTCGAAGGGGGAGTGAATGGGTGGTAAGGTGAACGCTCACATGTGGCAAGACAGCTGTCCTAAACCTACCACAGCCGGTTCGTAAGTCCGGAATCCACTGCTCACCCCCCAGAAGTGTAAAAAAAAATAGTATTATGATGGGCCCGACTCCGGTCGGTGAATTCCATGGCAGCTCCGTTTGTATTTATTGTATATAAAGAATATCCTTATGCAAAATAGCAGCAGCTGTAAATCGTGAGTCCCGATGAAATGTATTCCATAGTCCCCGATAGTCAAGATAAATAGTAAATAATCTGTAAAGTCATAAATCAATCCTCGACAACAGCTTCTCACTCTATATTTTTTATAGAATATTATGCTACTTTATCGAATAATTTCTTTTCGTGACTTTTATCAGTATTTATTCAAAGGCGTTGTACCTACGTAGCTATTATCCGTCGTCCACTATCTATTAGGAGCGACACACTTTTGGCACCGCGGACACGTACCAAATGTTCTTATTCAGGCTAGGAGGCCAACTTAATATTTATTTTTATTTTATTTATTTTATTAACTAAATGTATACAGCATATTTTTTATATAAAAAAAAACATTTTATAAATTAACATCAATATAGCCATTAATACATTTTAAATTAGCAAAAAATATAAAGTACCCATTTAAAAGATAATAATTTTATAACCTTCTTTTTAAGAAAAAAGGAAAAAGAAGCATTTCTAAATATAAATGTATAATTACAATAGGGGAATGGAAATGGAAGGGAGGGATTGTTAAAACACATACATACGTATACTATTGACATATATATATATACATATAGACATACATACACACATAAATATATTGTATATAATAAAGTAATAACTAAATTTAAATTAATTATCGTTCCTGAGCTTTTCTTCGACTGCGTGAAGAAAAGGCTTCCTGTCCAGAGAAAAAATGTCAAGGTCATTAAACCTGTTATTAAAAGAGGTGAGTAACCGTATCATAGTAGAGTTGCTGAAGTGGCTTGAATTGCACCTGGGCACATGAAACAAACGAGAAACTCGGGTACTTCTGGGGGGCACTCTCAAGGAAATTCGCTCAGTTAAAGCTGGACAGTCTATTAAACCATGACGGATGTCATATAGGAAAGACATGTCGGTTATGGTCCGTCTATTATAGAGCAGTGCAACCTTAAAGTAATCCGCTCTTTCCTCATATGTCTCGAAGTTCGAGTGCTCGCGCCAATTTAGGTATCGCAAGAAACGCTTTTGGACGCACTCAACCTTGTTGACAGATGCAGCATACATCGGTGACCATATAGTGGATCCGAAGTCTAAGACACTTCTGACATATGCGTAATACCTACAGTGTTTTTAAGGCGAGGGTGTCACTGAACGGTCTGCATACTCTAAACAAAAATCCTAACATTTTCTTGGCCTTAAGAACTATGTAATCTATGTGGTCGTTGTATGTAAGCTTCGTATCTAAATAAAGTCCGAGGTCGCGTAATAAAGATGTTTTTGGAATGTTTTCGCCATCGATAAGATAGTTATATACAATTGGCCGAGTATTTCTGGTAAAACTGATGGTATTGCACTTTAAGGGATTGATATTTACGACTTAATAGAGTAGACTAGACTATGTAAAGCTTTCGATTGCATGCAGTTCCACACCATATATGTGACGTCTAAATTCAAACTCCTTCAGACCCCACTGAGAAATATATAAAGATATTATACACGGAAATACTCATGTTTTAATAAGGATTACGTATATAACTCAGACTGTGGTTCATTCGTATGAATTAACATGACGCGTAACGGTGTTGGTGTGACGGTAGTTACCGTGTCGTAATGTTAAAAACATAATGTTATTTTATTACGCCTTTTAATTTGGAATGTTTGAACAAGCCAATGAGCCTCGAATTAGGCCATTTTTTTAATAGGCTTTAGGTTATTTTCGTGCACTAATATATGGATACCTAATTAGATATCACCAACAATATTCGACACAAAATTGAATTCGCATCTTCTTCTTTAGTATGCGCTAATATTTTTGTTACTAACACTTTTCTTCTTAATCTAGATGTTATAATAGGTAAGATTTTCTTATTATTTTTAATCGAACAAATCATACTTTTTCTACAAAAATCACTACAAATAAATGATATATAAATATTTTAAAATAGAGGTTTACACTGATAAAATATATTGATAAAAGTTAATTCATTCAAAATTTCTGATATTATATATTATATAAAGTCCCGGCTTTATAAACGAAAACGTTTTTATAAAAGTTTGTATGTATGTACCTGCGCTTAACATAACAAGCCATTTATTGTGGCAATAGATTAGCGGTTGGCAACTTCTTCCAAACGCCGATTTCTAAAAGCTTATCAGTGCGTCATATCGGTTTACTACGCTAATCCATCAGTAAATATCAAAACATATTATGGTAGTCGTCTTAATCTTATCGAAAACTTATATTATCGATAGTTATTATATGTATCAAGTCACATATTTTTAAATGCATGCGCTTTTTTTCGTTGAATTTTTCAGAGTTATATTCATACTTCATTAATTCCAATAAATATACTCTGAAATACAAATTTCGAATATTTTACCTTTTCACAATATAATCAAAAGAAAACGACTTCAATAAGGAGTTACAGATTTAGATCTGTAACTCCTTATTGAAGTTCCGGTTTAGACCGGAACTCCAGCATAATAAGTTTCACATGGTGAGTTTTAATTAACCGGCATCCTTGAAGGGGTGAATTAGTAAGAGCAAGTGAGCAACTTCTACATAAAAAAAAACGTGTAGCACTCGGGGACTGCCGCGGTAAAGCTATTGCATAGCATTTTTAACAACTTAGGTATGCAATTATTTTTTTCTGATATCAGATAACTGCGCTCTATCGGAAAACGTTGAAATTATTCCGAATCATTTGCGGCTGCGGAAGCAAATGATTCGGAATAATTTAAACGTCTTCCGATAGAGCGCCGCGCACGAATTTTTTATTCGATAAAGCAAAAAAAAACGGATTATTCGAAAAATTTCGTAGATAAAAAGTAGATAGATAATTAAATTATCTTTAAAATGGTGCAGGTTTCATAATAATACGCCAGATAGTATTTGCGTAGTAGTCGTTTTTGTGTTCGGTTAGACCTAATTTCACAAATTAATTACACTATGTAATATAAACAAAATCTAAAATATTCAAAGCTAAGAATATTAGGAAAATGTTCTTGTTTAACATATATTTTTTTCGAATCGTAAGCAGTACTCGTTTAGACGTAATTATCAGTTTAAAATCATTAATATTCGTTAAGAAATTTCTTCATTCGGTCGCCGCGCTGGCCTGGCCCGCGATAAAAGCTATGCAATAGCTTAAAATTATGGGAAAAACAAAAAAAAACTTATTTTTTTGATTTTTTTACTTTAAATTTGAGAATTAAATTTATTAAAAAATATTATAAAAGGGTTGAGCACGATGCGTCATCTAGCGGTAGGTAATATTGTTTATTGGCGATATTTTACCTACTGCTAGACTTTAACGCCTGTGAAGCTTTTATTTAATAGTCAAGGTCTTCAAATAAAAAAATGCAAAAATAAAATCTTTTTCATTTAAAAAAAAAAAAAAAAGACAAGTTGCTATGTGCCCGTACTCATTCACTCCCTTGAAGGATACCGGTTAATTAAAACTCATTTATATATGCCGAGGTTCGTTTCAGAGCCTGTAGCTCATTAGTAGGAGTAGGAAGGAGACGCATGCTACGAAATATCCGGCCAAGGTACTGAAACACATACGAACACACAGACACACACTCGCTCTCTCTCTCTCTCTCTCTCTCTCTCTCTCTCTCTCTCTCTCTCTCTCTCTCTCTCAAACACACACACACATACACACACACACACACATGACGCACGGAAATAGCGCTTGCCAAATACAGTGCACTTCCACCACTACAACTGCGATATCGTTAATCGCGAAATGGCTTCCACCAATTTCTCACCTCCACAGCTTGTCGTTCAAGATTTAAAACCCCTTAAATCTCAATCCGTCAGGGGTTAACCCTACAAATGGCGTTGATACAGCCCCCTCCGCTCAATTCAAGGGGTTGAATTATTCAAATTTCTTATCGGCGGGAGATTTGATCGGATTGGCGGTGAATTTTAATACCATTAAAGCTATTTTGAATGGGGAGAAGTTATTTCGCTTAGGGAGAAGTTTCGCCTGTGGCTTTCACTTACATTCATTCCGGAGTTCTGTAAACGTTATTATGTAAACACTATTTTGGAGAAATTCCGCAACCAGTATAAGGATCTTCATTTTGAGAAAGAGCACTGCGCAGCGTGTATCAGGTAATGACTACCATCTCATGCAGATAAATTATTCAGTAAGGAAAGTATAGTGGCTAGGGGAGAAAAGCAATCATTGGACCGGCGCTTTCATTGGACCACTATAGTATTTCGAAAACTATGACAGCTAGCAACGCCAAAACAAGTCGAGACAAGCCGCTCGCGTTTCAGTCGTCTGATCAATTCGATGTAAGTGTCATTCTAGTCATGTCTGTCAGCATGTACTAGTATAAAGATTGAAGCAAATTTATTGTGTTTCTATGTGTGAGAATTTATTTTGAGTCACCTACGTCCGTGATTTTTTTATATTTATTTTACTACTTAACGGTCCAATGAATGTAAAATATAAATATAAAGGTGGTAAAATAAAATAAAGGCAACATCTTCAAAATTCCTTTTTTTTTCATTTATTAGGAAAACCATTATATATATTAAGATATGAGGTCGTAAAGTTAAGTGGTCCATTCATAGCAACTCTCCCCTATATATTCGGCGTACATATATCAGGTCTGAATGTATGCCAGACAGCACCTAAACGAAACTGCAACTAATGCCGATTCACTCTCACCATCTGCGCGGTAGTTCCTTTTGATCCGCGGTAGTAAGTACCCCAAATAATACTGACAAAAGTACAGAAAAGCTTAACATTAAAGTACTTACGCCTTAACATTAAATTTTATAATCTACTCCCTACGACTATTAATCAGCTGGAGGACGTAAAATACAAAAAGATGAGATGCTGATGAGCCACCCCTTCTTTGATCTGACAAAATTCGATAGACATATATGACTTATTAAACATTGCACACATTTTATTTTATTTTAATTTGACAGTAAACTTACACATAGTAAATACACGATACTATTATTTGCATAAATAATTTAAACAAACTAATTTACTATCCTATAAACTTAATATAAATACCATAAGCACGTTAATAATAGTTAAGTGGAAAAAATGGGGGTAGGTATGTGAGGCAAATTAATAATTGGATATTAATATTTATAATATATAATGATGCAATATAAGGGTGTGGTATAATACAGGGTGAGTTTTTAATTAGTGACATCCTTGAAGTGGGTGAATCAGTACGAGCTAATAGGTAACTTTTGATAGAAACTTTATAGAAAAAACACAAAAACAAAAAAAAGGGTTGTTCTTTCTTTTTTTAAATCTCAAAAAAAATGTTTCGAAGAAATAGTATTAAAAGATTGTTTATTCGATTGTTTATTCGCTATATTTTACGTATTGCTAGATGGCGCAGCGCGCTCAACGCTTGCTAAACTTTTTTTTATCAGTAAAGTTTTTGAAATTTAAAAAAAAAAATAAACAAACTTTTTTTTTGGTTTTAGTTTTTTTTGTTATTAAAACTTGCTTATTTACGCGTACTGATTCACCCACTTCTACGATGTCACTAATTAAAACTCACCTGTATAATCAAGGCATATAATCACGGAGCGCTGCTCCGAGCATACAATACATTACAGTAGGATGGCAGTCAGTAAAATCTTAAGAAGTAGGAGAGAGACTAGACATGATCGAATCTATAATTAAACTCATGAAGTCATTAAATACGTCTAATCTTTTACATGTGGTATCAAAAACACGACACATTTTGGTAAGAGGTTTATTAGGCACAATATTGCTATTGCAAGCGATAACAGAGAAAATATATGAGAGATCCTCATTAGTCGCGAGGGCACAGGAAATGTAACATTTGCTAGAGTATCTGTGCTGTCTAGTCCATTGTGCAAAAGCTTATGGAGATACGCTATATCATTATATCCCATTTAACCCCTCAAGCCCCGATTGGCCCATATCGGCCACAAACTGATTCAGCGTGACGGGCCCGTTTTAATTTTATTTTAATTTAATTTGTTTTATTTTATTATGTTTTACTATGTTAATATGTTTTATTTTAATTATGGGTACAGTGGTTTGGCAGCAATTAATGTTTTTGTGAGACAGTGTCATAATTAATTTTTTTTACAAATTTTTACAAAAATTTTTTGGGACATCAACTTGTCAATCGGCTGAGGGGCCAAGGCCTGAAAGATTAAATGATAGTTTTATATATACAAGTATTCATAGAATCATTATTTGACTATATTGCTTTCATATTACATTGAGCAACATTATTTAAATAACAGCATCTATAAAAGGAGCTACCTATTATTTATATTGATTTTTAAATTATTTTTGACATATCTTAATGCTGTTTATTGGATTTTCTTTCTCAGTATATAGTTATATTATTTGAAACATTTTTACTGCTTATGTGATCTGATTCTAACAATTTGCGATTATTTTAAATTATTTTATTAATTTAGACAACTGAACTCATTACATTTCCTATTTGTTTTTATAATAGGTAAAATACGCAAACTAGCATCATGCAAAATGCTTGTGATAAAAACCTGTTACTTACAGTAACTTCTGTAAACCTGTTACTTACAGTAACTTCTGTATATCTTAACCTATAGTAAGTTGTGAAACTTCAGACAGCGGAATAAAATGTAATTTCAGTCTGCTGCAGTGGGATGTTGCAGGGTAATGAAACCTAACGATAATGCAAGAGTCTTGGGTTTCGTTGATCATATGCTTCGTATATATAACTTTCAAGGACAACTTTTCACTCGACGACTAGGTATTACCTCAAGACTTTCACTCAACGGCACGGCGCTAGAATAACTCATGTAACCCTTACCGTTGAGGAGTTATGACTGATTCTTTGGTCATTCGGAGTTTATTTATGACTCTCAGCCAACCTCTCCTCTGCTTGACGACTTAAGCATACAAACACGCAAGCTGAATACACTTAGCAAATGAGGATTCTCTATTTTTAGAATAGACAAGTCAGTTCACGCTGCAACCTTTGGACCACGATATATGTATATATATATATTAAATTATTTGCGGGCAACAAAAGCATTTCATCGCTACCTCTGGCGAGACGTTTTCACTTCAAAAGAATAGGTATGCTTATCCGTTTAAGGACCTCTACATTACATACCTGGTATCTCTGGATTTCCTTGCGTATTAAAGGGACCAACATCGGCCGACATAATAAAATAAATGTATAATAATTATAAATAATAATAATGAACGTCCGCAGCTGTGCTGAAACACTGCTTCCCGACAGATTACCGAAGTTTAACAGCGTCAGTACCCGGATGGGTGACTGCCTGAGTTTTCCACTTGATGTTATATAATCCGCCCGCCTTTAAGATAATTGACGATATAGGTATATCAAGGTGGGCCGTTACCGTATAGGTTATAAAAGTAAAAAATAAATAAATAGGTAATCTTTGGAACAAAATTAAATACTTTGAGGTCATAATAATGGCACGTATTTTGGATAACTCTATCCTTTACACTTTATCATTTTTTATAAAATTTTATCGTCGATGATTTAAACGATAAAAATCGATGCTTCCTGTCTTAATCTAGTATCTATTTGTTTTAATTGATAAAAAAACTGACGTAAGCTAATCTCCACGTGATAAAATTGTGTTTTGTGTTAATTTAATAATAGAAAGATAAAATTTTGAAATGGATATTTCTTCGGTTTTAAATTTTAAATAGTATTTTGCAATTATCAATACTTTTTGCAATTCACAGAGCACTTTAAGACAGAGCGATTCTCCTTAGGGCAATATTAATTTTTTTAATGATTCATCTATAAATTATGTAATTATGGATAGGTAGCAAAATACCCTATGATTTCTTAAAAAAACATGTATACCGCAATGTATTCTATGCAGCAAGAGATCCATGGACGAAATTTGGTGAATTGACTAAAAAAGATTTTTTGTGATGATTAGAATAATAACAAAAAATCTTTCAATAATACAAGAGTCAAAGACATTCTAATTAACACTGTAATGTGTAAACAAATTGGAAATTGGTCGATATTTACTGTTGTCTTAGTACAATTTCGCCAAAAATCACTTAGTTGATGTTTAACTCTTCAATTAATGGTTTTTTAATTATATCGAAGACGCTTCTTTCTCTTTATGTGAGAGCAAGGGGTCGTCGCATAGCAAGGCAGCTCTTATGGCACTAGCTTCGAATACCATTAATTCAAAGCTAGTGCAAAATTGCATATCACTACCGAATTCCCTGGGCGAAAAGAACAGGGTAATTCTAAGATGGGTTCAGGGCCATGCAGGAATCGAGGGAAATGAAAAAGCCGATGAACTTGCTAAGACGAAGCAAAGGGAACGTTATACGGCTCTGAACCTTGCTGAACCAAAAAGCCTTGCAAACCTAATGCTCAAACAAATATGTTTAGAACAATCTGTCAACCACTGGAACGACACGTCAGGGTTGAATTAAGGCTTACGACCGTAAGACGGCCCGTGAGGCCTTATCGCTAAATACGAACAATCTACGCATACTGGTGAGGGCGCTCACGGGGCATTGTGGCCTGAACAAACACATGTTCAATCTCAAGCTCAGAAACACACAAATATGCAGGTTCTGCCAAGGAGCAGAGGAAACTCCCCAGCACCTCATGTGCGAGTGTGGCCCGCTGATGCGTAAAAGATACACCCACTTGGGTCGTCATTACCTCCAACCTGAGGAGGTAAAACAATCTGGCGCCAAAAGCCTGTTGCGGTTCTTAAATGACACGATAGATCAGCAATAGTCGCAGTATTACATGGCTCAAAAAGACCTTAGAAAAGCCCCGCTCAACAAATAAAAAAAAGGGGTCGTCGCACGTACCCTATGCCAAATGACATATAATAGGTAATGATATCTGGAGTTATGGTACCTACCCTATGGCACTCCTGGGATGACATAGCGATCCTAACATTATCACACACTTCTAAATCGTTTCAAGCATTTAGAAGTTATGGCGCAATAAAGCAGAATACTCTAAACTCTAAACATATAACTCTTCCTTTTTGTGGGAAGTCTTGTAAAAATGTTAATGTTTCGATTGTGTTTCTAGAATATGATAGAAAGCGCTAAGTACATATACACTAGGGACCTACATTCTTAAAAGTAGGTATAGATGTTGTCTGTCAATCACTCTACCATGACTGATTTATGAGGACCATATTTCGGTGGCACAATGTTAGTCTGCCACTGATTTCTTTAGTTTTGTTTGTTCGTATTACTGGCATTTTAAGATTTCGATATTATCTTGAAGGACGTTTCGATCTTCGGCCGGCTTTGTGACAACAATGATTATATGCCCCGGGAACCCAACAGCTGACAATTGTTATGACGTCAATTGAATTAATTCTATAATTGATGGCGTAAGTAGAACTATTTAGATTTTCGAGTAGGTACAGGCAGTTAATGGCTTATATTTAAAAATGATTTCATTTATTTATTTCATAGAAAAACAAAATACCGAATAGAAACTTTAAGGGGCTCTCAAGACGATCAAGCATGCTTGTATAGCTTCACGTCGCGGGCTGGGAGGGGATCGTAAACCGCAGGAAATATGCAAATATTTATTTTTTTATATTTACCAAAATGCCTAATTTTGTAGTTTTATACTAGAGAGTCACGTCATTCATCAATCAATTACGTCTAATTAACGTGACTCCCTAGTATAAACTACGAAATTAGGCATTTTTGATAAATATTTTATTTTATTTATTTATTTATTTATTTAAATCCAAAAAAAATTACAATGTTGACATAAATAATACAGTGTAGAAAAGAGCAAATTCTTCATCATTGTTTGCGAAGCAAATATAAAAAAAAATATTTGAATATTTCCTGCGGTTTACGATCCCGTCGTAAGCCAACAGTGCCTATAGGCACTGTTGGCTTACGACGGGTTAATGCATATATTAGAATTCCACAGTTGTTAACCCCTGCAATCGCGAAGCAAAAATTCAGCTGTCACTTACGCGCGCGCCGGCGACATTTTCGCGCGTAAATTCGGCGCAAGTCAATGACCTTGAGTAAAACGACTATAACTTGTAAACCACTATACGGAACATAAAAAGAATAACTGTAAAATGATCGCATTGAAATTTGACATATAAAACATTATAACCTTATCGGTTCTAATCTATCTATCTATCTAGAAACGCGTTCTATTTTTTAAATGGATTTTTTGCAAGGTGACCGTTGGCTAACCAAAATTGATTAGCTCAAATCTTAGCATTTGTAAGCGTCAAAACCAAGAATGGTTAACTCAAGTAGGAGGGGTTAACATTAATTGAATAAAAATGAATCAAATACAATATTAATTTGTATTTGATTCATTTTCACTATATTAATATTATTGTATGAATAAATGAATCAAATACTATATTAATATTAAATACATTACAACTAATCTCTAGTAGAACGCATCTACCTACTATAGGAGAAGGTAAAGTTCATACGATCATATGATAGATAGCTACTAAATAACAGTAATATCAGGGCCATAGTGGCTTTGACTAAAGTCGGCTTAACACGGTTGATAAATTTAAATAGAAATACAGATATATATTTTTACGTACTTGGGTAAATATGCAAAATAAAAAAAAAATAAAAAAATAATAGTTAATTATGTACTTTACACAAAATTAATCACATAATACAATAAAAGTAACAAAAATGTTATGTGAATCATTTTTCCTACATATTAAATATAAAATTGATATATTTTTTTATAAATTATTTGTTTGTTTGTTTGTTTGTTTATACTCTTTATTGTGAAAATGTCGCAATGAGCGGGTTTATTGTCATGTGACAATAACTTAAAACCAACCCTACTATGACGTGTTATATGTATGTGTGCGTGTAACATGTGTGTAAGTGTGTGTCTTATTATTGAATTCGATCGACAGAATTGAAAATGCAACTCCGTTAATTTCATCCCAACGGAAAATGGTGACCCAGCCCACTGGAAAGAGATAGACACCTGCAGACAAACCAAAGAAATAGTAATGGAATACAACCACAAACTTACCGAAACACTTCTAAGGACAAAAAGGCCCCAACTACGCAAACTAGTGGGACTGATAACAGGACACAACACACTAAACAAACACCTCTTCAAAATGGGCGGAACGAATAGCCCTATGTGCAGAGCATGCATAGAGGCGGAAGAAACCACAAAACACATTCTGCTAGATTGTAAACAGGTAGAAGTATACAGGACAAAACACCTTGGGACCCCAGGCACCCTGCGCGAGGCGGCAGGAAACCTGAAAGACCTGCTGGCTTTCGTCGAGGAGCTGGGGTGGGTGGAATAGCGCTACCCCGTTACACGCAAAATAGGCACACTGGATGTCGACTTGCGGAGGAACGCCCAGTATAACTAACTAAATTATTGGTATACATTTAAATGAATTGGCATTCGAAAAGTTTTTTAAAAGTCACGCTTGATTGGTTGCATATTTTGCTCAATTTCCTCGTTTCCTCGTGACAAATAACATGATGACGTCCAATTTCCTCCGCTAAACGTTTTATTTCTTATAACTTTCTTTTTCTTTTTCTTTCAGTTTTAAATCTATTATATTATTTGTCTCAATCTATTTAACGGAATTTTATATTCATTGTGCCGATTTTAAGATGGAATTGGGGTTTATATTTTTTGAGTTCTACATTTTAGTTTGTAACTAGCATATTACTAGAACGTTTAAATATTTTATTGTTTTATAAGAGCCCTGTCCACCCTGGAATGAGTTAGTCCCAGTTGGGTGTCATAATATAATAAGCAATAAGGTTAAGATTTTGCCAGTCTGTTTCTGATATTTTTGTAAGAATAATCAATCTTATATATAAAAATGAATCGCCGTGCGTTAGTCTCGCAGGATCTCGGAAATGACAAGAACCGATTTGAATAATTTTTCTTTTATTTTGTTTGGTGGTATTCAGCGGTGGTTTACAAAAAAAAATATTTAGAAAAAACCCAAAGGAACAGCTAAAAAATCGAAAAAATCGAAATTAGTACTTCTAGGGATGGCCACTTCGTATTTCTCTCAATAGATGGCGCTTTCTATATTTTCTAACAATAGATTCTATTGTTTGACAGCTACGCCATTCATAATTCATTCCGCGCCACTGTGTGAAATTGTTATTACATTTAACGTCGTTTTTTCTTTTAAAAAAGGTAGTGGGATTGGAGAATAGATTTGTTTCAAGCGAATTTAATTGCATTGCAAAAAATCACTTTGATCAGCCATTATATAAAGGTAAATAGACTTTGCAGGCTTATACATAACTACAAATTTGGTCTTAGTCTGAGGATTTCAATATTGTTAAGTTCTCAAGGAATGTTCGACAGATTTGAGTGACTGAAAACAATTCCGTGTCTTTTTGCAGTGTTCGTTATACTGCCGAGAAGAATAGGTAACATAGGTCGTCGTAGTCAGTCAAATGCGCGGCGATCTACTTCACGCTAGCCGCACTGACGATCAGCGAGCGACGGATAATGAAAATAGTCGTATTGGTATGTCCGAATTATGTTTGAGAGCGACTGAAAATGAACGACAAGCGAATACATTGAGAATGCAACAATTTTGTGCACAACATACACAATGCCAGCAATCACGACAAAATCAACATGACCGATTGCGCCGTCGCAGTATTCCTGTCAACCTGGAAAAAGCGGCATTCCATTACGATCCGGAAATCGATTACGGTGCGGAGAGATTAGTAGCAAGACTTTCACCTTTCCTTCTCCGACAGACTCACTACTTCGTACATCATCCCTCAAACAGTTTTGATGAAAAAACCAGTAGGGCAGTCCCCACCCTAAACAATGTAGTATTTTCTGACCTTATATCGTCCCGGTCCCCTGGCTTGGACATCATATTTACAGACGGCTCTAAGGCAGAGGTTAGAAATTGTGTGGGCGTGGGAATTTTCTACCACAACCGTAGAGTAGTCATGTTGTGGATTTATATTACTAAGTTTACCTTATGCACACATTTTAAATTATTTGATTTTGTTTGTATTTCTTTTGATAAATTATTGACCTATTTATCCTTTGCAATATGCTATGATATCCGTGTTAGTCCGTTCTACAATATTTCTCATTTTTGCTTTCATGAGTGTGATTCTTGATTTCTTCCTCTTCTTTGCTATGGTGTGGATTTGAAATTTTAACATCTTAGTCTGCTGTGAACATGCCCTTCAAATGATAAAGCTCTTTTCGTTTTCCTGTCAGGTCCTATAGATCGTAGACCACAGCCGATTTATTTTTAACCGACATAAAAAAAAGGGGGAGGTTATAAATTCGATCGTATTTTTCTTTAAATGTTTGTTACTTTAGAAATCCCTCATTTATGAATTGCTTTGGAAAATTCTTTTTATTTGAAAGGATGTACTTCCAGATTCGTCACATCTTTATCAAAATTTTGTTCTGATGATGTGATCCATGAGGAATTGAAGGAACTCCTCAAATATTATCATATGAAGTTGAAAATTTACATGTTGGTTCAGCTCCGATGACAATGCATTTTATATAGCAAGGATGCCCTGATTCTATACCCAGGATTGGCTCCCGACGAGGGGACTCCTCAGCGGTTAACAGCATAGTCACGAAATTTTGTATATGCATTCAATTATGACAGCCCGATCTAAGTCTCATCAAGGCAGGACTGCGGCACCCAGGGTTGGCTTCCAACGAGGGAACTCCTCAACGATCAACGGCACAGACACGAAATTTTGTATACGCATTTAATTATGATAGCCTGTTCTAAGTTTCACCATGACATGGCTGCTGCACTTATAAAAAAAAAATAACTCGGTTATTTTTGTTAACATTTTGTTTATTACCTGCAACTTCGCATTACGAAGATCTAGGGGCTAATTTTCTTGAGAAAAAATACGCTTTCTTTGATATGAAATATGGTCGTAGCTATACCGTACCACCCACGTTATACTTAATCCGTTTTCACCGTAAGCATGGAATCGTCCATCGATTAAGACTAATTCTCCTCCGAAGAACAAATATGATGGGCTAAACGTCGCCGTCATACCGGTTGTGTTCAAGGCATGTTATACAAGTGGTACCTACCTACTTTTAATTCCTTCCATGACCTGATTTTTTCGCTTACTGTCCTTTACACTTTTTTCGCGTGTCCTTTCAGCAGTTTCATGTATACCACCTTCGGTCTTTTTTTCCATAATGTTTTATTCTATCTACTTATATCTTATATATAAAAATTAATCGCCGTGCGTTAGTCTCGCAAGATCTCGAAAATGACTCGACCGATTTGAATGATTATTCTTTTGTTTTGTTTGCCTTAAATTCAGGGGTGGTTTACAAAAAAAATATTTAAGAAAAATTAAAAGAAACAACTGAAAATCGAAAAAAACGAAATTGGTCTTTTTGGGAAATGGGCCCCTTTCAATAGATGGCGTTCGCGGCGATCCTATTGTTTGACAGCTGCGCCATCCATAACTGTTATTCATTCCGTGCGATTGTGTAAAATTTGAAAAAGTCGAAAAAGTCAAAAGAGTCGGAAAAGTCAAAAAAGTAAAAAAAGTTGAAAAAGTCGAAAACGTAGAAAAAGTCGAAAAAGTCGGAAAAGTCGAAAAGTCGGAAAAGTCCAAAAAGTCGAAAAAGTCAAAAAAGTCGAAAAATGCAAAAACGTCGGAAAAGTCGAAAAAGCATTATTTTTTTATCATGGAAAATTAAATACATTGAATTTTTTTAAATTATAAAACGACTTTCATTTAATCACCGAACGAAACTCAAACCGTACACGATTCGGCCATATTATAGATTTCAATGAATTGGATTCGGAAGGTTGATTATCGTTTCAATAAATGGTTATAAAGAGTTACAAACAAATCAATTTTAGGTGGTACGAAGTTCACCGGGTCATCTAGTCTTTTATAGAAATTAACTCTTAAATAAATAAATATTACAAATAAGGCAGAACATAAAAACGAAGAACAGTAGCACTTTTTACTTAATTTAGGCTAGTCGATGTGCTTTAGCTACGAAGGGGTTTCGTGGGATTGCACCGGCAATCGGAAAGAATTAATGGTCACGCGAGCTATTCAACCGAGGTGTTAGTTTTTAAAGCGGTGCTAGTGAAGATAGGAAAATGGAAAAATAGTGATTCAAGATGTTAGTAAAACAGCCAAGGCCAGGCAAGAAAAAATCAGGGTGGGCTTTTTAAAATTATAAATGACTACATTTTCTTACTTAAAATAGAATACCCTTCGGCTACGTAACGACGAAATTTGGTTGCAGAATTTGGTTGCACATCAGAACACCGCGCCGTTGACTACGTAACGACCAATATTGGCGGCTTGCTCCCGGAGCGCACAGTAATATATTTTTTTACTTCGAATGCATCCTAAACTCCATACCAAATATCTCATTATTACCAAAGGTACATAGACGGCCGCTAGAAAAATTTCGGGCGTCATTTCGCGGATATTTTTAGTAAAATTCCATTCTCAAACATCAATATTTTTTTTTTTTTCGAGAAATCATCAAAAAAATTATTAGTTTTATGAGCTAATATCTAATTTTTGTATGTAAATAAGCAAAACGAAATAATACATTTAATACAGAATCTAATAACGATCACGATAGTATTTACAATTTTTAAATAGTGTTCCGTATTTTTCCGTAAGACGAGTACAAGTTAGAAATGCCGAGTTTTTTTCACTTTTTCGACTTTCTCATATTTATTCATAATTATGTAATTGTTCTACAAAATGAGATTTCAATATTCTATATACGAAATTTCAATGGGATCATTGCACAGTTATTCTTTTTATGATTGCTATAGTTCCATAGTTATGGAACGTAGTACGCTCGACAAAAAGTACTAAACTTCAAGCAGTTTTACCGTATTTCATCCTTGGATTCATTGCTAGATTGCCGTATAAATGTTTATTGTATGCTATGCCCTCTGTGCCTTGGATCTTTATCTACCTATCCATATACAATTTTAGCAGAATCATTTGTGGGAATGCTAATATCCCCTACACAGAATGTGCCTTTGGCGTTTCACTGAGCCTTAAGTTTTTTAAACAATAACATGATAAAAATAAACTTTTTATAATTGACCGTTTATTTTTATCAAATGGCAAACAGACAGCAAATTAACTGTCAATCTTATGAATGAATGTTTTGAATATTGGAAATGTTAATAATAAAATAGGAATAATTAAAACATTATAATATACAAAGTTACGGGAAAAACGTTCAATGTTATTTTATTGTGAAAAATGAGATATGGGACGTAAGGACGTATGTAAGGACGTATGGACGTATGTAAGGACGTATACGTAAGGACGTATGTAATTGCTGTTTTTTCACACTGGCCAATTTGAACTTGGATAACTTAAGTTTGAGTTGGAAATTCAAATTCAAATAAATTTTAATTTAAGGCTATTTATTATTTTTAAAGGCTCAGCTGTTTATTTTTTGTCATTCCTTCGTTTGTTTTATTGTTATATATTTGTACGTTTTGTCGTTCCGCATAAAATTTTATATTCACAATTGACTACTTGTTATTTATTTTTATATTTTTTTAACTTCCATTTTAATCCTATTCTAAACACTCCATTTTATAGACAATTTACTTACTGATTATGAAACATGATTTAAGAAATGTTGCTTGTATTTTTATATTTTTATTCTGATTATTATTTGATTCTTTCCAAATTGGACTCCTTGATTATTATTATTATTATTGATTTATTTATTTGCGAGATCATTCAATGGATTTGCCTTTCTATTATTTTAAATTTTTAAATTTTTTGGATTTGGTATTTCTATTTTTGATATTTCTTAATGTTTTTTTAATATTTAGAAAATGTAATGGTTGATTTTGTATAGTTTATTGACTTTCAGATTTCTAACGTGATTTAATTTTATTTTTGCCAGATATATGATATGTTTAAAATATGAATATTATAAAAAATGTATTTATTAATTGTAAGTTCTATACCCTCGCCGGGTTTTTTTGGAATAAATAAACTTTGAACTTTGAACTTTGAACTGTGTTTCTGCCTAAATATTTTCATTTGTGCCACCATAGTAATGTTGAAAATTTGATTAATTTTCAAATATGAAATCCTGAGCCGATGTTTTCTATTATAGCTTCTTGCACTCTGGCTATACAGTTACTGCAAATGTATACTGTTAACAATAACAACTGCAAACAATGATGTAGAAGCTCGTGATTAAATAACCGAGCCTGGTCAATCGCTCACCACTGATCCGGCATGATAATATATAGCCACAGATTTAACTGCAAACAGTCGCAAAGTTTCAGGAGTTGCGCCTAGAGGCTCTTGGTCACCCACCGTACTTGCCAAACCTTGCCCAGTGGTTTTTTTGTCAGAATTTAAATAACTTTTTACAAGGGAAAAAAATCTACTTTGAAGGGTCGGTGAAAACGCCTTTAACGCATTCATTGATTCCTATTTACTAGAGTTTTACAGCAAAGGAATTGAACAACTCCAATTAATATGACAAATCTGCATAAATAATAGGGGTCAATATTTCTAATAATGAAATATATATTTTTCATACAAAGTTTTCGGCCCTTAATTTCCTTTATAGAACAGAAACTTCATAGGTAAGAACCCAATACTAATTCCTTCTTGTAGCTTGTTTCCAAACGGACCGAAGCATGTATCGATTTTTGAAAGATAGATCATAGTCTGCCCTTATAGGGAGAAGAAACATGTTACGGGAAAAAAAGATCAAGGTCCACGCGTGGACGGTGGACCTTGATCATTCTTTCCCGTCAGGTCCAGAGGTAGGTACCTCTGATAGAGGAACTCTGATAGGAAGTACTAATCAAGGTCGATGAATTTTCCACGTTTTGCTTTTTTCTAAGGTTGCAAAATGTATTTCTTTTTAGAAACTCATTCTTATTATTGCACTAGTATTATTCCTTTATTATAATTTTTACTTTTTTCTGATGTGTAATTTAAGTATACATTCATAGTGACAGCATATTTAAAAAAAATCTCAACAATAAATATTAATTATAATTATTAAGTTTAGTAAAAAAAGTACAATTATGCAGTCTAGATCAGCGATGCACAGACCGCGGCCCGCCGACACTTTGTAGGCGGCCCCCGTCCTCGAAATTATTTGAAAAATATTTTTTCAATATACATAGGTAGAAAACCTGTGCACGCTCGCCGAGCGCCTCACCGCTACGACGTCTCGTTCGCACTTCGCAAACATTTTCAATAATTAATAATGCTAATAAATGTAAGAACCGAAATCGTCTTAACAACGAAAATCTTGAAGGCATTTTGCGCTTAGCCACTACTAAAGTGACCCCTAACATACAAAAAATTGTGTCTTCTACACAATGTCATGTATCTAACTAAGAATAAAATTTATTCTTATTTAGATATATAGAATATTCTTAGTTAGATAATAGAATGGAATACATCTTATTCCTAGCATATTATACTGTAATATTGATAACAATGATACGTATTTGTAATCTAAAATTTTCCATTCTTTAACTATTGTATTGGCACTGATATATTTTATATTATTATTATGACATTGATACACGTGAGGTTGAATGATCCAAATTTTCAAAGAAGCAGAAAATAAATAATTATTCGAAGACCATAACCATAACATTGTTTCATAGGCCCTCCGTTAGTTGGAAGAAGGTGATGCGGCCCTCAAGTAGAAAAAGTCTGTGCATCGCTGGTCTAGATTAAGCTGCGGTTGACACAGGACGCGTCTCGAATGTACTTGATCGCCGTTTGCATATCGGTCTAATTATAATGGGAAGCAAAATTAAATAGCAAGAGACCGAGTCAATGGTGATATAACCATTTCCAGCTGGGCAACCGGTTGAAGAGGTCTCAGCGGCCTAAGGTCCTAAATAGACCTAAAATGTCTGGTGCAGAAGGCAACGGGAGACCACTGCACTATATATCCCTAGTAGTTAGCAATGGAAAATTTAATAATAATAGCAATGGCCCCGAGTTCTCGGGCGGCCCTATAATTGGTCAGGGGTGCTAAGAATCCCCGGGTGGAAAACTGGACTGGGGTCACCAGTACGGAAGAGCTTTTCCGGATGGCGCAAGACCGACAAAAGTATTCAGAGCTAACGGCCAACCTCCAGTAATGGAGATGCACTTCGAAAAGAAGAAGAATTTAATAAAATGCATTTTTTTTTTTGTAGCTCAAATATATTTGGTTGTCAGACAAGACAGCTGGGAGCTAATGGGCCCATGATGAGGTGGCCACGATGACCCATGTGTTCAGGGTCGGTCACACTCACGGGTCAACACCCATCCGATGGCCTCCACGCATGGGGTGCGAGCCTGGGTAGGACACTGGGTCAACCAGTCTCCCCTGGGAATCAATCCTCTGGCGCTCCTGGACGGTCTGCGCACCGAGCGGCACAAGCCAATCGACTGTGCTCTCCGACTAACAATCGGGGGAGTCTGGGAACTGTATTGTTTCCTATAGAGCGGGGGTAGTTGTCTACCTTACGGCGACTGCTCTTGAAATGACCATTGGCCATCCGATCCCGGTTCAGAGTCGGGCAAAGGACGCCTTGGTCCGCGATAGATTCGGTGCACACCGTTTCACCGCTTCGTAAGGGAGAGGACCGCGCAAGCGACCTCGAACTCGGAACCAATCGAGAGACCCGAGAAATCTGGTCACAATTGGAAGTGAGGGCGCAAGTATCTCGAGCCCGCCGGGTTTATTCCTGGCTCACTCGCGGTAAGGCGTTGGACTCTCACGGGTTGTGACGTAGCTGGACGTAGGATTGTACTGTCCAAAGTCTTCTACGTTCACTGCAGGGCGACAGAACGACTAATCGTTAAAACGTCCTGTGGTGACGGGCTCGCCCGTTGTAGTCGACACCGCAAGATGTCAGACAAGACAACATTTTCTTGCTAAAATCTGTGCTATAGTGTCAAATTTTAAGTTTATAAATTTCAAAAATGGAATAACAAAATATATGAAAAGTTGATATTTATCGTTATTGCAAACCTTAACCTTGTTATATTTATTATCTTCAAAATAGTTTTTTTTTCATATAATAGGACTATTTTTATTCGTTACAACCGTAGTTTAATTTGGGTATAAGCTACACAAGCTATAGCTTTATAGGGCCCCACATTCTTGGCGGCCCCCAAAAAATTGTCTGAGAGAGCAATTATTATATATACTTTAATATACTGCAGCAATAGCTTAAATAACGTAGGGCCTTATCAAGATATTAAGAATTAGAAAATATGTTTAAACAATAAACATATTTTTTAAATCGAAATGATTTTGATATGGCCTGATAATTCGGATATATCGAATGAAAAATTAAAAGTCTACATTATGTATTTATTTACTAATTACTTATCTTTTCATTGATACATTAAAACCACTTAACAATTAAATCTATTAAAAAGAATTAAAAACACGACTGTCATTACTATTGTATTTAAAATTATTTTTATTACGGTTTTTTTATAAATTATTTGTAGGTTATGTATTCATCCATATAGATAGATTTATATTTCCGGAATATACTCAATCAGACTTTTCATTTGACACTAAACACGATATATTATATTAATTTATTGACATTTGGAGATGTGGACATTTTGACAACTACTTACTTTATATTTGGACAGTGAAGGTACTCTATACCACTCAAGATGACATAACGGTTCTAATAAAACTACACACTTCTAAATCGGTCAGACTGTTTAGGAGTTATAGTGGAATAAAGAAACGGAAAATATACATATATGAAACCTGAACACATTACACTCCTTTTTTGTTTGGCAGTCGTATAATAGAGACATATATTCATTTACTTATTTTACACCTTTGATTATTTTATATCTACAGCTACCTATGTGTGTCCTGACATTGCACTAAATTTTATTGTTATCGATAAAAAGACATACGCAAAACCCCAATATCGCAGTTTCGATCTCATATCGCCCAAATCCTCTACTATCTATTTTTATTCGAGAGATAATTAAAAACAGAGTCGTGTTACGCTTATCAACTGCGATAAATTAACAGTTCTATTCAGGTTAAGGAGAAACTTGAAGTGAAATAGCACATTATCTCATATCGTAGGTAAATGGAGCGGCTCCCCATTAAAAGATGTCGGGTTTTTTACATACTCTTTAGTGTATGTAGTTCATTCAAACAAGCCTTATATTTTACACGACTGCCCATCAAAAAAGAAGTGTAACGTGTTCAGGTTTCATATATGTATGTTTTCCGTGTTTTTATTCCACCATAACTTCTAAACGCTTGAACCGATTTCGAAATATTGAGTAATATTGTTGATTATGATTATGTCATCCCCAATGTTGTGAGGTAAATGTTGTTGTGTCTAAATGTCCAAATGTCAATAAATTAACATAAATATATCGTGTTTAGTCTCAAATGAAAGATCTGATTGAGTACATTCCGGAAATATATATATATATATATATATATATATATATATATATATATATATATATATATATATATATATATATATATATATATATATATATATATATATATATATATATATATATATATATATATATATATATATATATATATATATATATATATATATATATATATATATATATATATATATATATATATATATATATATATATATATATATATATATATAGGTAAATATATATATATATATATATATATATATATATATATATATATATATATATATATATATATATATATATATATATACTAGCTGTTGCCCGCGGCTTCGCACGCGTTAAATTTGGGTTAAGATAGATCCCTTTTTCCAAGTCAAGTGGTAAGTTTTTGCGTGTAATATATAAAGGTATCTAACGTTTTTCTCTGTAGGTACTCCTGTCAATATGTACTTCATGATGATCAACTAAGTAATTAAGGCGTGAAGAAGTGACGATCGCGGTGCTTGCGCTACGCATGTTATCGAGACAAATGATGAATTTATAATGAGGTTCTAGCGCCTTCTGACGTCCGGGAACCGTCGGGCGCGACTTCTATTTTGATTTTTAGGGTTATTTACCCCTTCTCACCCCCTAAGTGGTAGATTTTAGAAAAATATGACACATGCAGTTGCTTATTTGTTTATTACCATTTAAACCCCTTTTCGCCACATTAGGGGTTGAATGAAAAAAATACTAAATACGTATTTGCCTAAATGTTTATTAGAGTATACAATTTCCATCTAATATCGTTTCTCCATACAAATTTTAAACCCCTTTTCACGCCTTTAGGGGTTGAATTGTGAAAAAACGCGAAAGACGTATTTAATTATTTGTTTATTACAGTTATCCTACAAAGTTTCAAAATAAAAAGTCCATCTAATATCGTTTCTCCATACAAACTTAAACACCCCTTTTTACGCCTTTAGGGGTGAAATTTTAAAAAAATACGAAACACATATTTGCTTAGATGGTTTTTAAAGTAATCCTACAAAGTTCATCTAATATCGTTTTTTCATACAAATTTTGAAACCCCGCTTCACCCCTTTAGGGGTTGAATTTTGAAAAAACACAAAAGACATATTTGCTTATTTGTTTATTCGAGTAATCTTACAAAGTTTCGAATTAAAAAGTATATCTATATCGTATGCCATACAAATTTCGAAACCCCTTTTCACCCCTTTAGTTGTGGAATTTTGAAAAAATATGAAACACGTGTTTCCTTATTTATTTATTAGAGTGACCTTAAAAAGTTTCGAAATAAAAAGTACATCTAAAATCGTTTATCCATACAAACTGTAAAACCCCGTTTTACCCCTCTAAGGGTTAAATTTTGAAAAACCATGAAAGACCCATTTGTTTATATGATTATGAGAGTAATATTACAAAGTTTTGATTTATAAAGTCTATCTGTATCGTTTCTCCATACAAATTGTATAACCCCTTTTCACCCGTTTAGGGGTTGAATTTTGAAAAACCACGAAAGACGTATTTTCTTACTTTTTTATTAGAGTAATCCTTCGAATTTTCGAAATAAAAAGCACATCTAATGTTGTTTATTCATACAAAGTCTGGAACCCTGTTTCACCCCTTTAGGGGTAGAATAAAATAAAAATAAACACCTATTTTCTTATTTGTTTAATAGAGTAACCTTACAAAGTTTCAAATTAAAAAGACCATCAATAACGTTTCTTCATAATAATTACACCCCTTTAGGGGTTGAATTTTGGAAAAACCACGAAAAACGCATTTTGTTATTTTTTTATTAGAGTACTCCTACAGGAATTCGAAATTAAAAGCACGTCTAATATTGTTCATTCATACAAATTTTGAAACCCCGTTTCACCCCTTTAGGGGTTGAACTTTGAAAAAACATGAAACAACTATTTTCTTATTTGTTTATTAGAGTAATCTTACAAAGTTTCGAATTAAAAAGTACATCTATATCGTTTCTCCATAAAAAAATCGAAACCCCTTTTCACCCCTTTAGGGGCTGAATTTTGAAAAAATGTGATACACGTGTTTCCTTATTTATTTATTAGAGTAATCTTACAAAATTTCGAAATAAAAAGCACATCTAATATTGTTCATTCATACAAACTTTGAAACCCCGTTTCACCCCTTTAGGGGTTGAATTTTGAAAAAACATGAAACACCTGTTTTCTTATTTGTTTATTATAGTAATCTTACAAAGTTTCGAACTAAAAAGTACATCTACATCGTTTCTTCATAAAAAAAATCGAAACCCTTTTTCACCCCTTTAGGGGTTGAATTTTAAAAAAATATGAAACACTTGTTTCCTTATTTATTTATTAGAGTAATCTTACAAACTTTCGAAATAAAAAGTCCATCTAAAATAGTTTATCTATACAAACTTTAAACCCCCGTATTACCCCTTTAGGGGCGGAATTTTGAAAAACCATAAAACACCTATTTGATTATTTGTTCATAAGAGTAATCTTAAAAAGTTTCGAATTAAAAAGTACATCTATATCGATTTTATATACAAACTTTGGAACCTCTTTTCACCCCTTTAGGGGTTGAATTTTGAAAAAATATGATACACGTGTTACCTTATTTATTTATTAGAGTAATCTGACAAAGTTTCGAAATAAAAAGCACATCTAATATTGTTCATTCATACAAATTTTGAAACCCCGTTTCACCCCTTTAGGGGTTGAATTTTGAAACAACATGAAACACCTGTTTTCTTATTTGCTTATTAGAGTAATCTTACAAAGTTTCGAATTAAAAAGTACATCTATATCGTTTCTTCATAAAAAAATGGAAACCCTTTTTCACCCCTTTAGGGGTTGAATTTTTAAAAAATATGAAACACGTGTTTCCTTATTTATTTATTAGAGTAATCTCACAAACTTTCGAAATAAAAAGTCCATCTAAAATCGTTTATCCATACAAACTTTAAACCCCCGTATTACACCTTTAGGGGCGGAATTTTGAAAAACCATAAAACACCTATTTGATTATTTGTTTATAAGAGTAATCCTAATAAGTTTCGAATTAAAAAGTACATCTATATCGATTTTCCATACAAACTTTGGAACCCCTTTTCACCACTTTAGGGGTTGAATTAAAAAAAAATATAATACATGTGTTTCCTTATTTATTTATTAGAGTAATCTTACAAAGTTTCGAAATAAAAAGCACATCTAATATTGTTCATTCATACAAATTTTGAAACCCCGTTTCACCCCTTTAGGGGTTGGATTTTGAAAAAACATGAAACACCTGTTTTCTTATTTGTTTATTAGAGTAATCTTACAAAGTTTCGAATTAAAAAGTACATCTATATCGTTTCTTCATAAAAATGGAAACCCTTTTTCACCCCTTTAGGGGTTGAATTTTCAAAAATTATGAAACACGTGTTTCCTTATTTATTTATTAGAGTAATCTTACAAACTTTAGAAATAAAAAGTCCATCTAAAATCGTTTATCCATACAAACTTTAAACCCCCGTATTACCCATTTAGGGGCGGAATTTTGAAAAACCATAAAACACCTATTTGATTATTTGTTTTTAAGAGTAATCTTAAAAAGTTTCGAATTAAAAAGTACATCTATATCGATTTTCCATTCAAACTTTGGAACCCCTTTTCACCCCTTTAGGGGTCGAATTTTGAAAAAACATGAAACACCTGTTTTCTTATTTGCTTATTAGAGTAATCTTACAAACTTTCGAATTAAAAAGTACATCTATATCGTTTCTTCATAAAAAAATGGAAACCCTTTTTCACCCCTTTAGGGGTTGAATTTTCAAAAAATATGAAACACGTGTTTCCTTGTTTATTTATTAGAGTAATCTTACAAACTTTCGAAATAAAAAGTCCATCTAAAATCGTTTATCCATACAAACTTTAAACCCCCGTATTACCCCTTTAGGGGCGGAATTTTGAAAAACCATAAAACGCCTATTTGATTATTTGTTCATAAGAGTAATCTGAAAAAGTTTCGAATTAAAAAGTACATCTATATCGATTTTCCATATAAACTTTGGAACCCCTCTTCACCCCTTTAGGGGTTGAATTTTGAAAAAATATGATACACGTGTTACCTTAATTATTTATTAGAGTAATCTTACAAAGTTTCGAAATAAAAAGCACATCTAATATTGTTCATTCATACAAATTTTGAAACCCCGTTTCACCCCTTTAGGGGTTGAATTTTGAAAAAACATGAAACACCTGTTTTCTTATTTGTTTATTAGAGTAATCTTACAAAGTTTCGAATTAAAAAGTACATCTATATCGTCTCTCTATAAACATTTCGAAACCCCTTTTCACCCCTTTAGGGGTTGAATTTTGAAAAAATATGAAACACGTGTTTCCCTATTTATTTATTAGAGTAATCTTACAAACTTTCGAAATAAAAAGTCCATCTAAAATCGTTTGTCCATACAAATTTTAAACCCCCGTTTTTCCCCTTTAAGGGTAGAAGTTTGAAAAAACATGAAACACCTATTTCCTTATTTGTTTATTAGAGTAGTCTTTCAAAGTATCGAATTAAAAAGTACATCTATATAGGTTTTTCATACAAACTGTGAAACCCCTTTTCACCCCTTTAGGGGTTGAATTTCGAAAAATCCGCCCTTAGTGAGCGTTTGCGTCCTAAAAGGAACCTATGTTAAAAATTTCAGCTTCCTAGGTCTAAGGGTTAGGGCTGGGCGTTGATGAGTCAGTCAGTGAATGAATGAGTGAATGAATGAATGAGTGAATCGGAACTTCTCTTTTTATATATGAGATATATATATATATATATATATATATATATATATATATATATATATATATATATATATATATATATATATATATATATATATATTTATATATATATATATATATATATATATATATATATATATATATATATATATATATATATATATATATATATATATATATATATATATATATATATATATATATATATATATATATATATATATATAGAAGATAATAGATATAGAAGATAAAATATAATTATAAATACAACAGTTCACTTTCTGTAATGGCAGACGTGTTTTTTATTTTTTTAAATTATAATTTCTTGTTGTATAATCTTTTCTCTCCGCTTTCATCCCATGGTTTTGCATTACTCTCTTAGGAAAATCTAGTACTGGGTATACCACAACTTTCATGTCCTAGTCATTTGCAGTGCAGGCGGCCCGAGTATGGAATTCTGTGCCTTTGCCACTGAGAAAACTTGAAAGCCTGATCGGGTTTAAAAAATATATTAAGAGACATTTACTTAAAATATAAATAACCCCCCCCCCCCTACCCCACCACGCACAACTATCTCCTAGCTCATTGTTTTTCAACCTTTTTTTAACTATAGTGACCCCATCTTTTGGTTAAAAAAAACTCTTACGCGATCCCCCTCTGCCTTATCGTTCTTCAGACCCCCTTTAGTCTCTTCCACAGCCGTAACGGAGAATTCAACATTTTTTGTTGTAAAAACAATGGCGTAAAAACAATGGCCAAATAAATTTTAACTGTTTTTCACTTTCGAAGCTGTACTTACCTGTTTCCATCTTAGATCAAAGTAAAGTTTTGTAAAATAAACAGCAAGAAACACATAATAAATATGTTTCTCTTCCGAAGCTGTAAATGAATTCATATTATATATAAAATCGAAGGCTATCGCGGTTGTTTGACCTTATAAATAGGATATAAACGAATTTACTGCGTGAAATTTACAGCACCCGACGTTTCGGTGACGTTGCAGCCGCCGTTGCAGCCTATCTACCCTGGACAACGGCGGCTGCAACGTCACCGAAACGTCGGGTGCTGCAAATTTCACGAGGTAAATTAGTTTATATCCTATTCATATTATATAATTTAAAAAAATATATTTTCGATATTTATTTTTAGATAGCTTGTGGCCCCCCTCGGGAGTCTCTTCGCAACCCCCCAAGGGGTCCCGACCTACTGGTTGACAAACACTGTGCTAGCTTATTCTTATATCCCATTTCTTCTTTCGATATTGAGTTGGCATATGTTATTGATTTTTGTATTATTTAAATCATTATGTTTATTATGTAACCATACCTACTTATTTATTATGACCTGTAATTCAGAATAATACACGTTATATATTAATTTGCCTACATAAACATTAAGTTACAATAAACCCTAGCGGTAAGTTACATTAACGCTTGGCAATAGGTCCACCATGTTTTACTCTATTCTGTGTGCAATAAGGTTTTTCAAACAAAAAACATTCGGTTTCTACCAAATTTTTAAAACTGAATAGATGTTTGAATAGATGCATTTCCACGAGAGGCTGGCCGGCTCTATAAAACGTTGTAAAAAGCATAAAATAAGAAGAAATGAGCATGTGAACATCGCATGTTAGCGGTATCGATTCGAAACAACACGTTACCTCAACCATGTCTTAGGGTATTCAGTCAAATAAAATGTAGATGCCAGATTACGTCCTTTTGGATTTTACCTTTTACTGCTAACGTTTTATCTAAAATTTATTTGGTAGGAGTTTGACAAAAGTCTTTACATATTATAATACAAAATTAATACTATTTTTGAAAAAAAGGGAATGGCAGACATGGATTTGAATGTTTACAATGTGTCATTGTACATAAATAAAAGGTCATATGGAAAGATAGCAACATTTTTAATTGACTACCTAACAAAAATGGAGTGTAATGTTTTCAGGGTTCATCTAGGTATGATTTCCGTGTCTTTATTCGACTACAACTTCTAAACGCTCGAACCGATTTAGAAGTATGTGGTATTGTTAGAACCGTCATGTCGTGTGTCATAAATAGTAAGTGAATAGTCCCACTGTCAAGTAAGTAGTTGTCTAAATATCCAAATCTCCAAATGTCAATAAATCAACATAAATATATCGCGTTTATTTTAAAATTAAAGGTCGGATAGAGTACACTCTGAAAATATATATGTTTCTTTGTATATGGATAAATACATAAGCCATAAATACGTATTTCAGTAAGAAACCGTAAAAATAACATTGTAAATAATGTTCTTCAGTTTTTGTAACGGCAATCGTATTTTTTATTCCTTTTAATATATTTACATGTTGTGTTTATTTTTGTCATTCGCCGGAATCGTGGGACTTTTATACGTCCAAATACTGATGTTCGAGGGTTATATAGAAAAGCTAGTTGAATAGGACTTCGCTTATCTCAAGGATTTGTATAGCGTCAAAATCAGAATTTGTATTGCCAATTTTCTTAACACTTTCGAATCTTTTCTTAATTTTATTTTGATAGTCTAGCTATTAAGGTTTAATACTATTAGTGTATACATTCTTTCAAATTTAATATGTTAATTTTTTAACTTAGATTTTAAATATGGGATACACATATTTATACAAATTTAAAAGTCTACCTTAGAACAGGCGGTGATTAAAATAGGATCACTGGCAACAGTTTTTGGCATATCATGTTATCAGATTTTTGCTACTATATTTTTGTCTATGACATTTTAATTGTACATATTGTCCATTTTACTGTGTATTAAAATAGTGCATCGGTGGTTGAGAAGTGGTTCATCGGTGCAGATAATCGTGGTTGAAAATTTAAATTAAATTAAGCTTTCGATCACTTTTTCTGACACTTCTTAACAATTTCGTTCTGAACCATTGCGACTGGTTAGCATGGCCCATGTTTGTACTCCTGAATACCGAGTTGAGGCTACAAAGGTTGCAAATTCATATGCGAGGTTTTATCTTAGCGATCACGCCTCACGTCATTTAGGCATAGTGATTATAGGTTGCCTGATCTTGCATTGTAAGGTTCGGAATTCGATTCCCGGCTAGGTCACCGTTTTCCGTTGGGATAAAATTAATGGAATTACATTTCAATTCTGTCGATCGAATGCAATAACATGGCACACACTTACACACATGTTACACGCACACATTGATATATTCGTAGTAGGATTGGTTGTGAGAGATTATCACATGATAATAAACCCGCCAATTGTGAAATTCCACACTAAATAGTAGAAACAAACAAACACACTAACTAAAGAACTCACAATTAATTGTTAGTCTAATTTAAATATAATTCCTAGGAACGTTTTACGAATAAAAATGTTCCTACTGTAAAAAAAGGTTTTGTATCATTTTGACAATTGTATGGTTTTGTATCATCCTCAATTATACAATAATATATAAAATACCTAATATTTTATAAATCTCTTTGTAACGAATGCAATAATGTTATATTATTCTAAATATATTATTTCTCCGAAGTCGAAGCAGATCTTGGCTACCGTAGAAGGATACGTACGGGGTAGGGTACTGGGTATCGTGTCCGGCGTCAACGTCACCTCACCCCGTCCGATGCGTCCGCCGATAAGCGGCCTAAACCTAAACACGACACCCTCGCACGCGGCCGAACAGCGCCGGACGCCCTTATTTTTAACCACCTACTTGCCCCGCCATGCGAATGCCACTTATTTAGATGGCGAATGAGGATATTGATTCGTCACGTTACGTTGATTTATAATACGGACCCTTTGTAACTCTTGTAGGTACAAGATTGAGAGATTATTAAAAGATTTATAGTCTAATATCGTTCTCCACGACAAGGGTGGAATATTAATACACGATATTTAAAGTAGAAGGTCTTAGGGGACCAGAAAGAATGTCTTTTAGGACACTTCTCAGTATATGATGTTTTACTACGTATCTTTTCGAATTACTAACTACTTCAAATATTAGGCTTCTAATTTGATTATTTATAGTTTGACAATCTAGTAGTTAATTCATGACTACCTATGTATGTTCAGTAAAGAGTAGTAACGAAACTTACTACCTAACCCAAATATTTTGACACGTCCAAGAGCGGTCTTTAGCCGTCAACTGGACACGACGAAAATGCAATGTAATGTAACGTAATATAATATCACGTTTTTTTTTTAACCGTTGATAATATTATAGTTTATATATGGTGTCTACGCCAGCGACATGTAGTGTAATGTTTGGGGTTCTACCATATCTAGGTTACTATAAATCGTACATAGTACGATAGGCCCCAACATTAGCGGCGAAGTGTCGTCGACATAAATCGCCGTATAATAAACGTCCACGGGTGGACGGAGGTCGCTGGGTCGGACCGGAGAGTATTCTTTTCACTTGTCCCTGAATATTTCCTACAAGAGGTTGCTCCTTTCGTTTGGCGTGAGTAAATTTCTGGTTATTAAATTAAAATATAGGATTCTGGCTTAGACCATTGTTCTTCTAGAGGGTTTTTTTTATTATATTGGATTGATCGCCTCCGCTCTCAACCACATCATCGATTATCGGAATCACCGCCCGTATATACGCACTACGCGCGACGGCGATAGAACCGACCACGTGCTCGCCCTTGAGGAATGTACTATAATTCTACTGTTCTGAAGACGGAAGTATCTGCACGACGTAACCGCAAAGCCGCTAGGAATCCGTCCAGCTGGTAGATGCAGCACACGTGCGCCGTGGATAGAATCAAGGTACAAGTACTCCAATTTTTCTGTGAGGTCTAGTCAGCTTTTTAGTTTTCGAGTATCCCAAATCTGATATAATCGAGGGTTTAAAACGTAGCAGAGGCGTAGGGCTCGAAAGTACCCTGAAGAAAAGAAGCCGGTGAGAAACAGCATGGTAGTACCGTTTCATTCAAAACATAGTAAAAAAAAATATTTCAATTAAAATATTTCAAATTAAAAATAAACTAAAATCTAATTAATTAAAAAGTACGTAAAATAATCCTGCCGCATGTTGTGCGGCGCAAAGTCCAAAAAGTGCATCAATGATCGTGTCGATTATCAAGCGTGTCTAAAAGGATAAATTGTGCTGATTAATATGTATCATAATGAGAAACTGCAAATGAAATAACTTGTTGGAAATTAAATTGAATCCGCAATTATCCTAGCCATCCGCGAGGTATCCGGAAATATTATTACAGTAAAATTATATTATGTAAATTAAGAAAAGGAAGCTGGAAGGCGTTTTTATGCAAAATTATAAATAACCATAGAACCCGCATTTTAGGGAAATAAATCATTAACTTTCATAAATATAGTTTTTTCACTGAATCGGAAGGAGTTGCGACTTATTACGAATTAAGAACACGCCAAGTCGGCCACCAGCGTGTATTTTACTACCAGCTATTCACCACCCACACCTTTCCGCTGAGCGAACCGGATAGCTGAGCTGGTGGCTTAGGACTTAGGCAGCGACACTGGAGGACAACCTCGGTGTCTGCACAGAGGTAAAGGACCGGGGATGCGCGAAAGGTGAGAAAGCCTCTCGAGAGGACCTGGGTATGGCGCCCGCTCGTCCTTAGGACGATACTCACTGAAGTTACCTACGATAGTAATATTACCCAGGACTTCTCGATACGCAGGAAGAAGAGCGCGCGTCCCGGGAACTTGTCTCTGGACTCCCTAGAGTCGCATTAACTCTTCAAGGTAAGGAGCCCGGACCCCTGCAGTAGTTGGCACTCGGAGGCAATGATTCCGTGTCACCAAAGTAAACCTTCATATATCGGAAACTAAGAATGTTAGCTTATACAATAATCACCACATTAATAATGAACATCGAATAACAGCAACGCTTCTTACTTTTTTTGCGACAAAACAAAATCAAAACCAAAAACAAATGCAGTGCATTCGTAGTATTTTTTTCAAAAAATCATTTATTATGTGTTAGCCTTTTTGATAGCAATACTTGACGGCAATTAGGAACTTTTATTAATTTTATATGTGTTGTATAAAATCTATACTAATAATTAAACTAAAGAGTTTGTTTTTTTTTTGTTTGAACGCTTTAATCTCTGGAATTGTTGGTCGAATTTGAAAAATTCTTTTTGCATTTGATAGACCAATTCTTGAGGAAAGTCTATAAGGCTTACTACCCATATAAATAGAGTTGTCAACTACAACGGGCGAACCCGTCACCTCAGGAAGTTTTAACGATTTAGTCGTTCTATCTCCCTGGAGTGAGCGCAGAAGACTTGGACAAAACGGTCCACCGTCTAGCTCCGCCACCTACCCGTAAGAGGCCAACGCCTTATCCGCGAGACAACCAGGTATGTTACCCAGCGGGCTTACACTCACGCCCTTACTTCCAATTGAGACCAGATTAATCCGGTCTCTCGATTGGTTACGAGTTCGAGGTCGCTTGCGCGGTCCTCCCCCTTACGAAGCGGTGAAACGGTGTATACCGAATCTATCGTGGACCACAGCATCCTTTGCCCGGCTGTTTACCCAGGATCGGGTAGCCGATGGTCGTTTCAAGAGCAGTCGCCGTAAGGTCCGCAACCACCCTCGCTCTATAGGAAACAGTACTGCTTCCAAACTCCCACGACTGTTACTCAGAGTGCACAATCGATTGGCTCACGCCGCACGGTGCGCAGACCGTCCAGGAGCGCCAGAAGACTTCCTCCTGGATGAAACTAGTTCTCAGGCCAGATTTCTACCGGGATCGCGCTTCATGCGTGGAGGTCGCCGGATAGGTGTTGAAACGTGAGTGTGACCGACCCTAAACAGAATGGGTCTTCGTGGCCAACTCAGCAAGGGCCCATTAGCTCCCGCTTACTACCAATAGTAACGGAGCAAAAAGAACGCTAAGCGAAAACGAAGTAATAGCGCGGGCAGGACATGCAACGCGGTGGGTGAGGGGGCGAGGGCGGCCGTCCGACGAGAACCGAGCATTACCGAGAAGAGCCGAAGTGTGCATGCCTATCTAGACCAGGTTGCGGCGAACACCATTATAAACTAATACCACGCGAAAATACGACTAAAAATATTGTCTATTCTGAAGTACCTACTCTAAATTATTTATTAATAATCCGATTTATTTAAATTAAACGGCTGGTGAAATCGCGGTTCACAGCTATAAAATATTTCATCATCTATAGTCATCTATAAAATATAGTCATCTATAAAATACTTTTCATTTGAATAAGCTTTAAAAAATTCATTTTAAATTTCCGATATATTAAGATTTATTTGTAGGTGACCCGGATTCGTTACTCCCGATTATACCAATCTATTTGGCCTTCTATAACTACATACTTCTCTTCATCTATAATTACTTGCACCCCCGGTGGTGTAATAATAATATTATTATGGACCCGACTTCGGTCGGTGAGTTACATGGCACCTCCGTTTGTATCTATTGCGAATCAATAGTTATAAATTAATTATTGTAAGTAATAATTACAAATGATAAAATTAAACAAGTCGAGCGAATAAACTAAAGTAGCGACTGAATGTTGCTACATTGGAAGAAGTCGATAAACAGACTTCAAAAATCTGGGTCACAACAATGAAATATCTTTGATGAAATTAAAAGATAAAATTAAACAAGCCTTAAGGCGACATGAGACCTCAGAAAAATATCCGAAATGGGCGGACACGCAAAAAAATAGGCGGGGTCAATTTTGTAGGGTTTGGCCAATAAAACTCCAGCTTTGACGAAGCGTCAAGCGCAGATTCCACATTCGCTAGCGCTGAAAACCAGACGCATACTATAGGGTCAATTGAAGCGATAGCACAGAAAAAACTATCTTTACGCAGCGGTGGTATAAGGATGTTATTGACAAAGAATGTTTAGCGTAACTCTCAGAGCGCTCACGTTATAATTAATTGTAATTAATTTAGGGCTTAAATAAAAAATGAGGTGCTGCCCTAGAAAATTAACCAGTCAATATAATGAAATTATAATAAAACACACTCACCACTTACATTGTAGGAGTAAACGCGCCTTAAAGTTTTCGAAGTCAGGTTAAAGCCTTAATATTCAAGGCAATGAGCAACTTTTTTTAGTCCTAATTTTAAATTGGTCCCTTATCGAGTGATTCACTTAAAAACTTTTTTAAAATAATGCTTATATTATTAAAAAAAACTCATTTCTCAGATATGGTCGTTCCCAGGTATCATGTCGCCTTAAATAATAGGTTGTCAATTATATACGATAGCTTTCCTCCAGGTTGAATGGCTGGCATTGACCAGTGTTAACCGATTCAAGCGCGGTCAGCCAAAATTACCGCGAGCTCTGACAGAGGGAGGGAGAAAGGGAGAAAAAGTTCCATTAGCTCCATTAGCATATCGCACTCCATTAACCCTCTAATTTGCCCTTGTCACGGAAAGCACTTTCTTGTTCACTCAAAACACTAAGCCTAGAGGTGATTGCTTGAGTGTTTATTGTGAATGTGACTTAACGCAGTTACCTAACACCTACTAGATTATCACAGCTATTAATTATACATGAAATAGATCTTAAATGTTTTATACATAGTTTATTGTTTTATTTTGATTTACTACTGCCATTTAAATGTACTAATATCAACTGTACGCAACCAATTTAGAGAATTCTCAGTTCGAAAACCGCATATTAAAATCAACTTGAGGCAATCTAAGACTGATATTAACGACAACTCTCAGTGTTATATGTGGGGGGGGGGGGAAGTATACATTTTAGTTGTTGATTCAGTGTGTTACATGTTACCTACAACTTTTAGCAGAAAATATAATTTTTTAATTGTAATTAAAGTGTATGAGTGTCCTGCCTGCCTGAGACTCTTGGTAATGCAAGCAATTTAATAATTCGAATTAGTAAGTAAACATTATGTTATTTTTGAATATTATAACGACAATACTGAAAACTACCTTGACGTCACTGAAGCCATCCTCGAACAAATGGAGCGATTGCAAGATGTGTGCATTAGGTAGGGGTGAGTTGTTGTGAATAGACCACTCATATCTCGAAATATATCATTAAAAAAATCTAAATATTCCTTTTTTTTCTATCTGGTAAGATCTAAACTTTAGATATTTTAAGTTACGCACGATTTAGAATAATGGTTTTCCTAATAAATGAAAAAAAGTCATTTTGAAACTGTTGCCTTTATTGGACCACCGTCGCTTTCATTAGACCACTAAGCAGTAAAATAAATATAAAAAAATCACGGACGTAGGTAATTCGAAATGAATGCTTACACATGGAAACACAATAAATTTGTTTCAAACTTTACACTATTACATGCTGACAGACATAACTAGAATGACATTTACATCGGATGGATCAGAATCCAATTTTTAGTTTTTGACCGCCGTGAACACTCTTCTCGCAGCGAATTGCAGCGTCACTGAGGTTAGGGGGGGGGGGGGCGGCTGGGACGCGAGAGGATTGTCTCGACTTGTTTTGGCGTTGATAGCTGTCATAGTTTTCGAAATACTATAGTGGACCAATGAAAGCGCCGGTCCAATGATTGCTACTCTTCCCTAATGCGAAAATATTGATCACGTCTCTGAGTATAGAAGAAGACTTCATTGGCTTCGAATATGTGAACGTAGAAACCTGCATATTCTTTCCCTTCTTTGCAACATCCTCAACAATCCTACCGCTCCCTCCTACCTAACCGAATATTTCAATCACTTAGGAAGTCATGGTCTTCCACTTCGTTCCATACAGGATAGTTAAATTGCGATTCCTACTCATAAATCTTCTTTTTATACATATTCCTTCACCGTTCATGCAGCTAGACTATGGAACCAGCACCCGTCAAATATCAGAAACGCACCAAAGGTTTCTATTTTTCAAGTGTGACTGAAAAAGCATTTTATATACGCCTTCGTATTTTTAAACATAAATAGATGTATACTAAATTATATGAGAATTAGAATGTCAGCTATCATAACACCGTTATGTTTAACATTTTACAAATTTTACTAATTATCAACATGGAAAATAAACTCGGAATTTTCGAACTCCCTTATACCATGCGCTATTATTTTACGCGGCCTACCCGCAAAACAACGGATTGACAGCTCTTCAGTCTACCCTGGACAACGGCGGCTGCAACGTCACCGAAACGTCGGGTGCTACAAATTTCATGCGGTAAATTCGTTTTCTATCCTATTTATAATGTCAAACAACCGCGATAGTCTTCGACTTTTGATGATGTTTTTTTATTATATTTTTATATTTTAATTAGTTTATTGCTTTAAATAAGGCATAAATATTAATTATGAAGATACCTTTGTGTGTCCTGACATATGTTATTAGCCATTCTTGGAGCAAGAAAGCTGCAGTAACGTTGTCCATGACGTTGTTCAGGCGTTTCCTCACTGAAGATTTCCTTAAAACGACCTGTTCTCTCACTGTTTTCCGGAAAAACATAAACTTGGTCTCCAGTGGTATTTTTGTTGTAATAATAACTAGTATTTTGATAATGCGATGTATGTGGTGTAGGGTGGTGGTCCTTAATCCGAGAATAAATATGTATCAATTATCTATAACAATATTTATTTTATTTGAATGCGTATTTCCGATAGAGTAGAAGCATGTTTTTTATTTTCTTTTATTCAGGAAAATAACAGTGTATACAAGTAAGTAGCCTAACAAGATAGATATACAAATTACACCAAAGACAATTTTCTACTAAATTATAACATCAAGATTATCTAAATGATAAGAGAAAGAAAAAAAAACGAGAAAAGAAAGAGGATAGGAAGGGAGGGACCAGGAAGGGAAGGAGGGACATAGTAAAAAATAAATACATTAAATTGATGGGTGTCCACGTTTTAACAAATTTACCAGTACGATAATTGAAGTTGAGACAGGTACGTTGGTATGAATAAGTACTAGTGCAAATAGTAATATATTTTAAATAATTATTAAATTTTATATATTTAAATATCGCCCTCTTTAACAAATTTCTGAATCCAATGTTCGATTCAGCGAAGATATCAATTGATGCGTATCGATCATCGTAAACCCTACACACACGGTTTAACCCTTGACTACACTCGCGGGGTACAAACGGACCCCACGAGATCTATTTCATACTCTAATTCTGTAGTCGCGTGGGTGTCGGTGTTGCGCGTCCATGTAATCTCAGTGTCGCCAGAGAGTGTGTTTCTAAAATTAGGCTTAATTTTATCATTTATTTTATGAAACGACTATTATTTCTAGTGCAAAAACATTTAAACATGATTAAAGGTTGTGTGAAAGTACATATTTTCTTAGCCTAACTTACTTTATTTGAAAAAGGTAGTATTTCCGGTTGTCTTTGTTAAATTTTTATATAAGTTTTGTTATGTTTTACCAATTGGAATAATATTAAAGACATTCGATTCTCAAATGGCGTTTTATTCCTATGCTAGTAGAGTTATTCCTATGCTAGTAAAATAAGAAATATATATAATTTCTCATTTATATTAAAATTTTCCTAAAAAAGAAAAGGGGTACAAAACAACCCCACTAGTGGGCATATGTCTGCCAAAACAGCGAGTGTAGTCAAGGGTTAAGAAAGAGTTTTTACGGTAGTTGTTATTGCAACGGCTAATGTGAGACAATGAGGACCGTCTTGTCGTTCTTGATGGGGTCCGGAAATGTATTAGCTGGACCAAGTCCATGCAGTTTAATTTGTTGTTTAGGATTTTGTGTAGGAAGACTTGTGTACCTATAACATCAAATAATAATAATAAAACGCTTTATTCGAAAAGGCGAGCTTATTGCCTGAAGGCATTATTTTAGAGCTAACCTATACTATTGTATCAACATTACTTGCGAGTAGACTACATAACTTAACCTATATAAAGAGTATGACAAATAAAATAAAAGAGGATAGAAAGAAATATATACTTAACTCTTTGTGGGCACAGGATGTGCCACACCAAAATAATCTAACACCTATAAGGATGCTAAAGTGTAAAAATGGAGGGGAATAGGAGGGAAAGGGGAATTTATCTGGAAGATTTTAAATGCTCTCTTAGTCTGTTTTTAAAACTTGTTATGCTTGGCGCGGTTCTCACATTTTACGGCAAAGCATTCCAAAGACGGGCTCTATGCACGGTGAAAGAGAATGAGAATAGGTCAGTGCTGTGACTAGGGATAAAGAGTAGCAGGTTGCCTTTTGATCTCAGAGGGCGTCCATGAACCGATCGCGTATTAAATCTGCCGGTAAGATATTTAGGAGCGACGCCATCTAAGATCTTGAAAAGCATGCAAAGAACTCGCATGTCTCTTTTCTCCCGGGTCGACAGCCAGTGAAGCTTCTCTCTGTACTGCGTGATGTGGTCAAATTTTTTGAGGCCATGGATATAACGAATGCAAAAATTTCGGAGCCGCACAACTTTGGTGGATAACTCCTCTGTGAGGTCGAGAACTGCGACATCTCCATAATCCAGAATGGGGAGGCGAGCAGACTGACAAATCGTAATCTTGCTCTAATCCGGGAGGATATTTTTCAGCCTATTCAGCGAATGAAATCGGCCAAAGAGTTTGCGTCGCTTTTCTCGAATATGTGGCTGCCATGAGAGGTTGTCGTCCATATGGACACCGAGGTTTTTAACCTCGAAACTTTGCAATATCTCAAGGTTTTTAACCTCGAAAATATGCAATCTATACTAATAATATAGCAGAAGACTTTGCTTTTTGTTTAAACGCGCTAATCTCTGGAGCTATCGGTCGGATTTCAAAATTTATTTTTGCATTTGATAGCCTAATTCTTGAGAAAGGTTATTTAACATTTCATTAGGACCATTAACAAGTCAACTGAGTTCAATGTGTATACACGTCAATCCATTTTTTCTTCTGTGCGGTAGACGTGTACAGTACACACGTCGTGTAAAATAAAAAAATACCATTCGATATAAAAACTTAATACTTGAGTAAGATACTACTGCTACTACTGCTACTTTGTAGCCTATTTCTCAAGGAAAATTATTTACTATCATATTACGACCCTTAACTAGTTAACTGTGTTCGACGTGTATACAAGTCAATCCAAAAAATCGTTTTGGTGCGGTCGACGTGTATACACGTCGTGTAAAATAAAAAATACCATTCAGCAGCAGCAGCGGCAGTAGTACCTTACTCAAATATTGAGTTTGATATCGAATCTTCATTTTTAGTACTAGTACCTTGCTTATAAAATTATATGTATATTAGAAAGCTTATATATATTAGAAAGAATTACATTTTTTTTCTGAATATGATTTTTATTGTTTTTGGCAATTTTTAAGTGTTCAATAACGTATTGTTAGTTTTTTCTTTAATAAAAATATAATCCCTATTGATTTACTTTGGTTTTTTCGTAAAATTTATTATGGCGCCATTTGTATTGCGTTCGACCTATTTTACTCGTCGGCACTTCATTTTAATCACGCACCCGGTGAGCGACTTTAAAAAATAAATTCCGCAGTTAACTAGTTAAGAGCCAAATAAAACTAGCGCTAAGCGAAAACAAAGTTATAGCGTCTTACAATTTTACACGTCCTAAATGGTTTGATAGTTACCTATCCAACAGGGTACAAAGTGTCACCATTCAGGGCCTCCAGAGTAAAAGCCAGCATCTCACGTATGGTGTGCCACAGGGTAGCGTTTTGGGACCCATTTTATTCCTCGTCTACATAAATGACCTACGTCAGTTACCAGTAGGTAAAATCATCACATATGCCGATGACACTGTTATACTATTCAAGGGTTCAAACTGGGATTACACATTTGAGAAAGCAAACGAAGGTATGGAAATTGTTAAAAATTGGCTAGGAAAATTTATGTTGACACTTAATGTTGGCAAAACCAAATACATGTCATTTAGTATAACCACCAGAGGTCAACCCACTACTAATAAAACTATTGTAGTACACGAATGCGATAGCGTAGAGTCTTGTAACTGTCAGACTCTACAAAAAGAAATATCTTGGAAATATCTAGGCATCACTCTAGATTGCTTTCTCCGTTGGGACTCTCATATACATAATGTGGCTACGAAGGTGCGAATCCTTGGATATGTTTTCAAAGAACTGAGGAATATTCTCGATTCCAAAACTCTAAAAACTGTTTATTATGCTTTATGTGAATCGCTTATTACCTACGGCATAATTGGATAGGGTGGATGTGGTAAAACCCTGCTAGAGCCGTTGTAAATTGCACAGAAATTTATATTAAAAATTATTCTACGTAGACCATATCGCAACCCCACTAATGAACTTTATAAGGAAGCTAAAGTTCTTGATTGTAGGCAACTTTTTTTTAAAACTTATCTCTTAAGGCTATTTTTGGACAATAACTCAAATTTAGGAATAATTCAGAACCGGCGACCAACGAGACAAGTTTTAGAAAATAGCCTAATAATACCCAGAAGGAAAACATCATTTGGACAAAGACATTACTCTTTCATTGCGCCGAGATTTGACAATCTGATCAATATGGAAATGAAAATGAATTTGACATTTAGGGAATTCAAAAATAAATCAAAGAAATGGTTATCGAATCATGACAGACTAACAATACATCAAATGCTAGAAATAATAGTCTAATCAAACTTATTAACATATTTTTAAACACAAATTATTAACATATTTTTAAACATGTATGTTGAGTATATTTTAACATTGAACTAACTACCAAAAATTATTTGACTTTGACAATGAATTGTACTTTTTTGACTAGGTATTTTTATATTAAATCCTATATTACTTAACATATATTAAATATTAATGACTGTTTCTTTCTTTTCTCACATATAACTTTATTTATATTTTATTATAATTTTATACTATATTTATTGCCGATTATATAATGGAATTGCATTTTATTTATTATATTATGTTTTATTATTTTTTATTATTATTTTTAATTTTTTAATTTTATTCTGAAGACCACATTTTAGGGCAATTTAGTGTTATTAGCTTTTTAATAAAACTTGTACATTTGTAAGCAATCAAGCAATCTTGATTGTAATATTAGAGTCCTGTCCACCCTAGAACGGGCTAGTCCCAGTTGGGTGACAGAAACAAATAAGCAAATGGTTAAGGTTTGTCATTCGGTTCCTATTATTTTTGTAAGCTAATCAATGTTTTATAGTAATTAATTCTTAAATAATAAATAAATAAATAAAAGCGCGTGGGGGCCGATCCGACGCGGTGGGTCGGGGACCGAGGGCGGCCGATCCGACGCGGTGGGTCGGGGACCGAGGGCGGCCGCCCGAACAGAATCGAGCATTATCGAGAAGAACCGAACTGCGTAGAAAGGTTGCAGCGAAAACCAGTATATACTAATACCACACTAAAATATGACTAAAAATATTGTCTATGCCGAAGTATTCTATATTATTTATCAATAATCCGATTGATTTCAAATTAAACAGCCGGACGAAACCGCGGAGCACAGCTAGTAGCAGATACACAGCAATTTGTCGCAGTGTGTCGTCCTTTTGTCGTCCGGTGGAAAATATCGAGCGCTGCGTGCCAGTGAGGGCTCGGCTCGCTACTCGACTCGCCGCTAAAGGAATTATTAGCATTGTCCCACAGTATTGTGCGGCGGCAAAGTATGATTAATTCACATTTAGTGCTGAGTAACGGTGACTTGCGCGCGGAGCAGTTACTGCTATCGCACTCGCTACGATCTCTACTAGGCGCCAATCGATAAGGACATCGCAACAAAATGCACCGCGAATCGGCAGATTCTTTCTGACATCAAAAGCAGTCTGTTGATGTAGTCGAAGGTATCGGATATGCTCAATTTGGTGTCTAACTGCCACGTCCGGGACTATCTAAATGTCATACACTGAGAAAAATATTGCATAGATTCTTACAATAACGATATTTCAATCGTAAATTTATTAAATTACAAGAAATTTTGTTGTAACTCCATTACTCGATTATATGTATTTACATTTTCCTTACGGTTAATACAGAAATAACAGTATACTGTAATTTCAACATGATTCATGTGTCCGACTATAACCGTACGTATGCTATTACATGCTGTCATATCAGAAGCGAGATCCAGAGGACGCGACGCAATGTAATGACATTATGTTTTAACATTACGACAGGGTAACTACCGTCACGCCAACACCGATATGCGTCATATTAATTAATACGTATAGACCACAGTCCGAGGTATTCCGTGTATTACATAGTTATATTTTTCTCAGTGTATATACCTACTCGTCACCTCAGACCCGGATCTGGCGGGCGAGGGGGAGGGGGAGGGATGAGCGAATGCCTGCCCCGAGCCACAATTTAAGGGGAAGCCACAACACAGATTACGAGGTCCGCGCAGTGTGTTACCTGACTAAAGTCTCCGCCTCAAGGTCTCCATTTGTTGGATGTTATCAATATTCAATAACGAAAAAGTTTCAATGTTACGGCGCTATCTAAACCTCCGCTTTATGCATAGCAAAACAATTTGACAACGACATTTTAATACACCATGAATATGACATATTTTTCTAATGTAGATACTTATTACATTTATTACACAGCTTTATTGTGTACGGCATTCTAGAATGGGGAGGAGCTACAGTTATCGCTCTAGCCATACTTTTATGGATTTCAAACTTTCAAGCTATACTTTCATAGCTTTCATACACCCAAACAGCATTGAGAGTCCAACCATCTCTAAAACTAAACATCCATCCTTCCTGAAGACATTTTTTTCAACGACATCTCAATATACCGACAGCCCCAAAACCAGTAAAGGGGGGGGGGGGGGGTATTTTCCCCGGGTGGCAATTTAAGGGGGCGCCCAAATCATGTATTTTTAAAAACCTTGATTCACTAAATCGCCTAGCATCCAGGGCGCATCGTACGATCGATTGTTTATTTAATTATGGAACGCATCCTAAATTGATTTTTGAACTCGTGTGCAGTCTATGTGATGTCTCTGCCAGGGAAATTCCCGTCGCGACTAGAACAAAATCCTCCCCACAGACAAAAGGGGACGAGGCTACACAAGCGAAGCCGAATAAACCCTAACGACAAGTGACGGTCGGTATTTATGTGGCCGATCATATGTGCGAATAATTCGCGACAGTTTTCTTTGTTAACAACTACCCTTTCAAACGTGTCAGACGTTGATGTGATAATAGATTCTTTCATCATTCGTGATTCGAGATGCTTTCGTCTTCGAAGATGACATATTCTTCCAATGTAGATACTTACTACACATTACACTCTAGCCCACAGCTTTATTGCGTACGGCATTCTAGAATGAGGGGGGGGGGCTACAATTATCGCTGTAGCTTCACTGTCAGAGCCCAGAAAGCATCGCTAACCATTCATCACGTAACACTCACTCTACATCTCTGAAACTAAACAACTATCCTTCCTTAAGACATTTTATTAACTACATTTCAATATACCATAACAGCCCCAGATCTAGTGGGGGAAGGGGGGGTGGTACCTGCCCCGGGCCGCTATTTAAGGGGGCGCCATATTCAACGTGTTTAAAAAACTTGATTCACTGAAGTGCCATCCAGGGCAAGTGGATATTCATGTGATTGCTCATGTGATTTTAGAAGGTATCCTAATAAAGTATATGATTTAAAATTATTTAATATGGCCATTCCCACGTAACTGTAAAGTTGTAATGAAAATAAATAAATAATGATGACGATGACGTAGTAAAGTATGTATTATATTCGGTGTAAATGCACTGTGAGTATTGTATGAATATTGGGACAGTTGCATGTATAATCGAGTTAAACATACCTAATCCTAGCGTCTCATACACGGCCCGGTGGCGTAGTGGTTAGGTCGCCTGATCTTACATTGTAAGGTCCTGGGTTCGATTCCCGGCTGGGTCACAAGTTTCCGTTGGGATCAAATCAACGGAATTGCATTTTCAATTCTGTCGATCGAATGCAATAACAAGACACACACTTACACACATGTTACACGCACACATACATATAACACGCCATAGTAGGGTTGGTTGGAAGAGATTGTCATATGACAATAAACCCGCCCATTGTGACAGTATAAACATACAAACAAACATACTTACATTGAAATTGACAATGACAATGAGGGCTATAGGTATCCAATACCGAAATTAACAACGATTTACGGATTTGTGACGACCGGGTGTTCCACAGCCCAATAAAATCTTGCCTGTTATCTAAATTATCCTTAAACGGTACCAAAAACTGTTTAAAAATATAAAGTGGTTTCAAGGATAATTGCTGAAATTTTATAAAATCATAAGTAGGTATGCCTTATACTTTTGGCCAAGGCTGCATGCTAAAGAATTGTAGCGTCCGTAGCCACGTTGACACCGGTTCTCCTCATTGTTACCGAAGTTAAGCAGCGTTGGGCGCGGTCAATACTGGGATGGGTGACCGCCTGAGCGATGCTACAAACGAGGCGGGTTCCACAAAAAAGCATATACCTTGTAGGTAAAAACAAAACAAAAAATGCTTTTTTCACAATCTCATGGGTATCCCATTTTAGATCATGCGTGACAGTAAGGGCCCTATTCCACCGAGACACCATGGCGGCGCAACCAGTCGCTCACCGTGGTATCTTTAAGCTACAAAGTCGAGACACCAGGTTAGACACCAGATAGACACCCAGAATCGCAATAGAATTAAAATGGACGTCAAAGAGTTAGCACTCCCTCCAAATAAATCTACATCTTCCTCCCAACTTTTCTTTTTCAAATCTCTATTAAAACAATCCATTGAGAAACTATCTCAAATGGGTGGTCTGCTTTGAATTTCGATAATAAACTTTTCTGTATCGAAATTATCCATTGTAGAGTACGCTGCAACTAAGCAAACGTCTTGATAACAACAGTGTACGCGTGCGAAAGAGGAGCTTGCGGGTTGGACACTCGCAGCACGACTGGTGTGAGTGACGCGTCATACAGCGCTTTACCAATTAATGGTGGAGCGACCAGCGCGGTGGCACTGCCAGTTATAATCTGTGTACGCGTTTGTGCTGGTCGCGCCGCCAAAACGGTTGCCCAACCAAGCGGTCACCAGGTGAGGTAGGTACTCTCCATAGAGGTTCCGCCACCATGGTGCCTCGGTGGAATAGGGCTCTTAGATTTATCTGCTTTATCTTCGGTGAGTAGTTTTAATGCGATTAAGTGACAACCGTTTATTTCACTTTCCGCTCTGACGTACTGCTCTGTCTCGTTCACATGAACTAATTTTCGATTTTAGTTCAAGAGAAACGCAATCGAGCCCAATACGTATGCCTCTATATAGTCATTGAATAATTTGAGTCGTGTCGTTAGTTTATAGAAATATTTCGTCCGGGTGAAATGTTTCGTCCGGTTCACGGCTAATGGACCGGTTTTTCTGGTGGGATTGCATCCCGGCACTATTGGACGGTTTGCGCACTGTTTGGCGACGCCTATCGGTTGTGCACTCTGACTAATTGCTGAAGGAGTCTGTAGACTGTGGAATTATACTGTCTCCTAAGCAGCGGGGGTGGATGTTGATCGGTCACCAACCACTCTTGAAATGACCATTAGGCTACGTGGTCCTTAATTCAGAGCCGGGCAAAATATGCCTTGGTCCGCGATATATTCAAACCGAATCACCGATGAACACACGGCAGGCAGAGGTCGCGCAAGTGACTTCGAACCCGTGACCAGTCGGGAGGTTGGAGGTATCCTGATGGTTAATTCCAGAAGGAGATATCCTTCCAAAACTGGTAGTCAGGGGGCGACGCTGCATCTGGGTACCTTTCCCGGTGCCTCGCTGTAAGGAATTGGCCTCTGACGGGCAGGTAGCGTAATAGACAGTGGATTCTGCGCTCACCTCATGGGAGTCAGAACGATCCAATGTCGTTAAAACCTCTGATTTCTAGTGATTTCTATTCCTATTCTTCTGTGTCCATGGTGCAAGACTCTGGAACGATCTCCCAGCAAACATGCGAAACTCGCCTTCTTTACCATCGTTTAAGACTCACCTTAAGGATTACTACCTTTCTAAGAAGTAACCAGTTCTTCCCTTTCTCCCCTCCCCCTCCCTCAATTTCCTCTCCTCGGCCATTATTAGTTTTAAATTCTTTCACTTGTCTGTATGTTATGTAATTATCTTTATTTTCACAATGCGCGCATGTACCACTTTGCTTCGGTTAGTTGTAAGACATTGCCATGTGGCAATAAGCTCACCTTTTTGTATAATAATTAAGTGCAAATAAAGAATTTGTTATTATTATTTAGTTGGCGGGTTCGACCGTTGTAGTCGACAGCTCTAGTTGTGTCAATATCTTTTACGCTCACCTCGCGGGAGACAGAACGATCACATATCGTTAAAACTCCCTTGAGGGGACGTGTTCATCCGTTGTAGTTCACAATTCAAGTTGCGCATTTTATTGTCTCCGACTCACAATTGGAGCGTTCAGTGTCTATATCGTCAAATCTTTTATACCGTCTATACCGTCTATATCGTCATCGAATAATTTGAGTCGTGTCGTTGGTTTATAAAAATGTTTCATCGAGGTCTACGCCTCGCATACGACGACCGTAGTTAGTTCGGCTAGCGTGCAGCATATCTACGCGACATGACGGCGAAGCGGCCATTTTGAGAACGCTGTCAGAAACGTCAGCGCGTGTCACTTTAGTGCGGCATTAAGACGTTGAGAATGCAAACAATTCCTACCCGCCGCCGCCGCTTCGGCCTCGCTACGTTCGTTCCCAGCTCTACATGACTCGGCTCGACAGACAGAGACAGCGACATATGTATTTCCAGCTTTGCATATACCCATACCTTTTGGCGGGTAGGTATAGGTATGCTGGCAAATGTAGATATGTATGTATACCTTAGGAAGACTTGGCTTCTGGATTTTCAATTCAATATAGACTATTAAACAGCTGGAGGACGCAAAATTAAAAAAAAAGCCTGCATGAAGTCAGAGATTTGCTTTATCTGAATATTTAAAACTAAAGTCGATGAGCAGTTGGCGAAAATTCCTATTAATATGCGACGCAATGCAATGAAAACGCAGGTTGCATTGAGCCTTCGTATTCGAATTTTGAACGAGCCACGCATCACAAGCGTCGCCGCTTTTAAGGACCTTACTATTTAATTAATTTATGGTGGATTTTAAATATTATTTTCATCATTTTTATATGAGATTAAAGTATGACTAGTATTTTAGTCTATATGAGCAGTTCCCAAACTTTTTAGTCCGCGGCGAACTTACAGGTTTATTATTTTGCCTCAGCGCCCTTGTCAAAATATATGTACAATGACATAAAATATACCATAAAATTTCCCTAATAATAATATAATAAAATTATAACTTTAATTCCCCTCCACTTCCTCCTATCCCCTTCCTAGGCGACTGTATATTTTTACGATTTTTAAGTGGAAACTTTTAACTGGCATTGTAATCTATAAAAAAAAAACAGATTTTTCTACTGTAATAGCTGTAAGTTTCCTTAATAATAATAAAATAAAATAAAAAATAAGACATCAATCAGGCATATAAATTAAAATAACTCTTAAGATAAACCTCATAATGTGAATCTCACTTTTATTATTATCAGAGGCATGCCACGAGAGGAAATAATTATATTGATTTGCCACGTCCTCGAAATGATGTTTTCCGACGTTGCCCGAATTATATCAGCATTAAACTTTTCAATGGTTTGCCCACTCAATTCTAAACTATGACCAGGAAAGGGAATCCGCGATTATTAAAAAAAAACAGCTAAAGAAGCATCTGATTAGAGAGGAGTACTATGATTTAGATTCCATAAGGTATTTTTTTGTGAATTATCATAACCACTAGCTGACCCGTACCCACTTCTTTGGGCGGTAAAACTTTTTACTTGTGATGAAATTATGAGTGTGGTTTGGTTAGTACTGAGTGCTATGATTTATTTCCTGACTGCCAAAAGAAGGGTTATATTTTTACTGCAAATGTATGTTTGTATTTTCGTGCCAATTTGACTATATTACCGTTATTTGTGAGAGTCTTATTGTCAGTGTCTTATTTGTGAGTGTCTTATCTCTTTAACCATTTATGCAGTAAAAGTGAAATTATATGCAGTAAAAGGGAAAAGTCTTTTGTTTTAAACACTTGAGACGATGAAGTTACTTATTTTGATAATAATTCATAATTGTTGATAATATGACCAATAAACTTGACCTAACGATTTAAATTATTTTTTAAATATAAAATACTACTTTTTGTTACTTAAATATAAAAGTTAGACATATGCTGTCGCTGGCTTTTTTGTAGGCATTATCAAGCTCTACAACTTTTCTCTAAAACTTAATAATATATCTCTCATCGTTAAGGCAGCGTTAGTTAGAAACGTTTTCGTTCGACCCTTTTTTTCCGACTTACTTTGAAAATCCGACTACCACGAAAAAGTCTTTTTATTTTTAGGACTAATATATAAGCCTATGATACTCACAAATAACGTGGCTATCTATTGGTAAAAGAATTTTCAAAATCGGTTCAGTAGATCCAGAGATTACTTCCTACAACGTCACAAACTCTACCTCTTTATAATATTAGTATAGATTTATGATTTTTAGACATTTGTGTTATTGCAAGAACCATTTTAGTGCCTTTTTATTATATATAGTTTAAGCAACCCTTTTTTTATTATGTAAAAAAACACAAGTTTGAGAGGTGGAACGAGGTCGTCGTGGCGCGGCGCTCGACTCGTTCAACGTCACATAATTCGTAGCGATCGTTCGCACGCGTCCAACTGGATTGTTTTAAATTGAATGAAGGTTACGATAGTCATCTTTCCCTGCCCCTTCCCCTTCCCTGGCCCCAACCCCAACCGACACCGAAACGATCGACACGCGGACGGGCCGAAATGACACGACGCGCTACGATTCGACTTTACATCAGCCGCATAGAATAGTAGGTATATCAGGTGTTTTTACACGACAGCCCAACTAAAAGGAGTTTGTTTGTTTGTTTGAAAAGCTTTATTGCACACACATAAGAGTACAATGTGGTGGGCCTATTGCCAAGTGGCAATATCGTACGGCCATACCGCCAGGGTTATTGTGACTAAAGGTTTATGAGGGCAAATTGATTCACAAGTAATAAATGAATACACTTACATAATAGTCATCATAGGATAAAATATAAAACAGTGATTAGTAACGTATGCCAACTCGATATTGAAGGGAGGAGTGGAATATAAGGACAAGCAAAGGAGACGGAAGGGGAAGGGGGTATTCATGAGTTGAATAAATGTCTCTTTAACGATTTTTTAAACCCACTCAGGTTTTCACGTTGTCTTATCGGTAAAGGCACGGAATTCCAGAGTCGGGCCGCCTGCACTGCGAAAGACCTAGACATGAAAGTTGATGAATGCTGAGGTAGTGTAATGTGTTCAGGGTTCATGTATGTACCTATGTTTTCCGTTTCTTTATTCCACCATAACTTCTAAACGATTGAACCGATTTAAAAGTGTGTGGTATTGTTAGTAGTCTTGATTGTCATAGAGCTGCTAAACTGTCCAAATGCCAAATAAATAAATGCATAAATATCCAAATGTCAATAAATTAAATTATTTGCATGTAACCGAGCACCGAGGGCAACCGACTGAATACGGCAGATACCTGCCACAGGGCCCTGGGTCTGGCCAACATATAACCTGTGGTTATATGTTGTCATGCAGACGCAGTGGCGATAAGCGATTGACCAGGCTCAGTTATTTAATCACGAGCTTCTTCATCATTGTTTGCAGATCTTAACAGTACATATTTACGTTAACTGGATAGCCAGACTGCAAGAAGCTGTAATAGAAAACACCGGCACAGGATCTCATATTTGAAAATAATGCAAATTTTCAACTTCACCATGGCAACCATATATTTCAGCAAAAACAAACGACGGAATAACAAATAAATATCAGATTAAAAAAAGAATAACATGGCCTTCGATTAAAATTCATTTGAATTTGAAATTCCACCTCAAACCCAAGTTATCCAAGTTCAAAGTGGCCAAAGTGAAAAAACAGCAAATACGTAGGTAAGGACTCAATATTAAGATTTTTATGTCTCAATAACATGGAAAAAATATAGTTTATAAACTATTCGTATTCGATAGTTTACAAAATGATTTTGAAATTATGAATTACTCAAAGGGTTAATAATTGATGTTGGAGCTACACGTTGCTCATCGTAGTAAAATCCCAGCTGACAAAACATAGTACGGCATTGAGCAATCTAATAACCTATATAATCAAGGATACAAATCAATTCGCTTATGCGCTATTCGTCCTCTTCGATTGTCTACTTTATTGTTTAGGTCGTGGTTACGCCTGAAATAAAACGAAGCCCCAATAAAAATCCTTATCTTAAATTTGTATTTTCCTTTTACGTAAGCTATCAGTAACCTACGCGAAAATTGCCGATAATTGCAAGATTATCGATAAGATTTTGAATCATTCAAGGATGTCTACAAGGATCTCCAGTTTTCATAAAAACATGTTACAAGCGGTGGCTAACTTGCGTAAGTAATAAAATGCAGCGCCGGATTCAGTATTCAGTATTCAATGTATTCATTCAGAATATATAATAAAAGCATGAATTATCAATTAAAGCTAGTTATCGCATATTAGAATTCGTCAGTTGCTCCCATTAAACCATGTAAGGGGCCTAAGGAAATCTCTGGGGGGGGGGGGGGGGGTGGGAGGGGGGGGGGGGGCTTTGCACTTTCGGGGCCTATTTGGGCTGTTAAACGACGATAGGCCCTAAGCTATAGCTTGTGTAGCAAAAACGTAAATCCTGTACTGATGAAATGCATGAATGAATTTAGGTAGGAAGTTATGTTTATATGTTCAAATTTTGCAGGCTTTATAGTTTTAAATATCATTACAACTAGGTAATATTTAAAATTACAAATAATATTTCAATTCGAAATTACACATCAAATCATACAAACTCCTTTAAAATTCTAATTTATTCAAGTAAATATATAAAAAAGAATAAAAAATACGACTGCCGTTAGGTACTGAAAGTGTACTATTGTAGTAATAATTATTTTTATTACGGTATTTTTATGAAATATATGTGGTTTATGTATATATCTATATAGATACCTACATGTATATTTTCGGAATGTACTCAATCAGACATTTCATTTGACAGTTTATATTCATTATTAGTTTTAAATTCTTCCACTTGCCTGTATGTTATGTAATAATCTTTATTTTCACAATGCGCGCATGTACCACTGTGTTTAGGTTAGTTGTAAGACATTGCCATGTGGCAGTAAGCTCGCCTTTTTGTATACGAGTTAGGTGCAAATGAAGAGTTTATTATTAATATTATTATTAACAATATCTAACCTAGAGACCATTCGCAAAATATTCCACACTACCAGGTACATATTAACAGGTTACAGAACATTCAGAATAAATTTGTACGATACCTAAACAGCAAAACAAAAGACTATTGCAAACAAATGACGCTCCTGTACTATTAAAAATTAATCATTCGCTACATAGGCGTAATTTAAATGATTCTGTATACATTTTAAAAATACTCAATGATATCTTTAATCGTAGCGATCTATATATAGAGCTACAAGAAATTATAACCTGTTCCGACTTCCTTATTTCAATCCTACCTATCTATATACAAAACTCTATCTCTATCTATAAAACTAATATCGACAGTAGAGCGACAACTCCCTAATATCTCTAGAGATACAAAGTTAGAGGATAGGCTAAGTCATGCCACAACGATTTACAAAAATACTATAGCAGCCTGCACCTTTCCTTATGCCAAGTTGTTTACTAACCCGGTGTATAGCCACGAGATATCAGGGGGTTTGATTTTTTTGGTAAATCATCCGGTTTTTTAAATACAGATATGAAATTTGTGGAAGATGAGTCTACGATGTCCTGCTTTGAGTCGTAGACAGCGCCTCGATAAGCGACCCTCTCCGACAGAGTAGCTGTGTTTTTCATTGCTTGAATTTCAATTTTATTAATTTTTTATTTATTATATTATTTTTCAAGATACAAAATTAATAATTTTCAAGAACAAAACTAATTACATGTTTCCACTTAAACATTTTAATTCCTTTTTGAAAACTAATATATTAAGGGTTTATTTTTTATATTTGTTTATTTAATAAATTTAATGTGAATAGGTATAATAAAATCATAAAAACATGTTACTTAAATATACTCATGAATACATATTATTTTTTACTTTCCTGACGACCTATCGGAAAGGAAAGTATTGTGATCGCGCTAAAAAAAAATTTTGAGATGAAGATGGGAATATATATTTTGAGACTCCCTGAGACGATTGAGACTATTTCCAGACCGATCTCTGTCTGTATGTATGTCTGTATGTCTGTCTGTATGTATGTATTCTTCCACGATAGCGCCCAGACGCTTAATCGGATTGAGCTGAAATTTGGTATATAAGCTTCTGTTAACCGTCGGAGGAACCCATTAGTTTTTGGAGTCCCTACGCCCTACGGTTGTGGTACCTCCCATACAAATTTGGGGTTCCCGGCGAAAAAATTGTTTCCGCGATAGCGCCCAGACGCTTAATCTGTCTAAGTTAAAATTTGGCATAGAAGCTTCTGTTAACCATCGGAAGAACCTATTAGTTTTTGGGGTACTTACGACCAACGTTTGGGGTACCTGCCATACAAATTTGGGGTACTAGAGTAAAAAATGTCGCTGTTTTTTCGCACCTCCCCGGATACTAGTCAGGAAAGTCTTGGGGTGACACAACCGATTTTTTTATATTGCATTAACAATGACTTGTCAACACCTTCCTTTATCGTTGCTTTATTGAGAGCGATAGATGATGTGTTAAATACGTTAATATCGCCGAGCTGCGTATTACAAATATTAATTTATAAATGTAAACAGTTTTGTTCATAGTTAGTGTTTACCTTCGGGAGGTGGAATAACTCTGTTTGGTGAGTGAGTCGCGATGGTACACGGAAATATACAATTCCAAGCAGATCAGACCAATCGATGCAACCTGTCCAAAATTTATTGAAAATATGACTTCTGCGCATTTTCTTCTTGATTGTAATGATTAAAGCCATGAAAGGTAGCTGCTTCGTTGTAATTGGGAAAGAACAAAAAGGAACGGCCATTTAAATGTTTGAAGAACATTTTTTTATTACTTTCAATTCTCTTTACGTGAAGACTATGCTTCGAAGAAGAAGATAATGCTTTATGATTACTCAATATGGACCAGGACTTACAAGGACCAGAATACTTTATGATTACTCAATATGCTATTTTCTACACGATATATGCAGTCGTTAAAACGTTTGTGCGTTTTTTTAATTCTAGCGCGTAAAGCTTTGTAGGAGGTTTGATCAAGGACAGTTTTTGAAGCGATTAAATTTATGAAAGTACTTCCTTTTTCCCGTGCAACTTTTATAAGCACCGACGAGTAGGTACAATTGCGGATACTTGTTCACATTGACAAACTTTTTACGTAAGTGACGATCAATTAGTTTTAATAGGATATTATAAAAGGAATCAACAGCGCAATCAAAGTCTCCTAAGAACAAAATTGAGCATACATATATTAATTTTTATTTATTTATTTATTTCAAATATAACACCTAATGCGGAAATACAAACATAATGGTCATACCACCGGGCTAAGTAAACGAGGGCCCACATTCACATGACCATGCTCAGCGCATACCCAGCTAGGCCGAATGTAGCCTGTGTCTGGGCATATTTATTTATTTATTTATTTATTTATTAGTTTCAAATATTATTCAAGAGCATTACAGACGAATCCAATTCGCCGTTGAATATTAAATCTAGAGTGTGAGTCTAAAAATAAATATTGGGCATATTTATTTATTTATTTATTTATTAGTTTCAAATATTATTCAAGAGCATTACAGACGAATCCAATTCGCCCTTGAATATTAAATCTAGAGTGTAAGTCTAAAAATTAATGACTTACATAACTAAATTAATACTAACATTGAACAAGAAAAAAACATAAAGATATAAAACTAAATAAAAGACAGATAAACATGAGATAGCAGAGATTTGCCTTTTTAGCTGCCAAAGGGATATACAAAAGATGTCTATTTCTGTGGGTAAGGAATTAAGAAGAGCTATAACCCTTCCCACTGGCCTATCTACAAAAATATTTGTGCGATGGCGATCTCCTCGCTGTGTAATTTACCGGTACGTACAATTCAAACTTACATAGTACCTCTGGCAAATAAATAGTTCCTTGAATTAATTTATATGCAAATATAATTAGGGAAATATATCTACGCATTTCAATAGTGTTGTATCCTACCATTCCAAGCACAAAATCGGACGAAAATAAGTATGGATAAATATTGTATTTTCTATAAATATCTTAACAATTTTCTTTGAATACGCTCTACCATCTGAATGTATTTGTTTTCACTTGTACACCAGATGACCGAGTTATATTCAAGTATGCTACGGACTAAACAATTATATAGTAGAAACATAACATGAATATTATTAAACTGTTTGCATATGCAAATAACAAAAGCGACCATTTTGCTAGCACGATTGCAAATATTTGTAATGTGTGCACGGAAATTCAACTGCGTATCAAATGTAATTCTCAGGTCCCTCAACTCGGTTGACCTTTTTAAAATTAACCCGTTTATGGTGTATCGGCAAAACAAGGTGATTTCTTCTTAGTGGTGGTTAAAACAGAGCACTTGTTAGAGTAGAATTCCATGTCATTGACAAAGCCCCATATTAAAAGAGCATCTATATCGTCACAACTACGGACTAACAATTAATTGTGCTTGTGTAAAGAAGTAGTCATATCAAAGTTTAATTAATTATTCCATGTCGTATTGAAATTATACACATCCAAAGTTTTCTATATCTGGATGATTTTATGAAATAAACTAGTTATTAAATCGTGTTAAATAGGGTTTATTATTTAGATAGGGTTTATTATAAGTCGTTATTTGAATCAAAAATTCAACTAACATCTAATCGTAAAGCAAAAAATAATCAAGTCCAGTATAACAGCCAGAAACTAAAAACGAAATCACATGAAAACAGAAAAAAACACGCAGAACACCAACAGAATGACAACGGTCTAGGTACAAAATCTTAACTGCCACCTATACCAGATACTGCCACATTGAGTATCTATCTCTGTCTTGCTTATTTACTGTGTCTTACATTCATACATTTATTTAGACAACCGCAACGTAAAACAAAAGAATGTCGACGGCCCAGGCGCAAAATATTACCTGACCGGTAAGACTTTGAGGATCAAGGAGGATCAAGAGAAAGAAAGAGGGGAGGGGTGGGTATAGAGAAATGACTTGTGGAGTTATGACTTCGACTTTGCCTGACACCGAGAGTGGCGCATGACAATAAAGTTTTTTTATTGTTTTATTACCTACTTATCGGGTTAGCAGGTAAGTCCTAAGTTTTTTTTATACAAGATGAGTTTTAATTTACCGGCATCCTCGAAGTGGGCAAAAGTCAACAAACTTTAGTGGACAAAAACTTGTAGGGAAATTTCCTGAAAAATAATAAAAAAAGCTTGCGCACGATACGCCATCTAGCGGATATTCAAAATATCGCTAATATTCTTGATTAGCTATATTTTGGCACTCAACGCTTGTCACAATCCTATTCATGAGCTAACTTGCTCAAATTACAAACAAAAAACAAATTACTTTTTTTTTTTTTTTATTTTTTTTATTAAAAGTTGCTTAGGTTTATGCTCATATTGGTTTACCGCCTTAAATGCCGCTTAATTAAAACTCATCCAAAATATGAGATGATTCTGCCTAGCTCAAGCAACTAGTTCCATAGATGTGCTGCCTGCACAGCAATAGATTTTACGAAAAGTGCTGATGAATGTTGAGGTATTGCCAAAAATAAATTTTCGTGTGAACGCAGTAGTAGTCAATGATGGGACAAAGGTGATAAGAGGTTGTTAAGACATATCCGAAGATGAGGTTGAGTTAATATTCTACTAAGAATCAAAAGTAGTTGCCAGAACTTACGTCCTGGTTTCGGCACATTCCTCTTGACCTGCATCCACTTGTACGTCGGCACAGAATGCTGCGACTGCGAAGAAGCCGTTTGCTGGCTGCCGGCAGCTCCATGATGCTGCATGCCATGATGAAGACCCTGCCCGTGGTGGATCAAATGCTGCTGCATCACGCTCATCCCGTGCTGTTGTATACAGTCCCCGGGCAGAAGGGAATGATCCTTGATGACGGTGGGTAAGTGGGTGTACTGATCCTCTTTCGACTGGTAGTAGCCGTGGTATTGAGGGTAGTTGAGACTAGAGTTCGAGTCGTCCATGAAGTGCATGTTGTATTTGGTTTCTAAGTAGTGGGGGTCGTGGTAATTGGACTCGTAGGGGTTGTGCGGTTGGAGGTGGGGGGGTATTCCCGTGGGGGAGGCGCCATAGTCTAGGTTCGTGTAGCTGAGGCCGTTATCTGTGCTGATGATCGGCACTGTCGGCTGTTCTGCCTGGGATGGATCCACGTACAGATCGTTTTGTGTGGTTAAGGGAGGGCTGATGCTCTCGTTGTAGTACGCCTCCGCGTGGTACCCTTCCGCGTATTGGTAGTTGTGCGGCGCCTGCCCATGGTAGTAGGCTTCCGGGGTGTAGTTCGCGGCGGAGCTCGCTGGGTAACCGTTCTGCTGATTGTTGTACATCCCTACGTCCATAGTCATCATGATCTCCCGCGCACTGAATCACTGGAGACACTCGACGCATCGATCGCGGACGCGGCTCATCATCGGTCGACGTCCGTCGCGCGCGTTCCGCGGACACTCACTAATCGGCGTGACGTCTACATCTGGTTTCCAGGGCATACAACTTCGTGAGTCGTTGGGCGGGGCCTGAAAGAGGCGGGGCTTTGGCTGCCGGCCAATCGACGCGGCGCTTTCAGGAGCCCGGCGCTCGATTGGACGCGGGGGGCTGTCAAAGTGCCTGCGAGCCGGGACAGCTTCTATTGTTACATACGTTTGTTCCGCTGCTTGACAGTTGAATTCGACGACGGGGTGTTGTTCGGAAATAGTAAATCCCTTTTCGTTCCTTTATATATTATTATATTTTTTGCAATATCGCCGCTTAGTACCTATAGTGGAGTCACAATGAATGATATTACTATAAATAAGAAACCAAGAACAATTTATTTATTTAATTTGTAGTATCCTATTTATTTAATTTGTATATCTTTTACAGTAAAATCGACATGTCATAGACTAAAAACAGTAGCAAAAAAATATAACATGATATGCTAAAAACATATATTGATCATATTTTAATGTTACCTGTTCTAATGCGAATATTTAAATTGTTATAATTATATGTAGGTACTAACTTATTGAAAGAATGTAAACACTAATAGCTATTATTAGTCCTTATAAGCTGGAGAATCAAAGTAAACTTTTACAGATAAAATTGATAGCCATAATAAATAAAATAAAAATAAAATACAAACAGAGCTGCCATGGAATTCACCGACCTAAGTCGGGCCCATCATATAGTATTATTACACTTCTGGGGGGTGAACAGTGGATTCCGACCGGCTGTGGTAGGTTTAGGACAGCTGTTTTGCCACATGTGAGCGTTCACCTTACCACCCATTCACTCCCCCTTCGAAGCCATAGAAAGCCATAATAATAGATAGATAGATTTTATTTAAATAATCATAATTGTAAATAATCACAATCATATTTATGTGCACACATAATACATATGTATTTGCAATCGCGCTAGCAAAATGGTCTATTTTAATTATATTCATGTGATGTTTCTACGTTATAATTGTTCAGTTCGTAGTACCTATAGTAGGTTCTTGAATATAACTCAGACATCTGGTTTCGTTTGTGACAAGTACTTTATTGCACACACTTTATTGCACATTATAGTACAAAATGTTGGGCTTATTGCCAAGTGGAAATATCTTACGACCATATCGCCAGGGCTATAAAGACTAAATGTTTATGTAGGTAAATTAATATAAGTACAACAAGTGTAGGTACATTTTGTTAAGTAACTACAGTAACAATCACAATGAGTACAGTAACATAAAAAACGTTTCTTAATGGTTATACATTATCGCCCCACCTATTGTTCCACCTTCTGCATGTTGGCACTAATTATGCGCAAAACTGTTATATTTATAGGTTAAGTGAAATCTATCGCTCTCGAGAATGCAATGATTAATGACGGTATTGACATGTCATTGTAATGGCACCATAATAATAATACAATACAATACAATCAACTACTCCAGTAGATAGGCATTCCTACACTTGGATGCGTCAAAAAATTAAATGCTAAAAATTTAATTATTAAAAACATAACTATCGTGATAGTTGTCATTGCTGTAATATTATATTCAATATTACCTACATACAAACAATCATAATATACTAATGTGATTTAAGAGTCTGGGAGAATAATATATTAAAATAGAAATGCAAATTCTATGTACAATAATCAAAAAATATATATTTTATTGTCAATCTAGCAATATGCCTTCGTATTTTTTTTTAAATAAATAGATGTATAATAAATTATATGAAAATTAGAATGTCAGCTATCATAATACCATTATGTTTAAAACTTTACGCATTTCATTAATCATCAACATGGAAAATAAACTCAGAATTTTCAAACTCCCTTATACCATAAATTGGGTTTCTTACCAAATTATGTATAATTATCTTATTAAATTGGTCCTCTCCAAGGGTTTTAATTTGCTCTGGAATCTTATTATAGAAGGACAAATTTTGGTGAATAAAACTGTATCGCACTTTGCTAAGTCGCTGTCGGTTTATATGGAGATTGGATTTATTCCTCGTATCGTGATGATGACAATCACTATTCACCGGAGATTCTGTTAGGTGTCTACGAGCGTACATAATATTTTGGTAGATGTAAGAAGAAAATAGAGTCATTATTTCTGATTTTACAAATAGCGGCTTACTAGAACTTCTTAGTGAGACTGGTGAGACTGCGTACCGCTCTTTTCTGGAGGAGAAAAATTCTTTTTGAGTTTGGTGCCATTCCCCAAAACAGTAGGCCATACGTTATTCTGGAGTGGAAATATGCAAAATAAACGGATTTAGCTGCTTCAAAACCGTATAAACTTCTTATCTTTTTAATGGCGAATATGGCACTGCACAATTTTTTACTGAGATCATTTAAGTGATCAGACCATTAAATTGTAATTTTTTATCAATTTCTAATCCGAGAAATTTCGTGGAGGAGACATTTTCTAGTTGGTCATACCCAAAGTATACGTCTATTTCATTATAATCAGACGGCCGCAAAGAGAAGCATATTGATTTTGATTTATTTACGTTAAGTGACAATTTATTAACTTGGAACCATATACTAAGCCTGTCTATTGTTTCTTTTACTTTGGGCCAAAGTGTCTTTATTTTTATCGCTAAAAAGAAGTGAAGTATCATCGGCGAATACAATGATTTCATCATCCACGGATTTCAGGCACTCTGGGATGTCATCAATATAGACGAGGAAGAGAAAAGGTCCAAGTATCGATCCTTGAGGAACACCTTTGCGGATATTCTGTGGCTCGCTCTTGCTATTTTCGACTTGCGTAATCTGAGTGCGTTCTTGCAAATAAGATTCCATGAGTTGCAGTTCCTTATTCCTAATGCCGTGGTATTCCAATTTTTCAAGTAGAATTGAGTGGTCTACGCAATCAAAAGCCTTAGAAAGGTCACAGAAAATGCCTACGGGTTTTTTAATATTGTCTAGCCCAAGTAGTGTTTTTTTACAAGGTATGTATTCATGGATAAGTTTAAATAACATGTATTTCATATAACGTGTATTAACATTACATTATTTACTTATTATAACTCGTAAAGAGGTGGGAGGACGCGGGAAGACCTCCCACTGTGTGTTTTTTATTTATTTTTTAAATAAAAAACTTATGGTGACACGTTTGAAATGGTAGTTGTTAACAATGAAAACCAACGCGAATTACTCGCACACATGATCGGCCATATAAATACCGACCGTCGCTTGAAGTTCGGGTTTATTCGGCTCCGCTCGTGTAGCCTCGTCTAGCCTCGGATTTTTTCCAGGCGCGATGGAAATTCTGACTAAGGTTCTGACAGATAAATCACACACACTTTGACATCATATAGACCGCACAGGAGTTCAAAAATCAACTTAGAATGGGTTCATTAATCAAATAAATAATCGATAGTACGACGCGCCCTGGATGCTAGGCGCTTTAGTCACGGACGTATCCAGGGGGGAGGGGGGACACAGGGGACGCGCCCCCCCTCCTCGTTTTTTTTAATAAAAATAAATTCGACAAAAGGTTTAAAATCAGGAAGAAACCGCGACAAGTATCTAGTGTCAGGCACGTATCCAGGAGGGGGGGATAGTTAGGATTTAACCCCCGGAAGTCCGGTCTAATTTCGTTTTATTGTATGGAAAAATTCAAGATTGGTGGGTGCTGCGCACGTTATTTCGATGTATGCCCCCCCCCCTCCCGAAATTAATTAATGTTAAAAACCCTCTGCAACTGAAGTCTGAATACATGCCTGGCTTTAGTCAAACAAGGTTTAAACACATGAATTGGGCGCCCCTTGAATCTCCGGGAAGGTAACCGGTCTTACAATCCCTCCCCCCCCCCTTCCCCACTAGATCTGGGGCTGTGTCGTGGTATATTCAAATTTCGTTGAAAATTGTCTTCAGGAAGAATGGTTTTGTAGTTTTAGAGATGGTTGGATGTGGGGAGTGTTATGTGATGGACGGTGAGAGGATATCAATTCTTTTTGGTCTCTAAAGTTAGAGAGTGATAATTGTAGCTCGTTCCTATTCTAGAATGCCGTACAAATAAATATGTGGGCTAAAGTGTAATTTGTAATAAATATCTACGTTAGAAGAATAATGTCATATTCATTGTATATTGAAATGTCGTTGAAAAATTGTTTTGCTGTGCATAAAGCGGAGGTTCCGATAGCGCCGTAATATTGAAACGTCTTCGTTATTGAATATTGATAGCATCCAACAAATGGAGACTTTGAGGCGGAGACGTTAGTCAGGTAACACACTGCGCGGACCTCGTAATCTGTGTTGTGACGCTGCTTTGATTTATAGCGTGTCACGGTGCAGTGCTGCCTCCGCTTGTCCTCTTACTGCTACTGCAATGCTGTGAGTATCCAACTGCAGGCCAGTGGAGTGCATCGGGTTATCTTTTAATGTTTGCTGATGATGTTTGCTAGTCTGCCCATCGATATATGATCCCCTAGATCAGCCTTTAGCGCTCGAAAATGACCCCTTGATACTGAAATCCGGCCAGTAGTAGTTTAGTCGCAGTCCGCTGGCAGACAGCCAGCTGTTTTCGGTGTGAAATCTGCCGCGAAGAATATCGGCGCGCTATTTTCTCGCATACTGTTCAATTTATTGGTCTCTCTCTGTCACATGATTTACGAGCAAAGGGTAGTGGAGCCAACTTATTTGTATGTGAGGGCATATCTACCTAATACATCAATGAGTCTGCCCCCGTAAGAAAGAACCTCAAAAACATAAGTAAAATGAGTATTCTACTTTTAATATTTGCCCAAAACATGTAAGCACGTATTCTACAGATTCACCTCTAACGACCCTCATAAATCTCGAAATTCTTGTTCAGTAATAAAAATCAACAATCACAAATAATTAATTACCACGCGACCTTCAATTTTCCAAATGTCACCAACCCGCAACAACAACCTGCGAACAACTCACCTCTCTTTTTTGAAAAAACAAAAGGTAATTAGTTATATATGACTTTTCCGAAAAAAAAACCGCGATGAAGACGGAAGTATCTATTTTGACCTCCCCTCCCCTGAGTCAATTAAGACCATTTGGAAATGGACGACTATACATTCTATGTGTATGTGTGCAGGCACGCATCCAGACTTTAGTTTCGGAGGGGGGGGGGGGGGGCATTCATTGAAACAACGTGCGCGGAACCCACCAAACTTGAATTTACCCGAACAATGAAATGAAAATACGCAGGATTTCGGGGGGTTACCTCCCTTCCCCCTCCCCCGGATGCGTGCTTTAGAAGATACATAAGTCGCGGATTCTCCCTGATACCCATTTTTTTCTCGACTCGAAAAAAAAATGAGGGGGGGGGGGACGTTGTGACGACGTTGGGATGTTGGGACGACGAATACACTCCCCTGTATTCCTCCCTCCTCCCCTGACTACGTCCTTGGCTGTGTGTATTCCTCCACGATAGCACCCAAAGACTTAATCCGATTGAGCAGAAAATTGAGAATAGCAAGAGATGAAATGGTTCTGGTTGAAATCGGTCCACCAGGGGACGATTTCATAATACATAATTCATAATTCATAAACTCATAATTCAATCTAAAAATATTTGGTACACAGATTCCTTGTTAGACTGAAATTACATTGAAAATTCGCCGGTCAGTATATTTGCGTAAACAATTGAATAAAACGCGCTTAATGCGTTGTATTCTCACTATCCACGCTCGTCGCCGACTTTCCTTTTCTATCAAGTCAACCTAAGCTCCTTCCTGAAGGGACTTCAGGCCTAAAATATTTCGATAAGTCCTTGGCTTCTTGCCTGGAAAGTTTTTGGGATGGAATATAGAGCGGGGCTGGTTGCGGACCTTACGGCGACTGCTCTTGAAACGACCATCGGCCATCCGATCCTGGGTGAACAGCCGGGCAAAGGACTTTGTGGTCCGCGATAGATTCGGTATACGGTCTCTCGATTGGACCTCGAACTCGTAACCAATCGAGAGACCGGATTAATCTGGTCGCAATTGGAAGTAAGGGCGTGAGTGTATGCCCGCTGGGTAACATACCCGGTTATCTCGCGGATAAGGCGTTGGCCTCTTACGGTGGCGGGGATTGAAGGTGGACTGTTTTGTCCAAGTCTTCTGCGCTCACTTCACGGGAGATAGAACGGACAATCGTTAAAACTTCCTGAGGTGACGGGTTCGCCCGTTGTAGTTGACAACTCTATATGGTGAGCAAACCGCCCAGTAGCGCCGGGAGGCAATCCCTCAAGGGAAACCGATCTACAAGCCATGAGGCCTGGGACGCAAAGGTCCTTCCCGAAATAGTCATCCACGCGAGGAGGCTACTGAATAGGAGCTGAATCGTAAGTTAGACCGACCCGAAAATACGGTGGATTTTTTGGCTCAACCTGCACGAAACCGTTCGCTACCTGGCCATCAAACGGTACATGATAAGAGTTATGGGCGTATTCCGAAAACAAATAGGGACACGGCGTATGTGTATTAATGGTTTCCTAGTGTTTCCTCTACGCCTATGATTCACAATCAAGAAGCGCAGGCATCAGGTAAGATGCGTCTGGTAGGAAAGGCGAAAGGCTTGAACGACTCGATACCGGAATAAAGTCGGAAAACAATTCATTAATCACGGAGAGCGTATTATTAAAGCGTTATGGCCTTTAAAATGACACGCATATCGGCCTATTACAATCTCTCCCTGTCTTGGCTTATGGACACAACCTAACTCAGGAGGCGCGTCACGGTCGACGAACCCGATCACAGGGCTACCACGTAAGGCGCAAATGGTTTCGTGCAGCTTGGGCGATAACATCCATTTTGATGACATCAATTACTTTCAGCTACCTCATTTTCGTTCCATTGTAAAATTTTATAAAAAACAAAAACAATAATATTATGAATTTTTACACTGTTTCACATAATATACCTGACCATACGTTGTTTTTTTCAATTTTGTTAGATAATTTATATTGTGTTCTTATTTTTGTATAAAGTGCCTAAGAAAAGTATTAAAGTATTATTATTTTTATAATAATTATTTATTTTATATGCATACCCATTTACATAGAATCAGTTCTGTTTTTTTTAATTCGTCTGCCGGGTAAAGCCGACTTTAGTCAACGCTACTGTAAAATGAATATTTCTGATTGAATAGTTTTATATCTAATGAATTCTAATGTGCGATTCCTAGCTTCAATTGAGTATTTATGCTTTTATTGTATATTCTGAATTAATTAATTGAAGAACTGAAATACTGCTCCTATTCAGAAGCCTACTCGTGTGTAAGGCTGCCCCGGGTAAGGATTTCGGGGCTCAGGCCTCGCGGCTGGTGGATCGGTTTCTCCTGGTGGGATTGCCTCCCGGTGTTACTGGTTAGTTTGCGCACTGTTCGGCCACGCTAATCGGTTGTGCACTCTGACTAGTTCCTGAAAGTCTGAAGACTATGGAAATATACTATCTTCTAAGCAGCGGAGGTGAATTATGACCTGTCGTCAACCACTCTTGAAATGACCATTAAGCTACCTGATCCGGAATTCATAGCAGGGCAAAATATGCATTTGGTCTGCGATAGATTCAAACCGAATCACCGCTGAATTACGGCAGGTAGAGACTTCGGTCTCGTAACCAGTCGGGAGGAAGGAGGTATCCTGAAGGGTAATTCCAGACGGAGATATTCTACCAAAACTAATAACTACTAGCAACCACGAACTCAGTGGGGGTGAAATGGCCCCACTGAGTTACCTTTCTAGGGCATTGCCGGAAGGCGTTGAACTCTGGCTGGTTCGTGGCTTTGCTGGACGGTAGGTATGTGCCGTCCCAAAGTCTACGCTCATCCCACGGCTGAAAGAACGATCACATAGCATTATACCAGCCTGGGGTGGCGGGTTCGCCCGTTGTAGTCGACACCGCCCAACCAACCACGTAAGGCAAACGGAATGGGGGATTCGGAATCGAAAGCACAACGAGCATTCAGTTAAAAGGAAGGGAAGTAAAAACCATCCCCATCTATGATTTTTCTGAGCCAGGTAAAAACCTTGACATTGGCGCCCCTGTCGAGCTCGAGCACGAGCTAATCACCGCGAAGTACCTCTGATTTAGTATAATAGATCGGTAGCGTCCCACAAGCATTTTCTTTTACGCACTTCGCCGATAACAAGTCCGGTGTCAACCTCGCAACTACACATGACTGGTACTACTCGTCAGCGCGTAAATTCAGCACGAAACGAAAACGCTCTCTGGCTGTGTAGAAGCGTCGTGGTCGGTCGGCGTCGAGACGGCCGCGCACAGATGAGTGTCTCGCCAGCGCTGACCGATCAGCTCTACTCAGAAACGCTTCTATATTTTCTTATAATGTTTATTGTAACACCGATCTTTGTGTGGTGACGGTATCAACCACACTCATAAGTGACTCGTATCAATAACACAATGTTTTTGAAGAGCTTGTTCTCCTAGAGCAATTAAAGCGGAAGCTTATTTGGAATGTTATGAGATTAATCTTTAGCGTAACATTTGAAACCCTTCCAGAGAGTTATTGAGGGTGTATTTACCCTTTGGATTCAGAGAGTTATTGAGGGTGTATTCACCCTTTATTGAGGGTGTATTTAAAGGACTGGCAATTAATTTCTTATGGTTTACATGCTAAGTTCATTTAGTTGTTTTGGACTACCCTGAACATCCTAATATATTATAAATACATACAAGAAAGTAATTTGTTTTGTTTGTTTGTTTGTTTCTAATCTTTATTGTGAAATTTCACAATGGGCGGGTTTATTATCATACGACAATCTCTTACAACCAACCCTAATATGAAGTGTTTATATGCATGTGTGCATGTAACATGTGTGTAAGTGTGTGTCTTGTTAAGTTATGTGTGTGTGTGTGTCTTACTATGTATTCGACCATATCAATATCGAAAATCCATCGATATCGATAGTGAGGCGTGGCCGGGGATAGCGCATCTCTATATCTTGTGCGAGGGAGAAAAGTGATGTGCTATCTTGCTTCCACGTTTTATTGCCCTGAATATCAGGAAGGATTGCGTTGAGTATAGTAATACATACGTATTGACCTATCAGCGCCGACGATCAGCGTAAGAAGAAAACCAACCTTAGAAACAGTAAACGCATTCTCGAGCGGAATGGCGATGCGGGGATAGACTGCGAGGAATGGGAGCGCTCTGGCGTTACGTGCGCTCTGCGATTGGCAAAATTCTCGGACGTTTGAACATTTACGTCGGAGGAGTAGCGCCCATATGGCGACCATATGCGAGCCCTTGGGACCCGGGTTGTCGCTCGTTTCGATTAAATATTTGTTCTAAGAGAAACTACAGTTTAATATACTGTGGTTATAAGTGTAGAGTACATGAAGCGTGCCACATTGGCGCTTTGTTGGAATGCAAATAAATCTTCTTCTTCTTCTTGTTGCTTTATGGCAATCATCGATAGTCGGTGCTTTTCTGCAAATAAATCAACTTACTTAATTTAATTTTTTTGTGTTGCTAGTGTGAAATACCGAGTATTGGTGGCAGTGATCTACATTGTCAATACCTACCACTGATTTGATTGTTGACTAGACGGTCGCGCTGTCATCACGGTTAGTTACTCATTTAATCGATAATACTCATTATGATTGTATGAGAAAAATCACATCGGTAGGTCAAGCGACTACACTTCTTCCCCAATATTCGCGAGGTATGCGTTCCTTGAAAACCTCACGGATATTTCATTCGTGAATACCTGGGTTTGACAAGTTTTGCTTCAGCTCGGAAAATCGTAGATACGAGGCTGGTTTAACTCCTGGGTGGCTAAAAACGCCAATCGGTGGTTGCGTTGGTTAACATTTCGGCGGGCATCCATGTATATTATATAAATATAATGATATACATGACTAACAAATATATTTATTAGGCTGCCCGCTGGTATCCTTTCCCGGTGCCTCGCCGCAAGGCGTTGGCCTCTAACGCGCATTAGGGCTTAGCTAGACGGTAGAACTATTCGTCTGTAAGTATTCTACGCCCACCTCACGAAAGATAGAAGTATCATTATGGTTAAGGCGACATGAGACCTCAGAAAAATATTCGAAATAGGCGGGGTCAATTTTGTAGGGTTGGACCAATAAAAATCCAGCGTTGACGAAGCGTCAAGCGCAGGTTCCACGTCCGCTCGCGCCGACGACCAGGCGCATACTAAACGGTCTATCGCAGCGCTAGCACAGGATAACTATATTTAGCATAGGGTGGTATCTTTAGCGCAGCGGTGGTATAGGGGTGTTAATGGCAAAGCATAGTTAGCGTAACTCTCAGAGCGCTCTCACGTTTTAATCAATTTTTATTAATTTAGGGCCCAAATAAAAATTTTCCTAGGTTTTGAATTATAATATTACTATTACTTATTCATAAATTTTCGTGACTATTGTTTGATATCATTTGACATTTTATTTTATTTTTATTTTATTAACACGATTATTTATTTTTGTGTTTTATTTCCTATTGTGATCATTAGTTAGTGATTATTAGTTATAATTTGTAATGGTGACGGGAATATATATATTTCTTTTCCTTTTTATTTTTTTTTTATTCATTGCCGAATATATGTGATACCTATAAAAACTAGAGAGCTAGCTGCCCTGGAACAAGTCCTGGCACTTAGTTGGGCAGCAGCAGTACTTAAATGCTAATGCTCATATCGGCCGTGTTTAATTTTAATTTTAATTTTAATTATATATATTTTTTTTATTGATATGATTATTAGTGATACTTGTGCACTTGTAAATGAATTGCTAAATTAATTAAATAAATAAATAAATAAATAAAATAAAACACACTCACCGCTTACATTGTAGGAGTAATCGCGCCTGGAAATTTTCGAAGTCAGTTTAAAGCCTTAATGTCTAAGGCAATGACCAACTTTTTTGAGTCCAAATTTTAAATTGATTCCTTATTAAAGGACTGACTTAGAAACTTTTTAAAATTAATGCTTATATTATATTATAGTTTCCAAAAAAACCATAAAACTAAAATTCTTCAGATATGGTCGTTCCCAGGTGTCATGTCGCCTTAAAACTTCCTGAGGTGACGGGTTCGCCTGTTGTAGTTGACACCTCTAAGTGTCCATAGCTGCTAACACGTTTTCGTTTTAGTCACTTCGAAGTGTTTATATGGTAGATAGATATTACCGAATTAAATCAGTATGCGGTTTTGTCTATGACTCCTATTCGGTATTACGATAACAAGTTATTCTGCTGGAACTGTGGGCGAGCTGGCCATTAGATGTGAATTAAAAAATGTATCATTTTGATCGCCTCTCCTTGGACAGTTTTAATCCGCGAGGGCTTTTACGAAGCGATATATTAGTATCGGACTTTTTAAATAGATAATTATCCGGAACATGCGGAGTCACTTCAATATACTGGATACTGGCTAAAATATAATTGGAGCTAGTAGAGCCAATACATAAGTCTACCCTGGACAACGGCGGCTGCAACGTCACCGAAACGTCGGGGGCTACAAATTTCACGCGGTAAATTCGTTTTCTATCCTATTTATAAAATACTTTATGTTTACAAGAAAACATCGCCACAGATACATACAAATAAATAACATGGCCTTGAATTAAAATGTATTTGATCTAATAGTACTATGATCTTTAGTACTATGTACTAATAGTACTATGATCTAATAGTACTATGTACTAATAGTACTAATATCTAATAGTACTATGATCTTTCTTTCAAAAAAGGGAGGTTTTGGATCATGTAACGAGTTGGTATCTGGTACCTTGTATCCACGGCATTGGCGTCTTATTTTCGCTAAAAAATGTCATTGATCCGTTCTTTCCCGTAATTCGTCTAATGTATTGGCTCTACTAGTTTCAATTATATTTTAGCCAGTATCCAGTATATTAAAGTGAATCCGCATCTTCCAGATAACTATCTATTTAAAAAGTCCGATTATCTCTTTAAGATTTTTCATTTTAAAATAAAATAACTACTTTTCATAGGTACTTGTAATTATTACATTTAAAAGGCCATTGCAGTATTCGTTAGAAAACTTTAAAGTTGAGATGTCATACCCTTTTGGCAGACAATATACAATTTCTGTTTGTATCACCTCGATACTGGTTATTCCCAGGTATTGAACCATAAACATACGCGAATGTCTTTCCGAGTTAGGCAGCAAAAAGAAAAAAATATATAATTATGAATTATTAGGATAATTGAATGTTTTTGTTTTGTAATTAAATGTAATTTTATGGGCCTAAATAAATAAAATTAAAAAAATGAAGGGAGAAGAAAACCTGTGAAGGGAACGAACGATCAAGGTTCACTCGGTGACGCGGACATTGATCATTGTTTCTCGTCAAGTAGAGAGGTGTGGTACCTTGATGACCCTTCGGTTGACGCTGAAGAGGAACTGTGATGGAAAATACTGAACAGGGCAATTGACTTTTCCGAGTTTCATCAAAATGTAATTTTTTAGGAAACTCGTGTATTATTATTATTATTATATTATTTTATTATAGTTTTCGTTATTCCATGATGTGTAATTTAAGTTTTAGGAAATTACTCTAAAATTTGGGTTAATAGCAATTTTTTTTCTTACAACCCTTTGCTATAATATATTTTATAAGGTTAGTAAATTTTAAAAATGAAATTTCGAAAAGTTGACATTTATCGTTATTTAATAGGATTTAGAATTTAACTAACAAAAGCAACGTGTAGTTGGCACGCATAGATTTACCGGTCACACAAATCCCATCTAGTATATTTGTTGCGTGACTTTTTAAAATAATTAAATTTAAAGAGCGGGGGGGGGGGGGGCTCCAATTCCAAGTTTTTGCCACTGCTCGGAAAAATCGTAGATCCGGGGCGGACTATAGGAAATCTACGGGAGCTAATGGGTCCTTGCTGAGTTGGCCACGAAGACCCATTTGTTCAGGGTCGGTTACACTCACGGGTCAATGCCCATCCGGCGGCCTCAACGCATGAAGAGCGAGCCCGGGTAGGACTCTGGCCTTAGGGCTAGTTTCCCATAGGAGTCAATCTTCTGGCGCTCCTGGACGGCCCGCGCACCGTGCGGCGTAAACCAATCGATTGTGCATTCTGACTAACAGTCGGGGGAGTCTGTAAGCAGTACTGTTTCCTATAGAGTGGGGGCGGTTGCTGACCTTAAACGATCATCAGCTACCCAATTCTGGGTGAACAGCCGAGCAAAGGATGCCGTGGTCCGCAACAGATTCGGTTTACAACGTTTTACCGCTTCGTAAGGGATAGGACCGCGAAGCGACCTCAAACTCCTAACCAGTCGATAGACCGGATTAATCTGGTCGAAACTGGAAGGAAGGGCGTGAGTGTAAGCCCGCTGAGTAACATACCTAGTTATCTCGCGGATAAGGCGTTTGCCTCTTTGCTGGCATGTGACGGAGCTCGACGGTGCTGTTTTGTCCTAAGTCTTCCGCGCTCACTGCACGGGAGATAGAACGATCATATTTCGTTAAAACTTTCTAAGATGACGGGTTCGCCCGTTGTAGTTGACAGCTCTAGTTATAGTGAATCTATCTGTTTGTGGAATGTAAAGTTATTTTATGTCGTGGACGATGAAGTTGTGGACATCGGCTTTGCTATTGATACGGCTTTGCGATCACTATACTGGCATTTCTATATACACCTTCCGTCCATTCTTTGATCTCTTTTCTCAAATGACTAATGAGGGACCAGATTAGCCCGCGGCGACTAGCGACGTATGCATATCGGGCGACCGCCTAGCAATTTCTCCGCTTAAATAATCCGCTAGCTAATCACGGCAGTACTTATTGATAGGGAATGACAGCGGCCGACCAATCAGTCATTGTTCTCGGCTACCAGGCTGCGCTGCGCCGGTGCGGGGAGAGTGGGCGTCGCGCGCCGCACGCAGGCGAAGGCAGTGCGACGCAGGCCAGCATCAGCGGCCGTGTTATTGAGATATCATCATTAGGGTATACCTGCGACGCGTTTCAACACTTCACGCCATTAGCGGCCATCGGGGGACCGTAGTACAAAATGACGCTTATTAAGGCGACATGAGACCTCAGAAAAATATCCGAAATGGGCGGACACGTGAAGAAATAGGCGCGGTCAATTTTGTAGGGTTCGACCAACTAGAGTAGTCAACTACAACGGCGAACCCGTCACCTCAGGTTTTACATGTAACGTTCTGTCTCCCGTGAGGAAGGGGGAGGGGGAATTTGGGGGTTAATGGGCCCTTGCTGAGTTGGCCACGAAGACCCATTCTGTTCAGGGTTGGTCACACTCACGGGTCAACACCTATCCGACGGCCTCCACGCATGAAGTGCGAGCCTGGGTAGGACTCTGGCCTTATGATCAGTTTCCCCTGGGAATCAACCTTCTGGCGCTCCTGGGCGGTCTGCGCACCGTGCGGCGTAAGCCAATCGACTGTGCACTCTGACTAACAGTCGGGGGAGTCTGGAAGCAGTACTGATTCCTATAGAGCGGGGGTGGTTACCTTACGGCGACTGCTCTTGAAACGACCATCGGCTATCCGATCCTGGGTGAACAGCCGGGCAAAGGACGCCGTGGTCTGCGATAGATTCGGTAAACACCGTTTCACCGCTTCGTAAGGGAGAGGACCGCGCAAGCGACCTCAAACTCGTAGCCAATCGATTGACTGGAGTAATCTGGTTACAATTGGAAGTAAGGGCGTGAGTGTAGACCCGCCGGGTAACACTGATGGCTATCTCGCGGTTAAGGCGTTGGCCTCTTACGGGCTTGTGGCGTAGCTAGACGGTGGACTGTTTTGTCCTCAAGTCTTCTGCGCTCACTCCAGGGAGATAGAACGAATAATAGTTGACAAAACGATGACTTAGGACAAAACAATCCACCGTCAAGCTCCGCCACCTGCCCGTCCGAGGCCAACGCCTTACGGCGAGGCACCGAGAAAGGTACGCAGCGGGCAGCCTCGCCCCCTGACTACCAGTTTTGGCAGTATATCTCCGTCTGGAATTAACCTTCAGGATACCACCGTCCTCTCGACTGGTTACGGGTTCGAAGTCGCTTACACGACCTCTACCTGTTGTATTACAGCGGTAATTCAGTTTGAATTTATCGCGGATCTGGGCGCTTTTTGCCTGTAGTGCCACACGGGATCGAGTGGCTCAAGGTCATTTCAAGAGTGGCATGACAACAGTTCAACATCCACCCCCGCTGCTTAGGAAACATTATATTACCATAGTATCCAGACCCCTTCAGAAATTAGTCAGAAAGCACAGCCGATTGGCTTCGCCGACCGGTGCGCAAACCGTCCAGTGGCGCCGGGATGCAGTCCCGCCGGGAGAAACCGGTCCACCAGCTCTGAGGCCTTAGACACGGGAGTCTTACCCGGGGTAGCCTTTGCTCGAGGAGGCTTCTGAATAGCTGAATCGTGAGTTGAGCCGATCCGAGAACAAAATGGATCTTGTGGCCCAAGCTGCACGAAACCGTTCATCACGTGTAGGGTTCGACCAATAAAAACCAAGAGTTGACTTCCGCTCGCGCCTGCGACCGGGCGCATACCTACTTACCAATTTTTCTATCGCAGCGCTCCCACGTTTTAATTAATTGTAATTAATTTAGGGCCTAAATAAAAAATGTGGCTAATCGCGACGCTAGATAATTAACCAGTCAATTTAATGAAAGTAAAATAAAACACACTCACCGCTTACATTCCAGATAAGCAAACTCGTCTCTATTTTTTTGAGACGAAACTACATTTTTACCCAACAAGTCGAGACTCGTCGAAGTCTCGTCTCGTCTAGTGCCCATCAGTATTTCTAATACAAGGGATTTTTTTTTCTTCGCGGATACTGTCAATTGTGGTCGAAATTCTATTGATGTACGATATCTCTTAAGTGGATGATATGCAGCAACATATATACATAGATTTCAGAATGAATTTGGGTATGCACCGGGGAACACGCGTTACAATTGGGAACAACTTGGGTATGGTATCCGAGGAACACGCGGAACTAGGCGGTTTGTGCATTGGGCTGTGCTAGCCAATCGCTTGCACAATCCGGCGAATAACCGGGGTAGTCTGGAAACGTAAGATTCCTAAGAAACGGGGGGTAGTTATCGACCTGGCGTCACCTATCTTTAGAAATGATTTTAGGTTATTTAAAGGTAGAAATTTAAAGGTTAAAGGTCTTGGTGATTGTGAAGATTTGCAACAGGATTTATTAAGCTTTGAAAACTATTGTAAGGATAATCAACTAATTTTAAATACGGATAAATGTAACGTCATAACATTCACCCGAAAGCATCATCCAATTATTTATGATTTCAAAATATCCAGTAATAACTTAACTCGAGTTACCAATATTCGTGATCTAGGCATTACCCAGGATTCCAAACTGCACTTTAACCTTCACATTGATAAGATCGTAGCTAAGGCTTTTAAACAACTCGGACTGATTCTGCGCATAAGTAAACCTTTTACCACAGGCAACAACATTAAAATACTCTACAATGCATTTGTTCGTAGTGTCCTAGAATTCAGAAGTGTAGTTTGGAGTCCCCAGTATGCTGTTCACGTAGATAGGATTGAGAGGGTACAAAAGAAATGTTTAAAATCATTAGACTCTCGGACAGGTAGCCTCTGCACCGACTACGCAGAGAGAGTAACAACACACAAAATGCATTTTCTGTATTCAAGACGAAAATTCTTAGACAGCATTTTCTTATATAAAATTATTCATAACCACATCAACTCTGCACCTCTTTTGTGAAAAAATACTTTTTAAAATCCCGCGGTCTTCCTCCTCACGTTCAAAAGATACTTTCTATATTCCTTCTTTTCATTCAAACTACGCAAAAAATACCTTCTTCAGACGCTCTTGCATTTGTTATAATGAAGTTTTGAACGACATAGATATATTCTCAGTGTGATTAATTACTTTTAGGAAACAATTGAGTGGTTTGTTGTTGCATTAGTTTTAGATTACAGCTAATAATTTAGGTACTCGTACTAAATGAAAATAGTTCGATTCGACTAGAAATTTACATTGTTGTGGTTTACATGTACTAGTTTTGTTAAAAATAATGGTAATGTAGGTCTATTTGTTTAAGTATATTTGTTAAAACAATTGTTTATGACTGTTTATTACTTTATAAAAAAAGAAATGATTTGTTGGACACCTGATTCCGAATGAGCTTGACAGGCATAGGGCAAATATGAATTCCGCGACAAATATGAATTGCGAATTACCGCTAGAGGCCGCGCAAGCGTATTGGTATCTATGACCAGACTGGAGGATGGAGAAATCTGACCAAATCTGGTAGTAAGGGCGTGAGGAAGTCCATTGGGTGGCACTTTTCAGTGCAAGTCGTTGGTCCCTTATGGGCGAATGAAGTAGTATTGACTGTAGATTGTGTATTCCGAAATGTTTGCGTTCGTCTAAAGGGAGAAATGACGACAATATTCGTTTAATTCCCTGGATTGGCTGGTTTACCGTAGCAATGCTACACCTTCAGACTATAGAACACAAACTATGGTCGCGCTCGTTGCTGCTCTATATATACGTCAGGGAAGAACTGCTTCCCATTGGTACTCTGACTGGTTCTGAAATATCAGTCTGCATACTAACTACAATATTTTAATTATCAATTGTTGCCTTAAAGTAAATACTTGAACAGTTAGTCGATTTTATTGCCGATCTTATGAAGTGTAAAATAATATGCGTGTTTGTTATGTTGTATTTTATATGTTTTTTGTTTTAATTTTTATTTTTGTTTACATTATTCTAATATAAAAGTTTACAATGTTGACATAAAGTAAAGTTTAAAAAGGACAGTTACAAGCATAGAAAGTACAGATATGATGAAATTTATCAGCTCCACTAGAACACAGTCTCTTCTGGAGTGATGCCTGTGTTATAGTATGTTACATAGTACACCTATTTTTATACAATTTCCATTGAAATATTTGACAATATAATTTAGAAAATTGGAAGAATGTGTATATTATATTATATGTGTAGGTAAGTTCTTCAAATTTAGGTACTGTATAATAAAGATGCACAAATGGTGCTAACCTCCCCTCGGTTATGAACAATGCGTGTTGTGAGCACGGAGCGATATAGAAACGCACACACGCCGACATGCCGTCGTGTTCGCCCGGACACACTTTATCAATCATAATTATCGCCTATGGCAATCACACTGGACGCTGGCTCTGCGGCCGCAGCCTGCAACGCGATAAGTCCCATTGAATTGGCAGAAGCGGTACATGTCATGCGCCCATGCCACGCCATTACATAGTAATAAGATGTGGCATATTCATTTACCGGCACCTACTATTATATTAGAGGGTCAGAAAGATTGTGTTAGGCGATGTTGACTGCAACGAGCTAACCCGTCACCCCAGGCTGGTGTAATAGCCCTTAACCCTTCTTATCGCGGGGTAAAAATTTAGTCGTCACTTCTGCCCGGGACAGTTTTGCGACCATAACTTTTAAACTACTATACGGATCGTAAGAAGAATAACTGTAAAATGATCGCATTGAAATTTGAAATATAAAATCGTATAACTTTATCTCGTCAAACAATTAAGATAATAATGAATAAATATTTAAAAAGTTGGCATTTTACGCAGCGCGGAGCGCCCTAACCAATATTGGTTAGATACAATTTTAGCCAATATTGGTTAGATACAATTTTAGCATTTGTAAGCGTCTAACCAAAAATGGTTAACTCACTTATGAAGAGTACCACGTACCATTACATGCCATCCATTACATGCGATCCATACCACGTACCATTACATACGTACCATTACATACGATTTATGAAGAGTACCACGTACCATTACATGCGAAGAGTACCACGTACCACTCACGTACCATTACATGCGATCAACAAATGCATCGATTTCCAGTGAAACACACTGACACAATTCAGCTATTATTTTAACCCGTAAGCGATGAATCAGCACGATGAAACAATACTTTTACGCGGAATATTTCGGATTGCATCATTTCCCGACCTATATAAACCGGCGACCAAAGTATCACTCCCCGAGTTTGCGACGCCTTCCCCCAAGGTTGCGATCACCTTCCCCCAAGGTTGCGACTGCATATTCGGTACCCATCTCTAGAGGTGCGTCAACGAATCCGGCTCCTTGGTTTCCTTTCCTCAATCTCCCTGAGTCTCGAAGCATCAGTCTGTAATCCCACAGACTCGAGCCGTGCCCAGTACAAGATACTAGGAGCACACATACAATCCTCATCCGTATATCCTCGTAACCGCAGTCGCGCATCTATACACTCGCGTCAACGTAAACTATTCGGCAATAAATTCCTTCTACTTCACATCAAAACCGCCTTTCAATACGGAGATAACTCGTAAGTTAATGCCACCACCTTACACCGAACAATTTGGAGTCTTGTGAGGGGTGGTCCCTCACAGGGTCTACAGGTCAAGAAAGTATGGGTACCTCTGAGTTAGACGATGGTGTATGGATATATAGATATATATGAAGGACCACTTCTTTTCCTTCTATACCTCAACGATATCACCAATTGCATGCTACATTCCAATATAGTCATATATGCGGATGACACGAAGATTTTTAGTGAGATCCGATCAATTAATGACTGCCTTAATTTGCAGGCAGATATAAACCGCCTTATGAAATATTGTTCAGATAACTGTCTCTTCGTTAACGTAAACAAATGTCACATAATCACATACTCCAGAAAAAATACTAATATAATGTTTGACTACAACTTGAATGGCGCTATAGTTGGAAGAGAATCAGCGGTGCGAGATCTTGGGATTACACTTGACACGAAAATGCTATTCGCTGAACACATAACTCGTGAGAGAGAGTGCCGAATGCCGTCGCAACCTTGGGGGAAGGTGATCACTCGGGGAATGATAATTTGGTTGCTTTTGCGCCAGTTTATATAGGCCGATCAATGATGCAATCCAAAAATATTCCGAGTAAAAGTATTGTTTCATCGTGCTGATTCATAGCTGCACGAGTCAAAATAATAGCTGAATTGTGTCTGTGGCTTTCACTGGAAATCGATGCATTTGTTGATCGCATGTAATGGACATAAGGTCCGTTACAACCCCTTTATGTTTTCCGTAGACCCCTGCCTGAATTTTCCTGTACTTACTAACATTAAAAGATTTTTGACAGGTGGAACAGTACCTACTGATCGCCTACATAGGGTTTTTGGCGGGCAGTTTTAATGCGAAAAAGTGACCACCGGTCATCTCACACTCCGCTCTAGCGTATTGCCCTGTCTCGTTCACACGGACTAATTTCCGATTTTAGTTCATGAAGAAACGCAATCGAGCCCAGTAGGGTCATTTGAATATTCGGGAAGGTTTTCTTTTGTTTTGTTGTAGTTAGCCATAATTTAATTTTTCCTAGTAAAGCTTATTCGGGCGTTGTTCACCCTTCGGCTACGTAACGACCAAATTTGGTTGCACATCAGAACACCGTTGTCTACGTAACGACGAATATTGGCGGCTTGCTCCCGGAGCGCACAGTAATATAATTTTCTAATTCGTTTGCTTCCTAAAATCCATACCAAATATCTCATTATTACCATAGATACATAGAAGACCGCTATAATAATTTCGAACGTCATTTCGCAGATATTTCTGGTAAAATTCCATTGTCAAACATCATCATTTTTTTTTCGAGAAATCATCAAAAATTTTATTGGTTTTATGAGCAAATACCTAAATATTTTTGTATGTAATTAAGTAAAACTAAATATTACCTTTCATAGAAAATCTAATAAAGATTACGACAGGATTTACAATTTCTAAATAGGGTTCCGTATTTTTCCGTAATATAAGTACAAGTTAGAAATGCCGAGTTTTTTTCACTTTTTCGACTTTTCATATTTATTCATAATTATCTAATTGTTTTACAAAATGTTATTTCGATATTCTATAAACATAATTTTAATGCAATTATTGCACAGTAATTTTTTTAATGATTTCTATAGCAGTTCCATAGTTATAGTACTTTTTGTCGAGCGCGGCGATATTGCAGGAAATTCCAATAAATTGACGCTGTCTGCTATGAAATTTCATGCCGCTACTCGAAGGAAAATATTATTAGGACTATCTAATATAAAATACATCATCTCATAATTTTTAAATTACATGGTTTTTAAAATCCAGTTTTCAAGCATATTTGAGGATTTTCCTGAAGTGCATTTATATAGCTAATAAATTAAAGTTGTTCCGCTCGGAAGCCAGTTTTCGGGCGCAAAAAACTGTGCTGCAACTTTTTGGTCGATTTTAAAAATAAATACTACAAATATCGCTTTTTCATGAATTTCCTCTTATTACCTACCTACCTAAGATTTAATCTTGTCAGTCCTGCCGGCCGGACTGACAAGGATGGCCGAAACGGTTACGCACGGATCTGTCAAACGACCTAAAATGCCTATAGGCACTGTCGGCGTCCGACAGGCTAAGCGCCTATTACCAACAACTTGCGGTGTCAACTACAACGGGCGAGCCCGTCACCACAGGACGTTTTAACGATTTTTTCGCTCTGTCACCCTGCAGTGAACGTAGAAGACTTTGGACAGAACAATCCAACGTCCAGCTACGTCACAACCCGCAAGAAGCCAACGCCTTTACCGCGAGATAGCCAGTAATGTTACCTGGCGGGCCGACACTCGCGCCCTTGCTTCCAATTGTGACCAGATTTCTCCGGTCTCTCGATTGGTTCCGAGTTCGAGGTCCCTTGCGCGGTCCTCTCCCTTACGAAGCGGTGAAACGGTGTACGCCGAATCTATCGCGGACCAAGGCGTCCTTTGCTCGACTCTGAACCGGGATCGGATGGCCAATGGTCATTTCAAGAGCAGTCGCCGTAAGGTAGGCAACCACCCCCGCTCTATAGGAAACCATACAGTTCCCAGACTCCCCCGACTGTTAGTCGGAAAACACAGTCGATTGGCTTGCGCTGCTCGGTGCGCAGACCGTCCAGGAGCGCCAGAGGTTTGATTCCCAGGGGAGACTGGTTGACCCAGTGTCCTACCCAGGTTCGCACCCCATGCGTGGAGGCCATCGGATGGGTGTTGACCCGTGAGTGTGACCGACCCTGAACACATGGGTCATCGTGGCCACCTCATCATGGGCCCGTTAGCTCCCCAGCCTATTACCAACAGCCGATAATCCCTATAATAAATGTCTCGAACATTGATGAAAATTCAGTTATAAAAGTGTAATTAACCCCTGGGTGGCCACGCCCGCCGATTGGCGTTTTTCGTATTATCCGTATTTATTCAATTATCGGCTCTATTTCTTCTCCACTGCAGTAAAAGCCTGTTATTGAAGCCGGTCATTGGATAAGCTACCGTCATATATTAGTATGCTGGCACACATATTCTACAAACAAAATTTCGAGGGCTTCGAAAATTTTGCGTGGAATGACTAGCTTACGAAAGGGACATTCTGGTAAGAAATTATTCATTTTATTTTAGGCAGCCCTAATTATATTTTCTAATTAAAGTCTCTTTAGGCGAACAGCCTAAGTAAGCGTTAATTCTTCTTCTTCTCGAAGTGCCTCTCCATTACTGAAGGCTGGTTGTTAGCTGTGAATTCTTTTGTCGGTCTTGCGCCATCCGGAAAAGCTTTTCCGTACTGGTGATCACGGTCCACTCTCTGACATTGCACAACCACGACTTTTTCCTCCTTCCACGTCTTCGTTTACCCTCAATTTTACCCATCAATATCAGTTGGAGCAGCTGATATCTGTCATTCCGCAGCAATAAGCTTTAATAAGAACATATAATTAGGATTACTTAATTACTTAGTAACATAAATAAAACCTACCAAAATTTAAAGTGAACTTTTGATTCCTGAACTTTAATTAATGTCCCAAATCTTTATTATTGGGATTACGACCTACTTGGTAATAGGCGTTTAAACAAATTTGATTCATGAGCTATATCGATGCACTTCGGTCTTTTACCCAAATGTGCTTAAAAGAAGGATTTTCTAAATATATTAATAACCAATTTTCACCTCCTTTCATGTGAGTGTATTCTTCATAGAAAACTGTTAAGTTTTTAAATACAGCACTAGACAGATACAAAATGAACGGCTACTCGTCCCTCCATTTCGCAACCTTTATGGCAAAAGAAGAGTGAATTGGCTAATCCCTCATATATTCAACCAAATTCCTCTAAATTTAAAAACTTATAAAAAATGTACAAAAAAAACAAAAAAAGAATTAAAAATAGTTAGCTTTAAAATAAGTGAAAGTAAAACACACGTGTAAATGATACGAATAAGATTTATACTTTATTTTATTAGCATTAAGTACGTTCATCTTTTTATGTAAACATTATCAAGGGGGTGGCTTTCTGTGCCGACTAATCCTGACTAATGTATCAGATATATTATAATATGGTCAAAATGGCCACTAAAGTTGCACTGAAAGTCACCCTATCATAATCTCCAGCAGGTAAGCCTTAGGCTTGGCTGGATTTTATACAAAACTGTATTTTTTAAAAATGGGTATTAAATAAAAAAATTAAAAAAATTAAAATATTAATATTTAAGTGGAAACATGTTATTAGCATTATCTTAGAAACTTAATAATTGTAAATCCAATGTTTTGTTAAAGCTGTTTGTTTCCTTTACAATAATAAAATAAAAATAAAAATTAAAAATTAATAATCACTACCTACAATAAAAAGTGGGTGCCTAATTACGTTTGAGCGGTAGTGTATTTCTGGTAATATATTGATGAAAATAACAAATTAGATAGAAAGTGTAAAGGAGTGGGGGGGGGGGGGGGTAAATGCCCAAAGCCACGTCGGCGCCTATATATATAAAGAAATAAAAGTCGGTTATGTGAGGCGGCTGCGCAGTGCATGGCCCGCGCGGTCCATTAGAGTGTCGAGAGCGAGGGCCGCGGGCCGTGTAGCTGTCAGGCCCTGTTACCGTCCCTGCCAGAGAGACAGCCGGGAAAACTTTTATCAATAACAACTTTCAAAATATTATTGGAGGCGGCTAATAACGTGGCTTGTCAACCGGACGATCGCGTCCGCGCGTCTGTGTCCGCCTGTCACTCGGCGCGGACGCAGACTGCGACACAATGGCTTAGACTTAGATTAAAGCTGTACTCGAGAAGATTTGGAGCGCGGAAGGTCACCGGGAGAAATTTGTGCCGCGTTGATTGACATTTAGGAAGTCACGAATCCATAACGGTACCTAATCAAGTTTAAGAGGGCTATAATTTCAAATACCAAGGGACCTTCTATAAAATTAGACAACTCAATCAGCAAATACTTACTAAAGAAAACATTGAAACTTATACTACTAAGCAACCTAACTAATGACTTACACAGGCGAGCCAATTAAAATAATTAAAATATTATGTAATATAAATACTATAACGGAGAAACCAGGGTAAACCAAGCTAATTAAGATAAGTTATGTTAGGTTAGGGCATAAGTATAGAATCTAGTATGAATCATTTTATTAGTGTAATCATTTGTTATTGTAATTGTAAACAAAGTAAGTACACATATTTAGTGTATACCAAGATAATTAGTATAGGTTAGGTTATGTTAGGTTAGATTAGGAAGTAGTTATATTAATTTAGTGTAAATATTTATAAATTGATGAATTTTCAGTTTTTTCAAAACACTTTAAGGGTACTAATTAAAATTACACATTTCCTAGTACGCCAGCGCCAGCTATCCCGGAGTCTGGCCTGCTCACTCTACACCGAAATTCTATGGCCAAAATACTGTTTGATCTGAAAGTATCAGATTTTACAAAACTCTTGCCTTTTTTGTCGCTGCCTCTTCATCTATAAATCGCACATCGGTAGAGGCGTAAGCCTAGTTAAATGTGTGACCTGCCTCGGGTTGCGTGGGATTAGGATTAATCAATTGGTCGTTTTAATTCACTTAGTAAGTAATTATTTTATTTTCCTGTAAACTTAGATAAGATAAGTAAACTGAAAAATCAAATAAAAAATCAATAAGTGATCTAGCTGTACGATTATTTTTTCTGCGAGCTCCAACTCCGTATATGTCACCCGAAAAAGGCCCAATTATTCGACGTTTATCAGATATTGATCCATCGTAAAACGTCGAGTATATTGGTCGGGTTTGCGGCTGATTATGACGTGGATGCGAAGTGACAGGTAGGCCGCGCGCCGGCGCATCCGACCCTCGCCTCGATCCCCGATCCAGCTTTGACAAGACATGGCTGCCTGACCGAAAAGATAATGGTCATGCAAACCAAACCGACCACAAAAGTCATATCCTTTTATTTTCTTTCCCTTCCGCTCCTCCCCAGATTATTTGAAAAATGAGTTCGAAGCAGAGGAATGTAGTGCCGCCGATGATGATGAGTCTTTTCTATTTTTATCTTCGTAGCTAATCAGAATTGTTATTCAAAACAAAGTTGCATGTTAAAACACTGTGTTTTTTTACACGACTGTCCAACAAAAAAGTTGTGTAATGTTTTCAGGCTTCATCTATGTATGTTTTTCTTTTCTTATTTCCATCGTAACTTCTAAACGCTGTAACCGACTTAAAAGTATGTTGTATTGTAAGAATACTTATATCATCCCAAGTGTCATAGGATACCTTTACTGACCAAATATCAGGTAAATAATTGTCTAAATGTACAAATCTTAAAATGTCAATAAATTTATAGAAATATATCGTATTTAGTGTAAAATGAAAGGTCTGATTGAGTATATTTCCAAAATATATATGTATCTATATGGACAAATATATAAACCACAAATATTTCATAAACAAAAAAATATAAATACCTACTTTGTTTGTATTGCTTTTAATATATTTTTTGTAATCGTTTAACTTTTGTCTGCAGCCCGAAAATATTTATACAAGTTATGTAGATCGGAGATCACTACTTATATTAATATACAGTATGTAGGCATCTAACTTATTAACTGCATCAAACAATTTTTTTTAGCAAAGTCTATGTGTTTATTTATTTTTAGATTTAAAATATCAAATCCATGCTATAGTTTGTACTTGGGATAAACAGCAACGAACATAATAATAATATATACGTAGTTGGGACTAAGTACTTGAATAGGTCATTGAGTGCATATAGGGTACATTTTTATGTCAGCGTAGCCATTTTTTCTACAATCCTAATTTTAAACATCGCTACTGTGATTAGAAACTGTTATCGCGGTCTTCCCGCGGTAATATATCTGTGTTGAGCTTGCTCTACAATTATATGCCTACTAAATACTGAGAGTTTTGTCATTTCGTGAAATTTCTTCTACTGTTATTTCAAGATCGTAAAACCAAAAAAGGTATTTAAATACAAAATCTAGCTACGCAGTTTTGGTTTATCGATTGCAGATAATTTTCACGTACCCTGCCACTCAGACTTCCTAACCTTTACGAATTTCAATATATTAAAAACATATTTGCTTATCTCGGCGTAAAAAACACAAAAGCAATGCACTGCACCTCTTACTCCCAATGAACTGCATCTCATAATTAACCGACTTTGGAAAAAATTACCATGTCCTACATGAGAAAGTGGTCATTTTATTTTAAGCTATTGCATAGCATTTATCGCGGGCCTAGGCCAGCGCGGCGACCGAATGAAGAAATTTCTTAACGAAAATTAATGATTTTAAACTGATAATTACGTCTAAACGAGTACTGCTTACGATTCGAAAAAAATATATGTTAAACATGAACGTTTTCCTAATATTCTTAGCTTTGAATATTTCAGATTTTGTTTATATTGCATAGTGTAATTAATTTGTGAAATTAGGTCTAACCGAACACAAAAACGACTACTACGCAAATACTATCTGGCGTATTATTATGAAACCTGCACCATTTTAAAGATAATTTAATTATCTATCTTTTTATCTACAATTTTTTTCGAATAATCCGGGTTTTTTGTAAGCATGTACCTACATGAGCTAGGATTGTGGAAAGATTGATTTGTCTGCGAAATGGGAAAGTGAAATGTACGGGGCTGCCTCAGTCGTCTGGATGCTACGTTGAAATTTAACGCTTCTAATAAAACATATAATGAGAAAAGTCCTAGACGAATGGGAGGATGGAATTCGAATAGGAGGTCTCAGAATCAACAACCTAAGATTCGCCGACGACACGACCATCATAGGTGCCGATGAGAATGAGTTGGCGACCCTATTACGCAGGGTGGAGAAGGAAAGCAAGGAGTATGGACTGCCCATGAACCGCAGCAAGACCAAACTCATGTTTCAATTTCAATTTCAATTTATTTCTGCTCCAGTAGGTAGGCTTTCCTACACTTGGATGCGTCTTTGTCTCTAAAATTTTAAATAATGTAATTAATTAAAGAATATTAACTATCATTATATAGTTGTGGCAATATAAATTAATTTTAGTAAATTATAATTGGTTTGAAAACCATTGATAAATAGAAAATAATCTAATAATCAGAATTGCTGATCAAAAAAAGAGCTCAATGTCTGTAGTCATAATTATCAAGGCAATAATATGATGGTCAAGAAAATAGATGAGGGTATATTAAAAATATCTAAATTTAAGTTAATTGTCAAATCTAGCAATACAGCCGTCGTCGATAAAAATAAAAATAAAAATTACGTTCTTTGGCAAAGTTGATTATCATGAATTATCCGTTATTTTACATTAGGATGCTCTGGAATAAGAATTCAGCATTATCCAAATCTCTTAAGTCATATACAGGATTCTTGACTAGGCCATTAAATAAGACTTTTTTAAATTGGTTCTCTCCAAGACTTCTGATATGTGTTGGGACCTTGTTATAATAACACAGGCTTTGATGAAGGAAACTGTTGCGCACTTTACTAAGCCTGTGCCGATTTAGATGTAGATCAGATTTATTTCTTGTATTGTGTTGATGGAAATCGCTATTCGCCGGGACATCCGATATGTGCTTACGAGCGAACATAATATTTTGTTGGATATAGCACGAGTACATCGTCATGATTCCCGACTTGATGAAAAACGGCTTACACGAAGTTCTTGGAGAAGCTCTGTAAAGACTGCGTAAAGCCCTTTTCTGAAGGATAAGAATCCTCTTCGAATTTGCTGCCATTCCCCAAAACATTAGACCATATGTCATCAAAGAATGAAAATAAGCAAAATATACAGATTTAGCAGCCTCAAAGCCGCATAAATTTCTAATCTTTTTTATTGCGTAAACAGCCCTACACAGCTTTTTACTAAGCTCTTCTAAGTGATCGGACCATTGCAATTTTTGGTCGATCTGCAAACCTAGAAATTTAGTAGAAGAGACATTTTCCAATTCGTCTGTTCCAAAGAATAAGGCTATATTATTAGAGTCGGACGGCCGTAAAGAAAAACACACTGTTTTAGATTTTGAAACATTCAACGAGAGTTTATTAACTTGGAACCAGACAGCAAGTCTATTTATCGTTTCATTAATCCTTATTTCAAGCTCGTCTCTATTTTTATCGCTAAAAAGAAGGGATGTGTCATCGGCGAATAGGATAATCTCATCATCCACTGACCTAATGCAATCAGGGATGTCGTTTATATAAACAAGAAAAAGAAAGGGGCCAAGTATAGAGCCTTGAGGGACACCTTTGGAGATACTTTGTGGGGTACTTTTGCTACTTCCCACTTGCGTAATCTGGGTACGACCTTGTAAGTAGGACTGTATGAGCGCTAGTTCCCTATTCCTAATCCCGTAGTGTTCTAGTTTCTCTAGTAGAACTGAATGTTCTACACAATCAAAAGCCTTAGAGAGATCACAGAAAATGCCAACTGTTTTTTTGCTATTGTCAAGGCTTAGTAGTCTTTTCTTTATGAGATTAGCAATGGCATCTTGGGTTGAAAGATTTTTTTGGAAACCAAATTGCTTAATGCTGAGAATATTATTTTCTGAAAAGAAATTGGTCAATCTCGTGAGAATAATTTTTTCAAGAATCTTGCTAAAAACTGGCAAAAGCGATATAGGGCGATAATTAGTCATGTTGTCACAACATCCCTTTTTGTAAATGGGTATCACTTTTGCCAGTTTCAATTCCGTGGGAAAGAATCCATATTCCAAACAATGATTAAAAATAGCCGACAATTCGTCTGCGATGCTAGTGACAGAACTCTTAAGGATTTTTGTGGAGATATTCCACAGATCAGTTGAATTTTTACATTTTATATCTTTGGCAACTTTGACTATTTCCTCGGAAGTGGTAGGAGAAAACCCTAATGATATTGGGTTTCTATTGCAGTAGCTATAAAGTAAGCTTGAAGCTGTGCAGTGTGCTGTATTTAAATTACTTAAATTTCTAGGTACATTAACAAAATAATCATTAAAGTGTTCTGCGACTGTTCCCGCATCGTCTATATGCTCACCATCTACTGTGAGATGCAATCCGTTATTTACTGGCATACTGCGGCCACATTCTTTCTTGATGATATTCCAGGCTGCCCTAATTTTGTTATTAGAATTATCAATACTATTTTTTAAGTATTTTTGCTTGGCAACCCAAACAATTTTTTTGTATGTTTTTTTATAGAATTTAATATAATCAAGGACAAAGCTGTCATTTGTTTCTTTTTGAATTTCATTTAAATGAAACATCCGCGCTCTGGATATCTTAATTCCCGGTGTTGCCCAATCGTTAAAACTTTTTGATTGCTTTCGAGTTGACTGCCTCATAGGAATTGAGCTATCGAGCGCTGACAGATACCATTTTAAAAAGTCATGGTATGCTCGGTGTGAGTTGTCTGTAGATACGACGAAATTATTTTTAATCAAGGCTGCCTGAAAGTCGTCAAGGCTCTTTTTTGTTACATTTCTATTATAATAAGTGCGTACAGCATTTTTTTTAATATTGTGACACTTTAGAGTGATCATTTGTCCGCTATGATCTGACAGTCCGCAGTAAGCTGTGGTAACGGAAAAATCTTCTGAGTTAGTGAAAATATTATCAATACATTTACTACTGCTGGCTGTTGTCCTTGTTGGGAAATTGATGGTTTTGATCAGATCATAAGACAGACAAACATCCATTAAAGCATCGCCCTGATTACATTTCTCAGCAAAGTTAGTATTAAAATCCCCACATAATATTATGGTAGAAGTACTGTCTAGTTTATCTAATGCTGATTCTAAAATATTAATAAATGCTTGAAAATCTGCGTGCGGGCTTCTATAGAAGCAGAGAATGTAAGCTGAGAACTCAGGGAGTTGTACACAACTAATTTCTATTATCGTTTCAACAGACAGTTTGCAAATATCATCACGAACTTTAAATGATACACCTGATCTTACAAATATGGCAGATCCGCCCCTAATATGGTTGATTCTCGTAAAACAACTCGCTAATGTGAATCCAGATATAGTAATAGTATTTTGTTCATTTTCATTAAACCACGATTCACTAACACAAAATATGTTTGCCTTTCGGTTTTCCAGTTCCAGGCTAGCGTCCAGAGTTTTATTTCTTAAACCTTGCATATTTTGGTGTATCACTTTGAGGAAAGAAGCTTCAGAATCCGTTATCTTTTTCCTTGGGGCGTCGGTGGTCCTGGTCCGTTTTTTGGCGGCTGTTTGTTCATAATATCATTTAGGATTGCGTCTTTAATATTTGCTGTAAATTTTCTTTTTCCTCTTAAGTTAAGGTGCGACCCTCTCACAACATAGTCGATTTCCTCCAGACTATCTGCTAGTGGCACAAAAGTTACATCTTTGTTTGACAGCGCAATTATCTTACATCTTTGTTTGTGGACCGGACTTGAACCATTCAATGCACCAACGAGCTGAGTGACCTTCAAGCTGTGAAAGACTTTGTCTATCTGGGCTCTATGATATGCAACGACGGAAACTGTGAAAAGGAAGTCTCACGCAGAAGCCAGATGGCAAGATCGGCCATGAGCAAGCTAGAAAGGCTGTGGAAGAATCGGGGTATAAGCAAGCGGACTAAGGTCAGGCTGGTTCGAGCTCTGGTTTTCTCCATCTTTCTCTATGCATCGGAGACATGGACCCTGAAGGCTCGGATACGCACCAAAATCGATGCACTGGAGATATGGTGTTGGCGTAAAAAGCTAGGAATCCCAGGGACAGCACGCCGCACCAACAAATCTGTCCTGGAAGAACTCGGCATCCAAGTGAGACTCTCCACCGTATGCACGAGAAGGGCCCTGCAGTTCTTCGGTCATGTTGCCAGGAGAAACCCAGAAAATCTGGAGAAAATGCTTTCCGGGGGTCAAGTGGAGGGAAGAAGAAGCAGAGGCAGATCACCGGCCAGATGGAACGACCTCATCAAAGAAGTTAGAAAAGGGTCAATACAATCTGCAACCCGCCATGCAGAAGACAGGTCGAAGTGGAGGAGCCTCGTAGGCAAACTGTTGTCTAGTGGCCACGATCCTCAGTAATGAGGGAACGACGGAGAAGAAGAATAAAACTGGATAGTCTATCCCGCAGTTAAGGAGTTTGTGCAGAAACATTAGGCTTCCGCACTCTCTGATCTTTCTAAGAGTAATATTCTTAAAATAATTAAAACGCTCTTGATAAGAGGCTAATTAAAACATATCTTGATCCTCGCGGAATAATTTCATATTGTCAGTTTAGTTGAGAGAATAACTCCTGGATCTATCAAAGACGCTTTAAACTTTCCCCAAACGGATTCTTTTGATAATAGTCTGGTATAGGTGCAGTAAAATGATTATTGGTCGGAGAGCTATGTACTTCACATTAAGTTATTATTATGCATTAACCCTTCAGGCCTCGGCCCCTCAGCCGATTGACAAGTTGATGTCAAAAAAAAATTAGTAAAAATTGGTAAAAAAATTGAATTATGACACTGTCTCACCAAAACATTAATTACTGCCAAACCATTGTACCCACAATTAAAATAAAACATATTAATATAATATAATAAAACAAATTAAAATTAAATTAAATTAAAACGGAGCCGTCACGCTGAGTCGTGTTTTGGCCGATATCGGCCAATTGGGGCTCTAGGGGTTAATATCGGTATGACGCCTCACGGTTGGTAACGTTTCATCGCATGTAGTGAGCGCTCGCGAGGTGTCCTGCACAGCAGGGGGTTGTCAAATGCAAACGGGATTGACGCGCACCAAATCCGGACACGCTGCGAAGGTGGCTCTATAGGTGGGTACAGTTGCTTTCCTGGAATGCATTCCCGACCAATTTTTTTCCCATATCCACGGACCCAACACCGCGAACACGGGAATGCCTGTCAAGGACGTTTTGTTAAATCATTTTCGCCTTTGGGAGTTACGAGAGTGGTCAGTGTAAACATTAATCAACGTGACATGCGCTAATAATGGCGATGATGAGCCGTAGGGACAAATGACCAGCATAAAATGCGAGATTACCCCCTTTGTGACTCCGACTTTTGCTTGTAAGTCGAGAAACAATAAAATATATTTTTGAAAAAGATAAGCACCAAATTAATCACTTGAAGATATCCACAGTGGGCTCGAATGCGTTTCTTGTACGTACCGGTAAATTACACAGTGATGAGATCGCATGTATTGTTTAATGTGCCTTACCATCGTACAAATATTTTTGAAGACAGACCAGTGGAGCCTGACTTCCTTACCCACTGATATACACATCTTTTGTATATATCAGTTTGGCAGCTAAAAGGCGATTCCCAATAGGCAATACACGGCCCAGTGGTATAGTGGTTTGGTCGCCTGAGCTTACATTATAAGGTCCCGGGTTCGATTCCCGGCTGGGTCACCATTTTCCGTTGGGATCAAATTAACGGAATTGCATTTTCAATTTTGCACACACTTACACACATGTTACATGCACACATATATATATATAACACGTCATAGTAGGGTTGGTTGTAAGAGATTGTCATATAACAATAAACCCGCCCATTGTGACATTTTACAATAAAGAGTATAAACAAACAAACAAACAAACAATGCCCTGCTATCTCATGTTTATCGTAATCTTTGTTTTTACTAAGTTTTAGGTGTTTTTTTGTTCAATGTTGGCATTAGTTTACTTATGTAAGTAAGTTATTATGGACTTACACTCTAGATTTAATATTCAAGGGTGAATTGGATTTGTCTGTAATGCTCTTGAATAATATTTGAAACAAATAAATTAATTAATTCTTCATGAACTAATGTCGGAAAATAGTTCAACCGAACGAGACATAGCAATACATTAGAGCGGTATTTATTTATTTTATTAAGTAACCTACAACTAGAAGAACTGGACGTGCAGATTATTGATAATAGTCATAGATTGATACATACTAGTTACTTTCCGATTCCGCATGATGCAGTCAGTGCTGGCACTGAAATTCTTTGCCACCGGAAAATTACCCATACAATGTCAACCATAGCTATTATTTCTACGTATATTTTTTGTTAATTCCTAGGTGAAGAAATTCTGCATCGAAATTAGGCGCAAAAGGAAGCGAACTAGCAATAGGCAAAACGAAAAAGAGGAAAGAGCGCATCTAAGAAGTTGATCAAGGAATCGACAAGAAAAACACGCCGACGTGGAGCAAACGTCAGTGACAATAGCTGATGCACGGGTTTTTTCAACAATAGAGCTCAATCATTTTGTTCAAAGACAACGAAAACTCTATATACCGTGTATTAGTTTCGAATTAGAAATAAATCCAATTGCTTGAGGGTAACTTAAGTGCATACTCACTGAAGGAAGCCCCTGAGTAACGACTGAAAATAGCAATATTGAGGGCAGTACTTGAGTGTCACTCGAGTGAGTGCTCCTTTAAGGTGTACTTAAGCATCGACCGTGAATACGGCTGTTACTACCTAACCCAATTATTTTGACATGCCTAAGAGCGGTCTTTAGCCGTCAATTGGACACGACGAAAATATAATGTAATGTAATGTAACCCTAAGTTTAGGCTCGTAGCCTGGACACCAACATTGGAAACTCTCGCGATCTCCTAGTAGTACGCCAATATAGTCTGGCCAGGCAATCGTAATAACAATATTTTATAATCCGCTGCTTGTAGCACGAATTATTAAATTTTTGTTGATTTTTGTGTTAATATGCGAAATTCATTAAAATAACACCCCTTGAATGTCACAACTACCTTGACACATACTACTTTCACATCTTTTTTCGTGGAGCCGTTCTGGAGTAGGTACTAAACTTACGAGATGGAAATTGCTGGCGTGTGCTTTTATTATCTTATTATAATGGATATTATGTTATTTATAATATCAAATATACCGCGATAGTCTCCGATTTCATGTTTATATATATAATTCAAACATAATTTTCATAATAAATAGGATAGAAATTTATATAATTTTCATAGTTAAATAATTGTAAAAATGCATTTGCATAGTTAATTGTTGATATATTTATTAATTTTACTTTTAAATGCATTGGGTGTTTATGGATATTGATTAGTAATATATGAATAAAATCAAATAAATAAATAAATAATAAATTAAAACATGGTTTCTTCATTTGAAGCAAAAAACGCATGCATAAAGGGTGATACAACTGATAAAGTTCCATAGTCGCTGTTAAACAATAAGTCACGTATAGTATAACCCCCATTGTATACTCTAGGAGAGGAAAGCAAGGGGGACGATTGTTTAATAAAAGTAGATCAACGGTGAGACCGATTGGATTTTTATGACCGTCGTTATCAACTCGCTATTACTACCCGATAAGGTCAGGTTTTCAGTCACGTTTCGCTATCAGTGCTTTATCAAAAAGGTATGTAAGATAACAAATGCTACTCCAAACAGAAATAAGGACCAAACCCTGGTTCCATCACCTACCTTTCACCCGTAAGGAAATCTCCACCCTCTGCAGGATGCGCATCGGTCATTGCTGCACTCCCGCTCACCTCAACCGAATACATGTCCTCCCTTCTCCTCAGTGCGACTGCGGTCATGCGTTTTGCACTCTGGACCATCTCTTCTGTAATTGTCCCATTGTTAATAACTATCCTAACTTCATTTCGGACCTCTTAAATCTCAAAATTCAGCTCCCTATTAGTATAGACTTTTTATTATCTCTCAACACCCCCAATGTCTACAAAATCATCTGTAAATTTATTAAACTCAACAGTATGTCCCTTTAATAATAATTAATGAATAATTAATGTTCCTCCATAGAGTGTTTGTGTGTTAAACGTATATATGTATTTCACTATATCTATTATTATTCGATTTTGTGTTCCCGACGGAGTGATGTCTTAATTGTTTCAGTGACGTCCACTAACACAAAAAAGTTCAACGGCACACTTGGCAGAAATCACCCTCTTTGGGTGGAGCCATCAAACAAAAAAGAAGAAGAAGAAGAACAAATGCTACGTTCATAGTTTTAAATGAAAAGCTATGTAGTTACCAACAAGTTGAAAAATTACACCTATATGTAACTTTAACATTGACTGAACTTATAATGGGTAACTTCATACTAGGCCCACATCTAGCTATCTAACAAACATTTCAGGAATCAGCGCCGAGTGCTAAGCACTGGTTTAGAAGACAGGAAAGGAAACAAGCGACGAAATCAACGAGATAAAACACAAAAGAAACATCAGAAGGCTAAGTTCAGAATGATAAAAATTTGAAGCGCGTCAAAATCTGATATTTTCCTGTTAATAATAATTTAATTTAAAAAACTGCAAAAAACCGGTAGTACGATAGAAAGAAAGGAACCAGGTAGGGAATACAAGATATCCAAAGCAATACATACTTATCTACACTACACGATACATACTGCTATGACAGATAGGTGATTCATAAATATATATATATATATATATATATATATATATATATATATATATATATATATATATATATATATATATATATATATATATATATATATATATATATATATATATATATATATATATATATATATATATATATATATATATATATATATATATATCTATAAATAAGTTAGAGATACATATTACTTACATATAATATGAAAATAATTCTATAAACTAGAAAACGTGAATAAAATATATATTAAATATCACCCTCTTCAACTTGTTTTTACACGACTGCCGAACAAAAAGGAGTGTTATGTGTTCAGGGTTCATGTATGTATGTTTTCCATTGCTTTATACCTCCATCACTTCTAAACGCTCAAACCGATTCAGAAGTTGCTACGTGCCCCGTTTATAATGGTTATATAGTATTGTATGAAGATCGGATAAATGCCATTATGTCACGGATAATATCTAAATTTTAGGAAACCGTCAAGTTCCAGGGCGCCAATCCGTGATAATTCTAGGGATGGGGTTCACGCACAAAAAGCTAGACGCACGCCTTCGCCTAGCGGTTGGTCTAGATTATGGGAGGAGGAACGTCACTGACGGGGCCTCACTAGCTCAAGTCGGAATATGTGATCCTCAGGGGTGGTTTTTTATCCCGCCTTATTAGTGGCGTCCTCGGAAGTCGGGATCGTCTGTGAGGCAGACGGGCGATCAAGTTGGATGGGTATGCTTGCTATGGATTGGAAAATATACTCGAATTATCTAACTATGGGCTACCAATTATGGACTGAAATTTCCTATGCTGGCTTTTGCAGATTATAAAATTTATTTAATTATGGAGAGCGTTTCGTGAATTCAAATCCGTACTCAATTCGCGGGAAGTAGATTGTGGTAAAACGGCGCAGCGCCCTCTATCTTCGGATACGTCGCACCGGCAATGGCCCCCTCCTTCACCTCCGCACCTACAGGTGGCGCCGGCGCTCGCCGCGCTCGCCGGGCCGTCGCGGCCCGCCTACTGATAACGAACCGGTCTGAGATCGCTCGCCCGGCGCGATTTAATATCTTTTACAATCGGGCCGGAATTACTGAATGATAATTTAAATTGAAAATTTATCTTTATTATTGGGTGGTGATTTTGGATCTATTTGTTTATTATATTATCGAATTTAATTTCAAATTTAAATGACCTGTAGAAATGAATACTAAGGAAAATAGCTAGAAGTTTCGCGATTCTATCTTTATTGATTCGTGTTTTGAACGATTGATTGGACAAAGAAATGTATAGAAATTTCCAAGACTAGAGTTCGTAGAATTTAAATGATAAGGCTCGGTTTGTCCGAACATAAATTAATGGTTCTTAACCCTGTGAACTTTTCTTTTCTCTCCCTGGCTCCGCTTGCACGTCTTACGTCTCGAATTCGAATTATTACGAATTTTTCTGAGAAGATTATAGAATTATCAATTTTTAAACCTTTTTTATTAAATGAAACATAATGCCTTACAATGGAGTTTTTATTATAAAGAAGAATATATTTTACGAAAATTTATGGTACATGTTACGTTCCTGTGCATAGGTTCTCCGATCTTTCTATATAATTTTAATTAATGCGCATATCAAGGCCGAATTAAGTTTCGAAGGTTTTATGAATTTTCTATCGAGCTTCCGTGATTTTCGTGATTGAAGTTCAGGCTTTCGGATTTTTTTAGGAGTCGGGTAGGCGTTGAAGTCTGTCGGTATCGGGATGCGGGTATCTCCTTCGGTTGAACCGTAGATTTTTTCTAGAGAGACGTCGATTCATAATGATTGGAAATGATTTATTCTTATGTTTAGGATTATGGAAAATGATCGCTTTAATTTTATGTTACGGTGGAGTAAGAATCTAATGGAATTTGGATAAGCCGGGAATTTAGATTTTATATTTTTTAGATAAATGTTTGAATAGGAATATTATTTATCGGGGACCTGACCTTGGTTCTATTCTTTTTATTGGGTAAAGATTTTTTAATAAAATAAAGGAAAATAGTTTAGATGATTGATATTTTGTATTATTGAGACGTGATTTGAAAGATAATATTTTTGAGATTTTGGACTTGTACTTTGGGAAAGAGATTTAAAAATTAGCTTGCGATTTGGGATTTTGTTTCGTGGGGTAGGGACTTGAAAGAGAATATTTTGAGGGGCCTGATATCGAGGGGATTGCACTCCGAGAATACGGTATTATAGAAGGGGTTTCGCGGGTCGACTTTCACCTTTTCGACCTAATGGGGGGTAGCACATTTTATGAAAATTTAGGAAAAAGTGAACTATGCACGTTTATTCGGCGGACAAGCCGGCTATGCTATTTAATCTATTTCTATCGGTAGAACGTTATAGTTAATTTTAACCTAACCCTGGCCTAACGGCGATATTACAATAACCTGGGTTCCTTTCGAAGCGACGCGGTTTCTGGCGTCTGCTTCACATTAGTTTAATTATAAATGGATTTTAAAATTGTAATAGAAAATTATAAAAGAGCGAGAAATTAAAAGAAGCGAGAATAGAGGCGGTTAATGGTACAGTGAGCGACTTGCCTTGTAGGGTTGAGGATTCCTCGATGGCCTGCCCAGGTGTTACACTGAATTTAGTAAAGATTCAAATGCTTCTATATCTCGTACTGGCTTTAAATAAAGAATTTTAATCTGCAGTGGCTGGATGCAGGGTAGTGAATGAATCGGGCGCGCCGCGCCGCCATAGCGGGCGCGCCCTCTCCGAAATATCGACCGTCTTCCTCGAGGTCCGGTAGCCAAAAAAAAAAAAACTATTACCCGCAATGGTAATACTGAAAAAATCTCTCCGCTGCGGATGAGCTGACTAGTGACGTACAAAGGACTAGCCGTCAATTGCACGGCAAGTTTATACAATGAGTAGGTTTGCTTAACTAGATTAAATATTTTATAAGTATTAGACTATAATGGTATACTTTCTAAGTATAGGGTAATGCAGCAGCATTACATGCCGGGTAGATAAAAACGTCACCGCCGACGGTGGCACTAACAAAAGAAGCAATAAACAAAAAGAAACAAATTATACTATGAGTCGCTACGCCTAACACTTGCTACGAAGCGTAGCTACATACTGGTGCGGTACTGTATTTGTGCTTGTATTTAACAATTACTTATTATTAGTTTTTTTTTTATGTCCTATATAATAGACCTAAATTATTTTATTTTGATATTATGATTAAGTAAGTTTAACTTAACATGTGAAGAAGATGGAAAAGTTATAAGTTTTGAATTAAAGTTCTATTCTTCTAAGTATTAATATGGTTTGTGTCCTATGCATTTGGTTATGAATTATGATGTAGATTATGAGATCGGAAAGGAAATATATGGAGTAATATGGAAATGTCACGGGTATTTTGTCGCTAGAAGTTCAGTCATGGAAGTCACTTGCTCGTTTTTTAACGTTAAGTGGATATATAGTTTGGATATGGCCCTTTACAATTTACAAATTTAAATGTAGATCGCGTTGACATCCTTCCGGTCGCATCCTGGGTCCTGTAGACGTCTAAGTGTGTCCTCGAATAATGGCTGGTCGTCGATTTCGTCATGACACTCCAGGGTGTCGGCTGCAGCGTGGTTTACGTCACCTTACGACAGACAAGAAAATGGAAACAAGCATTAGTTTCTTGAATTCCGCTACGAAGCCAAATTTCTGCTACGAAGTATAGAGTCTTTTTAAACTGTATCTTCCTATGCTACGCCACTTGCTTTGCAGTAAAGTCTATGTGTGCAGGAGCAGATTATAAAAGTCTATATGTTGGGTCATTAAGTTGAAGTAATGTTGTAAAATTCGGGTAATGAATTAAAATTTGACACTTCGCTTTATAAAGTCTTGTGTACTATTACGTTGTCGTGGTAATTTTCCTCGTAGGTGGCAATTTATGAACACTTTGCTTATGTAAGTCCTGTGTAGAATTGACTAATACGGGAACTTGAATAGGTAGCTTAACGGTTTCAAATGTCCATTCCACTGAAATACCGTAAGATATTAGACTCAAATTAATTGCACTCTCACTTTTAACGATAACTAACTGAATGGCACTTTCTTAGTGTCTTTCCCTCAAAGAGCATCTGGGAAAAGAGCTGCATGCTAAAGGTACAATGTATGCATGGTTTGCATGGTACTTGCTAGACTCCTGTTTCGTGGGTGCATATCCATTATGCGGACGTCCTCGGTACGTTGTTGGTACGGCGATTAGTGGCCCTCTGGTGTTGATCATCTGGTCTGAAGTCCTATTGTCTATAGAGGTAGGAAAATGTGTCTTTACCTGCTATGACTGCTTGTAGTTATAATTTCCGGATCGCAAGTTGAATTTAACGGTGTTTTTCCTTGGACGATCGGTAGTGAAATTTGTCGTATCCAATTGACTAGCGTGTAGATCCCTTTATATTATTGGGTCGATATTCGCTGCATCGGTTCATCATAGTAACGTCGTTATGAGTATGGCCTTTTCTGCATCGTTGCTCCAAATTTTCTGGAATTTGAGAAAGGTATGCGGCATCATCTTGTCGAGATACTAATGTTTCTTTATCTGGTACTACTAGGATGGGTGAGGTAAGAAGGATAGGCTTGTTTCACTGTACCATGAGTAGGTATTGTGATATCCTCGTTTACAAACAATTATGTAACTATATATATTTCCATCTTTTTTTTTAAACTGATTACCCTTGTGTGATCTTATAATATTTTATTCCTCAGTGGAATGTATAACAGAATGACAGTTATTCTATTTGCTATTTCCTTTCCTAAAAATTTTAAATAAACAGAAATAAACTAGCATTAATTTCCTATGTATTAATTTGCTACTACTATGAATGCAGTTAATACTATGTGTCCGACTAGGTACATATGGTATACAAATCAGTACTCTTTATTGACGGAGTTACTGTAAAAGTTCTTATGAAACAGCGTTACTAATATTTAGAAACAACATTTTATCTAGACATAATGACCTGATTAGTGATTATACGATATTTATATACTTATATTCTATGCTGATATATACATTTGTAGCTCTCTTTTTCCTTTCTTTTTTGCTGACTTTAATAATATGGACGCAGACGTTCGTGTGCGTCTTCTGCACTTATGATGTAATAATTCATGGATTATAAAGGGGAATGAATGTGGTCCGTTAGCGAGATGCGCTACGACCTTTGATTAAACTTATAAAAATGTTGTGCAATGGTTAAATTTTTATCGATTTATTGTGATATTTTATACATGGACTTGATTTTATTTGCATTTTATTTCTCCTCGATATCAGATCTCTCCTATATTTTATTTTTTTAATGCCCTTAAAGTATTTTATTATTTTTATGATTTTTAGGGAAAAAGGGGGGGAAAAGGGGAATCGGTTGTAATATTGAACTTGATTTAACGTCATTTTGGGTGTAATATTTAATCATGGATTGTTTTTATCTATATGTGCATTGTATATTAGCATTCGCGCATTGGCGCATAAATAATATTAGGAAGGCTATATGTTCCTTATTAACAATGTATATTTTTAATATATATAATTTTGCCGGTTTGTTTATAATTTGTGTATGTATATTTGGCGACCTGTCTGAAGTATACAGACTCGGGTTCACGTAATTTTAATTTGCGAGACCCATGATCGACCGTGTTTTTATTTATGTATTTTTTATAGGGTTTGTATATTATTTGAGTAAATGTTGCTACTTTTATTTGCTATTCTTTTAAGTATATTGGGATGTAATATTTTATATGGGCTGTGTTGTGTATTATTGTTAACTTGTGTTTTTATTTTATAGAGCCTTGTTATTTTATTTGATTTTTATTTGGACGGGAGGACTGAAAAAGTATGCGCGCTTTTCGCGACAAAACCACAGCCTTTGACTTTCCAGTCATTTTGCTCTTGATGGTATATAGTTAATATAGAATGTCTAATATGCGTTGTTCCGCTAGATATTCCCTAACTGTTTAAGATTTGTGAGATCTTTAGTGTCCAATGTTTATATTGTATATAAATTCTGTCTGATGGTAATTTTTCTTAGTCTTGGTGGTAATAATAATTTTCAGTATTTTAACTTGAATTTTCTCTTTCGCGGGTCTTGCACGCTTCTTGCTTACATCGATTTCAAACCCATCCTATCATACTTCCTTTCATACCAAAATTGTCTGTCTAGTACCTATTTTATTATTTGACTGTTTGTGGGAAAATATATTTACTATAATGAGGGGAGTAAATTTATACAGATATTTATATGCAATTAAGATCGGTTTTCTATGTTAAATTTGTAGAGCTTTCGATGGGCAAACTAATTTGAGCTTTATACTAAGAGTATCATTACGGTTAATCTATGGGGGGGTGTTTTATTATAAAAACTTTCATGGTATGGAGTGACTCCATGTCCTGGCAAATGCCGGGATCGAATAAAGATTTTTCTGTAGCTGTTCATGTCGAATTCACAACGGTTTTGTGTACGGAGTTCTAGTCGCTACTTAGTTCTGCCGACTTACTAGCCGCGTGATCGAATACTAATGATAATAATGTAATATAATGATATTCATAGTGGTATTCTGCGCAACAGAGCTGACATGTTGATTTTAATTCTACGCTGACAGTTGATGTACATATACCCGGAAACCAATGGTTCCAATGGTGTTTCTGTCCAATGACGGGCTATATAACCACCAAACCCAATAAATAATAAAAACCCGGATATTCCGGAGGTGTTTTCTCTCTATATTTGGATGGGTAGCACCGAACCTAATATGTATATAATAATGGTATATTAAGGTAGAGAAATATCTTTATTCTTAGATCGGTCCGTAATGGCTCATGCAAAGGGACGTTATTTGTTTATTTTTTGAATTTATGATTTTATTTTTTATTTGGTAACTATATGACCTTTATTTTTTTTAAGTTTATTTGTTTTTTAAAAGTTTTTTTTAAATTTGCATAAATGGAGAATGTTGTCTTATCGAGCCCGGTGATTAGCCGGGTTAGATAACTTGTAAAAAAAATTTTTTTTTATTAAAAAAAATTTTTTTTAACTTTAAATTGTAAGTTTTGTATTTTTGTTTATTTTTGATGGGGCAAGGCTCTTTGTATTCTTGTTTTTATCTGATGTATTATTATTGTGTGTTTTTATAAGTCAAATCGATATCAATTCAATGCATTTCTTTTAGTCTGTTTTATTTTATACTGTTATATATTTTATTAGGCTTTAATTAATTTATTATTTTATTCTTTTTATTAATATGTGTACATATATATTTATTGTTTTAATTTTTGAAAATAACACTGAGGTCCGTTTCGTGCCTTTAATACTTGTTCGTAAATACCTTTTAGTGTACCATAATACGGTATCTTCGAGTTTTCATAGCTTTTCCGAGCGGTTTATTTCTGTTTATGGGAGTATATTCATTCCGACGACATCACAGCTACCATTTACTTAGACGCGTTTAATCGCTAGCGATATCTTTGATGTGGAACGTTCCGCGAGGTTTCCCATTCATGTCAGCTAATTCATAGGCGATTGGCGATTTTTTAGCAATAACTTTGCATTTTGTATACCTAGGTGCTAATTTACTAGAGAAGAAATCTATTTTCCTCGATAAGGTGTGGTTCTTTGCCCATACAGTGTCACCTACTGAGAATTGGATGTTTTTCCTCCTTAAATTATACCTGGCCGCGCTGTTTCTAAAAGCTTCCATTAACCTATCCTGCACGACTTCGTAAGTATCCGCCAAGGCTTCTAGTCCCTTAGCGAACTCCTGCGGGCTGTCGACTGCTATTTGGGAGTTTTGATCTGGCACGTACCCTAGCATTTTATGGTACCTTCCATCAACAAAAGGCTCTCGAGCAAACATTAGATACGAGGGTGAAAATCCTGTCGCGAGATTTATGTGATTATTTAGAGCATTTTGTATCAAATAAATGTATTTATCCCCCATTCTTTGATTTTGGCCTGACAAAATTGATAGGCTAGTTTCTATTGTCTGGTTGTAACGCTCAACCATATTGGATTGCGGTGCGTAGACGCATCCGTAGAATAGTCTAGGGATTCTGTATTTATCGATTAGTGCTTTAAATGTTCTTGATCTGAAATAGGTCGCGTTATCTAACGTTATAACGGCCGGAGTACCATAAGTGAGAAATATATTGTTTTCTAGGTGTTTGTTTATATTCACCGACGTGGCTTTTCTTAAAGGAAATAGCCAGCAAAACTTGGTGAATACATCGACCACAGAAAGTATGTATGTGAAACCACTCATTGATCTCGGAACGGGCCCTATAAGATCGATGCTGATGGTATGCATCGGGGTTTTCACAGATTTTGGAGTGACCATCAGGCCCTGGGCTGGCCCTGTTCGAATTTTGTGGGCTTTACAAGTGTCGCAGCTTTTTATGTAGGATTTCACCTGCTTTTGCATTCCTGGCCAATAATAGTACGATTGCAGCTTCCTTAGAGTTTTGAATATGCCGAAATGGACAGCGAAGTCTCCCTCATGTATTTCTTTCATCGCGTTTTCCCTGTCTGCGAGCTTTGGAACGAGTCTCCATGGGTTTAGCAGTTTCTCGCCTCTCCTGGGAGCGTGGTACTTGTACAGTTTATCGTTCTCTATCTTGTATTCCGGGGCTGCGTATGGATCGTTTCGTACCGACTCGTACGTGCGATTGTACCATTCGTCTTCGCCGGATGTTGCTGATAGGGCCATGCATGGAATCCTGGAGAGCGCGTCTGCTACCACGTTCAGGCTACCCTTTCGGTGAATGATTTCCATATCAAATTGTGACAACAATGTGCTCCACCTTGCCAGTCTGCCTGTGGGGTTTTCCAATTTGGTGAGCCATTTCAAGCTGCTATGGTCAGTCACTACCTTAAATCTGGTGGCTTCTATGTACGTCTTGTAATGGAGAACGGCCCTTAAGACGGCCAACAATTCTCTTTCGCTTACTGAGTAATGCCTTTCCGCGGAGTTAAGGATTTGCGAGAAATATGATATGGGTAAGTCCATCTTTTCCTTTTCATCGTACTGGGTTAAGGCCGCGCCTATGGCGATGTCGCTTGCGTCGCAGCTTATTGTGAATTCCTTGCTAAAATCGGGACATTTCAGGATCGGGGCTGTAGTCAGAGCTTGTTTTAGCATGATAAATGACTCTTCCGCCTCTTCTGTCCATGTGAAAATTGTTTTTACACCTTTCTTTCCACCGGTTAATTTGCACAGTGGTGCGGCTATTTTTGAGTAATTTTTCACGAATCGGCGGTAATATCCGGTTAAACCGAGGAAACTCCTCACTTGTTTTACACGATCCGGTCTCGGGAAATTCGTAACACAGGCTATTTTTCCTGGGTCTGTCCTCAAGCCTTGTCTGTCGACAATATAGCCGAGATATACTAGTTCTGGCCTGCAAAACTCACATTTTTTTAGGTTTACTGTCAGGCCTGCTTCTTTCAGGTTTTCCCTCACTCGTAATAAGGTGTCGATGTGCTCGTCGTACGTTGTTGATGCAATTATGAGGTCGTCGGCGTATGCGAATACCTTATTTCCGTACTCAGGTCCGAAGATCTGGTCCATGAGTGCCGAGAGATCCGAGGATGCATTGCAGACGCCAAAAGGCATACGTACAAAGGCGAACATGCCCTTTCCCGGTATCGCGAATGCGGTTTTGTAGATCGAGGATTTTTCTAGCGGGATTTGCCAGAAGGCTTTCGATAAATCGATAGATGTTAGGTAACGTGCGTTCCCTAAGTTGTCCAGAATTCTTTGCGACGATGCCATCGGGTAATGGTTTTTCACGGTTATCTCGTTTAATTTTCTCGAGTCTAAACACACCCTTGGGCTGCCATCTTTTTTCGTTACGACGAGTATCGGGTTGCACCATGGGGACTTAATTGGTGTGATCACCCCTAGCTTCAACATTTCGTCGATCTCATCTTTTATCAGCTTATCTTTTGCTGGCGATAACTGATACGGCTTTTGGCGGATAGGGTCGCCAGTGGTGACAATTTTGTGCTCCATTAAATGCGTTCTTCCTAGGCCTTGTTTTTCGAAGGAAATGTCTTCGTACAGCTTCTTGACATGATCTAATCGTCGCATTTGTTCCGGCGTAAGATCTTCTATGTCCACGATTTGTTGGCATGTGGTATTGTTTATTTGTGCCACCTGGATGTCGAGATTTTCTCCGATTGAGATTTTAACGTCGAATTTTCTGATGAACTCGATCCCCAGAATTACGTCTTTTTTAATCGTAGGACAAACGAGGAAATTTATTTCTTTCGATCTTCCTTTAAATATCACCGGTAAAGTCAGGTATCCGAGGATTTTTTGCGGCGTTCCGTCGGCCGTTGCTATGCGGTTTTCCGATTCTTTGATATTTTTTCCCAGTGACATGTAACGTTTGTGCACTTCGTCGCCCAATATGCAGACTGCGCAGCCGGTATCCACCAGTCCTTCATAAGATTTTCCCATTATGTTGATATTAGCGTGTGGACGGGAATCGTTATATTGTGGTTTATCCGACAATGTATAATTTTCCACGGTTATGGCCCCGTCTAATGCCTGTATCCGTGGGTGTTCCCGTTTTTTGGCTGGTTTTGCTGTTGAGTTCCGTTGCATCTTACGCAAAATCGCGTGGATGTGTTTTGCAACTTGCAGTTAAAGCACATAGGATTTGGGTACTTTTGGCATTCTCTGAAGGTGTGTCCATGATTTTCGCATTTCTTGCAAAATAAAGCCTGAGGTGAAGGTCTCTGGGGGCGTCTCTCGAAGTTTTGCTGACGATGTCTGTCGAGTGGAGGATTTTCGTAGTTGGAATTTCTTTGGAGTAGCGGCGGTATGTCGCGGCGAGGTCCGAATCTGTCGTTGTGCGGAATCGCAGCTACTTCATCTTGACTGCTATTATTAGCGCATACGTACTGCTCGTCCACGGCTGCCATCGGTATTTTGTTTTGCGATCTTGGGGACAATGATTGACGTTGCTGGGTGCTGTTTGTCGCAGTTGGTGCTGGATTTAGCGCGTATTGTTCGAAATTTTTCGCCAAGTCCAATAATGTTCCCACGTCGTCCAGTCTGGTCGTTCCCAGTAGAGTGTAGTACAATGGAAGGACGTTCAATTTAACAATTTCGAGTATTGTAGCATCTCGTAGTCTTGGAGACAGCCTCGTGTTCATGGTGTCTATGCGTGTAACGAAGTCGTGCATAGTTTCTCCTGCGATTTGTTTTGTGTTACGCATTTGATTTTCGAGCCTCGTTTGGTAATTGAGTGACTCATATTTATTTATTAACGCCGCCTTTAGAGTTTTCCATGTCGTTACATACTGTCTGATGCTGCGAAACCATAATAGTGATGATCCCTCTAGTAGGTCCGTAAAACCTTGGATGAGCTCCTTTTCAGTTACTCCTCTAGCTTGTACCTTATCCTCGACTATATCGATGAAGTCCAGGATGGGAGTGGATCCGTCGTACTTCAGGTTCCATTTGTAGATGCTGGGGAATGTCCTATGTTTTCCGATGTCAATAGGTTGGAAGATATCTGATGCTGATGCTGTATCTTGAGATTTTTCTCTGTTCCTCGTGTCTGATCCTTCCTCGTTTCCGATATCGTATGCTTCACTGATCCTTGAGTTGTCGTTCGATTTTTTGTAGGTTGTGGGTTGTTCACGTCCTGACATGTTTACTGTATTGAGTTCTCCGGTTTGTTGTTTTTTCAACTGATCTGGAGTTTTTTGAAAAGGATTTTCCTCACTGTTTTTGTCTGGCGATTGCTGGCGGTTCCTTGCAGCGGACCTTGTTTTCCTTGGTGCCATGATGTCACTCTCAAAATCGGAGAAAACGATTTATTTTAAATCCTTGAGGTGTAACGATCCTTTTTATTTTTTTTAAGTTTCAAATGTATATGTCAGAAGTTACTAAGTGTTCTGTAATTGTTTCTTAATTGTGTTGTAGTGTGGTATAGTGTTGGTCTTAATGTTCTTATTTATTGGCTATGCGTGAAGAGATAAAGCTAGAAGACTATATCTTTGTATGGAGTAGCGAATTAAAGTAGTAAAAGAAATAAATTTAAACGAAACAAAAAAAAATTTTTTTTTGAAACACCCTGTATGTGTGTGAGTAAGTGTTGATTGTGTAATCAAAGTGTTGACGTATGTAATGTGTGTTGAAAGTAAACGATGTGAGATTATAATTAAAATTTACAATGATCAAATTATTATTTTTTGAACACCCTGTAGTTATGAAGATGTAAATAGGCTTGAAAAAAAATTGTAGACGAAGTGTTGATGTGGTGTGAGTGAGTGAATGTTAATAGAAACGACAAAGAGAGAAAAAAAAAATGTTTTAAAGTTTGGATTTTGCGAATTCTTGCGAAAGTATTTTTTTAGACACCCTGTTCCGTATAAAATGTTTGTTCTAATGTTTTGCGAAGTAAATGGTAACCGTTCCAAAATTATTTTTAATGATGATTTCCAGCTGAAATATGTTTGTTTTCAAAGTTATGATGCTGTGATGTGTCGCCTGAAATAAAACCTTTTTGCACAAAATACTCGAATAACAGTCGTATTATTTTATGGTACCTATGGTTCTTACTTACTCCTGGGCTGAAACTTGAGGTAATATGAAGACAAGAAAATTTAATTGGTCTCCTTTCCTTCGATGAAAGCTGAAATAAATTTCTATATCTATGCACCTTGTATGATGTTATTTTATTTTGTTTGATATCGATTGACAAGTGGGTTATATATTTAGCAAAGGGTGTGCTTGGGTGGGTTAAATATTTGGTACAGGTATTTGTAAAATTTTAATATTTTATTTATTTCCGGATTTAAATGTATTGAAAATTTTTTGGTTCCGTTTTATTTTTTTTTTTTAAATAAAAATCTATATATTTTATTTAAATTTGATTGTATGGTAATATTTATTTTTGAAACTATATATATTTTGATTTTCGAGATATGTTCGATGTTATAAATCGAAGGGAGGGTTTGGGTGGGAAAGTGAAGTTTTAAATTTTATTTAAAGAAATTATAAGATATTTGAAGACAAATGAAGAAAAATATAGGCCCCTAAGTTGAGCGCCAATTTTTTGGGCGATCAACGTGATCGCTTTAAAACAAAAGATATATATATATATTTTTAAAATTGTTTAAAAAGTTTGAAAAATTTTTTTTTTAAATTTATTGATTAAACAAATCGTAGGGACAAGAAAGAAGGTATGAAAAGAAGGCCCCACGAGCAGGCGTCAATTTTTGCTACGTCAAAAATTGCGCGCTTATGATATTAAAGACTATAGATTCTGGCCCCGCGTTGGGATCCAATTTTTGCTACGTGCCCCGTTTATAATGGTTATATAGTATTGTATGAAGATCGGATAAATGCCATTATGTCACGGATAATATCTAAATTTTAGGAAACCGTCAAGTTCCAGGGCGCCAATCCGTGATAATTCTAGGGATGGGGTTCACGCACAAAAAGCTAGACGCACGCCTTCGCCTAGCGGTTGGTCTAGATTATGGGAGGAGGAACGTCACTGACGGGGCCTCACTAGCTCAAGTCGGAATATGTGATCCTCAGGGGTGGTTTTTTATCCCGCCTTATTAGTGGCGTCCTCGGAAGTCGGGATCGTCTGTGAGGCAGACGGGCGATCAAGTTGGATGGGTATGCTTGCTATGGATTGGAAAATATACTCGAATTATCTAACTATGGGCTACCAATTATGGACTGAAATTTCCTATGCTGGCTTTTGCAGATTATAAAATTTATTTAATTATGGAGAGCGTTTCGTGAATTCAAATCCGTACTCAATTCGCGGGAAGTAGATTGTGGTAAAACGGCGCAGCGCCCTCTATCTTCGGATACGTCGCACCGGCAATGGCCCCCTCCTTCACCTCCGCACCTACAGGTGGCGCCGGCGCTCGCCGCGCTCGCCGGGCCGTCGCGGCCCGCCTACTGATAACGAACCGGTCTGAGATCGCTCGCCCGGCGCGATTTAATATCTTTTACAATCGGGCCGGAATTACTGAATGATAATTTAAATTGAAAATTTATCTTTATTATTGGGTGGTGATTTTGGATCTATTTGTTTATTATATTATCGAATTTAATTTCAAATTTAAATGACCTGTAGAAATGAATACTAAGGAAAATAGCTAGAAGTTTCGCGATTCTATCTTTATTGATTCGTGTTTTGAACGATTGATTGGACAAAGAAATGTATAGAAATTTCCAAGACTAGAGTTCGTAGAATTTAAATGATAAGGCTCGGTTTGTCCGAACATAAATTAATGGTTCTTAACCCTGTGAACTTTTCTTTTCTCTCCCTGGCTCCGCTTGCACGTCTTACGTCTCGAATTCGAATTATTACGAATTTTTCTGAGAAGATTATAGAATTATCAATTTTTAAACCTTTTTTATTAAATGAAACATAATGCCTTACAATGGAGTTTTTATTATAAAGAAGAATATATTTTACGAAAATTTATGGTACATGTTACGTTCCTGTGCATAGGTTCTCCGATCTTTCTATATAATTTTAATTAATGCGCATATCAAGGCCGAATTAAGTTTCGAAGGTTTTATGAATTTTCTATCGAGCTTCCGTGATTTTCGTGATTGAAGTTCAGGCTTTCGGATTTTTTTAGGAGTCGGGTAGGCGTTGAAGTCTGTCGGTATCGGGATGCGGGTATCTCCTTCGGTTGAACCGTAGATTTTTTCTAGAGAGACGTCGATTCATAATGATTGGAAATGATTTATTCTTATGTTTAGGATTATGGAAAATGATCGCTTTAATTTTATGTTACGGTGGAGTAAGAATCTAATGGAATTTGGATAAGCCGGGAATTTAGATTTTATATTTTTTAGATAAATGTTTGAATAGGAATATTATTTATCGGGGACCTGACCTTGGTTCTATTCTTTTTATTGGGTAAAGATTTTTTAATAAAATAAAGGAAAATAGTTTAGATGATTGATATTTTGTATTATTGAGACGTGATTTGAAAGATAATATTTTTGAGATTTTGGACTTGTACTTTGGGAAAGAGATTTAAAAATTAGCTTGCGATTTGGGATTTTGTTTCGTGGGGTAGGGACTTGAAAGAGAATATTTTGAGGGGCCTGATATCGAGGGGATTGCACTCCGAGAATACGGTATTATAGAAGGGGTTTCGCGGGTCGACTTTCACCTTTTCGACCTAATGGGGGGTAGCACATTTTATGAAAATTTAGGAAAAAGTGAACTATGCACGTTTATTCGGCGGACAAGCCGGCTATGCTATTTAATCTATTTCTATCGGTAGAACGTTATAGTTAATTTTAACCTAACCCTGGCCTAACGGCGATATTACAATAACCTGGGTTCCTTTCGAAGCGACGCGGTTTCTGGCGTCTGCTTCACATTAGTTTAATTATAAATGGATTTTAAAATTGTAATAGAAAATTATAAAAGAGCGAGAAATTAAAAGAAGCGAGAATAGAGGCGGTTAATGGTACAGTGAGCGACTTGCCTTGTAGGGTTGAGGATTCCTCGATGGCCTGCCCAGGTGTTACACTGAATTTAGTAAAGATTCAAATGCTTCTATATCTCGTACTGGCTTTAAATAAAGAATTTTAATCTGCAGTGGCTGGATGCAGGGTAGTGAATGAATCGGGCGCGCCGCGCCGCCATAGCGGGCGCGCCCTCTCCGAAATATCGACCGTCTTCCTCGAGGTCCGGTAGCCAAAAAAAAAAAAACTATTACCCGCAATGGTAATACTGAAAAAATCTCTCCGCTGCGGATGAGCTGACTAGTGACGTACAAAGGACTAGCCGTCAATTGCACGGCAAGTTTATACAATGAGTAGGTTTGCTTAACTAGATTAAATATTTTATAAGTATTAGACTATAATGGTATACTTTCTAAGTATAGGGTAATGCAGCAGCATTACAAAGTCTGTGATGTTGACAAAATCGTCATGTCATCCAGAGTGTCATAGGGTGACTAAACTGTCCAAATTGCAAATAAATAATTATCTAAATATACAAACGTCAATAAATTAGGATAAGTATATCGTGTTTAGTATCAAATGAAAGGTCCGATTGAGTATAGTCCGAAAAAATATGTGTCTATATAAATAAATACATAAACCACGAATATTTCTTATTATGTTACATTTCGATTTAAACCTATATAACAAATTAATAAAAATATACTTATGTAAATCATATTAAAATCCTTTGAAAAATTCGTTTGTCATTATATTTTTATTTTACAGCAACTTTCAGAAAGCTTTGCGAGTCATCAGTGAAAATGTGAATCAGAAACCCGAAACAATTCAAAGGCCAAATGTCTGTTAAATTAGATTTCATTAAAACTTCCTGAGGTGACCGGTTTGCCCGTTGTAGCTAACAGCTCTAGTTATTAAATGAGATGTCACACCAATTTATGCAGTTTTATAAAATTTAATGTTTGTTAAATCATATTATAGCATATTGTTTATCAATATTTGTTTTGTTTAATAATATTGGATTTATCAATATTTTGTAGTTTAAAACGTATTAGAATATAATTTAAAAAGTGCAAAGGGGGCCCCGAGATTTCCATGGTCTAAGGGCCTCTACATAGGTTAATCCGGCGCTGAGGGTTAGCCGTAAGGGATTGTTATATGATAATAAATCCGCCCATTGTGTAAATCCACAATAATTAGTAGAAACAATATTTCCAGCGATTATAGCATTTGTAAAGAGCGCTACACAATAAGGCAGTGATAGGGCATCGCTACCGAAACATTGATAAAGGCAGCGCCGCTAAGCCGTTCTTGTTTGCCTACGGCTGTTTGCAGCCTGCTTACTTGTTTGCATTACGGCACTAATTTGAGTGATGCGGCAGCACAAAACTTCGCGCTGTCGCCCTCTTTCCTCATTTTACATATCTGCGACTAATATTCGAACCTGGCACCGTTCAGAGAACCAACGACTCGTAGTGGAGGAGGTTGGCTTTTACTTTCTTTTGCGTTTGAAATAACAACAAAAAAGTGACAAAAATCTTTAGTGATTTTTTTATTTAAAATAAAACGGTATATTATTTTATTTTTTATTTTCTTTTTTTTTTATTTCAAACCAGTTGATAGAAGTTGACCAGGATATTACCAGATGGAAGCTGAACCGTGAGTTGAGCCGAGCCAAGAACACATGCGGGTCATGAGGCCCAAACTGCACGAAACCATTAGGAACCTAAAGGTCACCACTACTAGATCTGTCAACTACAACGGGCGAACCTATCACCTCAGGAAGTTTCAAAGATATTGGATCGATCTGTCTATCGTGAGGTGAACGTAGAATACTTGAGACGAAAACACTCCACGGTCTAGTTACGCCACTAGCCCGTAAGAGATTAACTATTTACCGCGAGATAACCAGGTAAATCACCCAGCGGGCCAACACTCGCGCTTGTAGTTGCAATCAGATTACTCCGTCTCCCGACTGGTGACAGGTTCGAGGTCGCTTGCGCGGTCCCTTCCCTTACGAAACGGTGATACGGTGTCAACCGAATCTACCGCGGACCAGGGCATTCTTTGCCCGGCTGTTCACACAGGATCAGGTGGCTAAATGGTCTTTTCAAAAGCAGTTGCCGTAAGGGGTTAACAACTACCCCCGTTTTATAGGAAACATTACTGTTTTTAGACTCCCCCGACTGTTAGTTGTAATGCACGAGCGATTGGCTGACGCCGCACGGTGCGCAAACCGCCCAGGAGCGCCTGAAGGTTGACTCCTAGGGGAGTCTGTCCCCCGGCTATCAGTCGGAATGCACAGTAGATTGGCTAATTCTGTACCGTGCGCAAACCGTCCAAGAGCCGCCGGTGTATCCAAGGTGATTCCTAGGGGAAATTGGCCCACAGGCCATAGGCCTAATCGGACTCGCACTTCTGCGTGGAGGCCGCCGGATGGGTGTTGACCCGTGCGTTCGACCGATCCTATACAACTGGGTCTTAGTGGCCAAACTGCAACAGGGCTCATTAGATCCCAATGGCGAAGCTACCGGATGGAAGCTGAGCCGTGAGTTGGGCCGAGCCAAGAACAAAAGCAGACCATCAGGCCCAAGCTGCACGGAATCATTAGAAAGCAAAATATCGTCACAGGCTGATAAATGAATATTTTATAATACGCTTTTTCGAAAGCATGTCTATCTATAGATTTTCTAGATAGGCATGCATAATAACGCAGCCAGTGACTTACGTAATATTGCGGAATCTGGCAATTCTTGGCCTAAATCCGTTACATTATTGTTTAGAAAGTTGCTCCAATATTTTAATGTTCATCCATTGTTTGTGCTATAGATTAAATCGATATACCCTTGTGGTTGTGCTAAGAACGAACGGCGACCGACATGACACGAGCCAGTTGACATTTTCATTCATAAATCATAGCAGCAGGAAGGCCCTCGAGAGTCGAGGCGAGGTGCGGAAAAAACAACAACTCGTGACATTTGCAGGCCCGGATTTTGGTCCGTGTATCTCTCTGTAGTATTAAGCAATAAGGGTTCTCGAGCCTGAGGTCGTATAATCAGTTGTGGCATCATTGATTAGATCAGGGGTTTTAACCTAAAAGTGTGTAAGATTTTTTAAATTACATTTACATAGAGCGGGGTTTACTATAGAGCTATAGCATTACTATAGAGCGGATTACTATAGAGCGGCGCACATTTACATTTATATTTACATTTATATAAATTTATATACATTTTGTATACATTTTGCCATAGGCATCCATTATTGATCGAAAGGCGAGAACATTGAAGGCACATAATAAAAAAGTAGGTAGTTATTCTATGCTTTCTGCGGGTAAAATTCTGCATGCTATTCTTGTTATTTGACTGAATGTTTGAGCTTGGACATCTATTGTAACTATAGTGTTACCTAAAACTCTAGCCATTTCTACCTCAGCTCTCTCGGAAATTTTGCGTTGATTACACGTCTTTGTAAATGAGGCACCAAGAAAAAGTCAATTTTTGTGGAAAAATCTCCTTTCAACACCTCTTAACTGTTTTCTGCCATTACGCCCAAGAAAATATAAACTATACATAAACACATCCTACAAATATTTTATATGACATCAACGGACGTGTAGTCTGACAGACTTCGTCCAATGTTTGGAAGACCATTACTCACTTATCAATGCGCTCCTCAAGGAAGCACTCTAGGACCTAAATTGTTTTTGATTTGTATTGATACAGAATACAATATATTTATTTCCATTATATCTTTATATTTGTGTAAGAATTCATTTTAATGCGATTCGGATGTTTCTGAATATGTATATTAGTTTACGCGATTTTTCAGAAACCTTTTCAATATGCTCTTGCCAACGATGATGGTTAACGATTTACACAACTAAATACTTGATAATCTGCACACATTCGATCGTATTATAGTTGCAGTTCACAAAGTCAAATTTATGCAGATAAAGTTGTCGGTTTGATATGTAGCTGTTGTCGCAAGTCAATACTAAATATCATGGTGTTTATGTTGGAGGTCAGTACATTATCCTAAAGTCATTTCTTTATAGTTTTAAGATGAGCACTAACATTCATAGTCGTCAGTAGTCAGTAAACAGTGGCGTAGTATCATCGGCGTAGGCTATTACTTTTGAACTGAGTTCTAGTTAGAATATTTTTTAAATATAAATTAAAAATAATATAGGTCCTAGAGTGCTTCCTTCAGGAACGCCGTATTCATATAATCGGTATTCACTCAACGTATCACCAATCCTGCTGCATTGCTCACGATGTGTAATATAGCTTTGAACCAGATGTATCCTTTGTGCGTAATACCTACCAGACGGAGGTCGCTAAGTATGCTCTTATAAGTATTCTCTGACTAAGTATGCTCCTGTAATGGTGCATGAAGAGTGTAACAAAAACCGCATATTTTGTCGTTTTGTTTTCGCGCCTGTGTACGGGTTACGTTCGCCGAACCTGTTTTTCATGGTTTCCCATTGTTTTTTATGTTTCCTGGTGGTTTTTCGCTGTTTTCGTGCATTTCTCCCATACATTGACAGCTAAAACATGTAGTTGCGAAATTCGGGAGAACTTCGCGTTTGACAGCCGGTGACGCGCCGATCCTCTCACGTGATTGGTTGAGGCCGCGGTTTTATTTTTTTGTTGATTTAACGGCGTTAAACGCCGTCTGAACGGGGACGATCGGTGATCATCGCGCAATCTCGTCCTTTTACGATTCACGATGCGGCGAAGGCGGTTGTGCGAGTTTCGTGGTGGAAGTTGGCAACCTCCGTAATGGGGATAATGCCGCAGATTTACCGCCGGGCGGATAATTTTTTTATGTGAAGTGTGCGTGACTAATCTGGTGAGCATTTAATTTTATTTTGGGTTGGTTTCCGTGTAGGATCAGCGCGATTTTAACGGATTCTTTTTCCCTTGATCGCAGTTTGGCGGCACCTCTGTACCTCTGTTATTTTACTTAATATTACCTGCTGCTAATGTGAGGGTTCTTCAAACTCGAATACTCCCTAAGGAATTGCCTTCATATCCGGAAAATACTGCGAGTTTTATTTGGCTGGAGTACATGTGACACGCCGATTTGGCGGGAGCGGAACAAGGGGTGGCCTTCGTGGCGATAAACACGAACATTTTACATACTGTTGTGTTTTTTTTAGTCCTTTGTGCATTTTGAGGGAAAAGGATTTTCTGTGGGCCAAATTCAATATGGTCGTCTCAAGAGTAGCTGACATCGGGTCAACAACACCCTCGCTGCTTTGAAAACGTAGCAGACCTTTTTCGACCCCCTCCCTCTCCCCCCCCCCCCCCCCCCCCGTCCTTCCGGATTATTCGCCGGAGTGCACAATCGATTGGCTAACGCCGCTCGATACGCAATCCGCGATCTTCCCCCAGAGGATCGGATCCCACCTGTCCACGACACAGTCGTGACAGGGGACAGAGGAGTCCTTTCCAGGTTATTCCTCTTCGATGAGGCTACCGGGGATGTGAGTTGAACTGTTAGTTGAGCCGACCCAAAATGACAAACAGCACACAGCTCATATGGCCCAAGCTGAACGGAGCTGTTAGCTGTCCATACGACCGAGCAGACTAATCAGTAATCAGCCTACCCTTAATCTGGTCCTGGCTAGCAGGCGACGGGCGGCGCCGCGCCCCGCGCGTCTCCACAGTCGTCGCAACCAAAACGGGTTAACATTTTTAAAGGGATTAAGTCGGATCATATCTCGTTTGTTGGGACCAAAAAAAATGGACACAACAGAGACCCAGCTAATGGGCAACAATAGATAGTAGCGTGGATACAGGAACGGAAAAAATTGACAAGTTATGATACGGTCCGTTTATTGTTGTTTGCTTAATGATTCTAAGTTATGTCCACTTAAAGTGTTATTGATATGTCAAGCTTAAAGGAATTGTTATATATCAAAGTATCAATTCTAGCCCCTCCTCTTTTCATCATAATTCTCTATAAGTTCAATTAAATTAAACTTTACTGATTGGCTTTGTTATACAACATAGGTAGAATAATGGATTATAACTTCGACACAAAGGATTATAACTTAGAAAATATTTAATTATTGTTAGGTTTAAGTAGACAGACATTGAGTAGCATGTATGCAACATACTGCCAGAGTATATAATATTATAATACAATGCAATAGTATAAAAGTAAAAGCATAAAAAATACAATTGAGTAATTATATTATTAGATTGTTGGAGCTTCAGTCCAACATACCCACAACAAAAAAGTAATTTCTACAGAATCGAAACCGCAAACTCGCTCAAATCTACACGAGGCAGCTGCAGTTGATTTCCAACTAAATTCGGCATTTTACGCACGGTCAGATGATGACTAATGTCATTTCTTCTGATCGATACGAAATTAACACACATTTCTCACCCCACTCACAACTATTGCTTCACTGCTTACAATATAAAACGCAGTACATTTCGATCGATCAATATCATTCCCTGGAGGGCAGTAACCGCGCATTAACAAGTACTCGCGCTCTACACTTCACTTCGAGTCAACAAATTACGCATAGTATACGCGACTACCATTATCTTCGAATCTATCGCGGCGCTTCAACTTCGGATACACAACTACGGCTTCACCTCGCGCCCACACTACCTACACAAAGGCGAAATATCAATCAAGGCGTTATGAACTGGCAACCTACTACAGACCTTCTGAATAAATACTTCAACTTCAACATCCACGACTTTCAATAACGGAGAAAACTTCTTGATGAGAACCACCTTTCGCTCACAATCAATTGGAGTCTAGTGAAGGGTGGCCACTCTCACAAGATCATACTATTGACACTAGACATTTCTAATGTGTTCCCGAGGTTATACTGAAAAATTGCACGGTGTTACAGAGAGAAAAACCTGGTGATTGTAAGATATTCCAAGACATTCAGCATAGGAGCAAACTTTGGGGGCTCGGTTAATCAACCTTATTGTGTAACGTTGCCATATCATCACGTTGTCTAATGTTTGCTGATGATGTCAACTATTTTTGTCAACTGGAAGTGTTGAGGTCTGCGAGCTCTTCCAGCGTGATAATGATGCAGTTTATGCATGGATCCAAGCTCGTAATATTCATTTCAATATTACCAAATGTTCAGTGATGGAATACAGGAGATCGCTAGCTCATCTGATGTATGATTACTCAATCGCTGGGCGTGTGCTTCCTAGAGTAACTGAATTCAAGTTATTTTCAAACTCCCAGTTAAACTTCAAGGAACACATCAGGAACCTATAGCTTTTTTCAACTTTCTAGGGTTTAAAATACGGCAATCCAAATATTCGGGCTATGCACATGTTGTACAAATCGATTGTTATAAGTTGCATGGAAACCGATGCAGCTATTTGAAATCCACATTGTGATACCTAGACCCTCACGCTGGAAAAGGTACAGAGGTGTTTTTAAGATTTTTATACTTCAAGCAGTACGGATATTGTCCATTTTTGTATCCGACTGCAATTATCACATGCATAGTTGGATATAAACGTCTCGGTGTCAGAAGAGACTTGCTGGCCATGCCCTATATTTCTAATCTCATTCGAGGTAAAATTGATAAACCTAGCTTACTAGCTAGGGTGGATATTTTCGTGCCTAAAAATTATCTCCATGCCCGATCGCATCATATTTTCTGGCAGCCGTTCTCGTACATTAAACTTATGAGGTGGTACTTGTTGCGCGTGCTTTGCGGCGCTGAAATGTTGTTAACTCGATGACACCAGATTTCGATATTTCACCGCTAGCCCTAATCTGTTTAAATTACAGGAAATTAATTATTTATTCTTATATGATAGCTAGTATTTTACGCAAAATTATATATGTATGTTTATACTAGTTGATATGTTTATAAATTTTACTTTTAAATGCATTAGTTTGTCTGTATTGGGGATTAGTAATTTTAACCCCTTGAGTATGATACGACCAAATCTGGTTCTGAAACAATTATCCGTTGAGTATGATACGACCAGATCTGGTTCCGCGTTTTTTTCACTTCTTTGACGTTCTCATATTTATTCATAATTATCTAATTGTTTTACAAAATGATATTTCAATATTCAATATTCGAAATTTCAATGCAATCATTGTGCAGTTGTTCTTTTTATGATTGGTGTAGTAGTTTCGTAGTTATAGTACTTTAAGGTCGATGTCGCCGAAAATCCTGCAAAAGAGACAGATGCATCCATGAAAATACCCATTTACTCCAAGGGTTAAACACGGTATTGTTGCAAGCACATTTTAAAAATAAATGTTTACCTTAGAACAGGTCCCGGCATAGTTAGGTGACGTTGCCACTAGACTATGCCATGTATTCTTTTTTCTGCTTTTGATTCAATTTTGTAAGTAATTTTGTGCATAATTCCTACGCTGAAATTATTTACTCCTTTTTTATATTAGCATTACTTATATATAAATAAATAAACAAATAAAATAAGTAAACGTTGGAGTCAGCCTATTGTGCAGAGTTACCTGCTTACGCTATTACTTATAATTATACGTAACTCTTGCATAAGGTGTACTCTGCTGATTTTGAAGTTTTGAAGTCCATTTCTAGATGGAAGTCGGTCTATGTATGGGTGTGTATTCCTCCACGATAGCGCCCAAATGCTTAATCCGATTGAGCTGAAATTTGGCATGCAGTCATCATTTGTTCATGGCAAGATTTAAAAAGGATGTGGTTGAAATCGGTCAACCAGTGGGCGCACTACTTATATCTCCATCTCAAAATATTGGACTAAGACTTACTAAAAGTAGTGATTTGAAATTTGGTACACAGATGCCTTTTTGGCCGAATTTACATTGTGAAATTTTGGTTGGAATATATCATATACAAGATAAACTAATACCTAATATTTAATTTCCGCCATACATTTAAATTCAATATATTAACGCCATCTGTTGGCGCTTGTTACAAAACCGCCCTCAGTCGAGAAAAGAACCGCGCTGCCTAAGGCGTCGCAATGGATTCTAAACGAGTTCGTCCGCAGGCCGAGAGTGCCCTCGAACTCATGGATTTTATTTATGAAAATATTATTCAAAAGAAAAACAGTCTTTCATTACTTGCCGTCAAAGCCTTGGGATGACACAGCCGATTTAAAAAAAAAGCTATATTCAAACTGCGCATACAGTTAAGGCCCACGGATTTCCTATTTTGATCATTACTTAGTGATTATTAGTTATAATTTGTAATGGTGACTTTTATATATGTGAACATAATGTTAACAACTTGGGTTGTCGACTACAGCGGGCGAGCCCGTCACCTCAGGAAGTTTAAATGATTAGTCGTTCTATCTCCCTGGAGTGAGCGCAGAAGACTTGAGGACAAAACAGTCCACCGTCTAGCTATGCCACAAGCCTGTAAGAGGCCAACGCCTTAACCGAGAGATAGCCAGGAATGTTACCCAGCGGGCCTACACTCACGCCCTTCATTACAATTGTGACCAGATTACTCCGGTCTCTCGATTAGTTACGAATTCGAGGTCGCTTGCGTGGTCCTCTCCCTTACGAAGCGGTGAAACGGTGTTTACCGAATCTATCGCGGACCACAGCGTCCTTTGCCTGGCTTTTCACCCAGGATCGGATGGCCGATGGTCATTTCAAGAGCAGTCGCCGTAAGGTCCGCAACCACCCCCGCTCTATAGGAAACAGTACTACTTCCAGACTCCCCCGACTGTTGAGTGGACTGGGCACCACATCCCGGAGGCAATTCGAGTGGCTCTTCTGCGTAGGCAGCGCATCCCTCTCATGGCTATATGACCGGTGCGTGCAGGACGACGTCCACTCTCGCGCTACCTGTCATTGCGGGCGTCCTGCCCATCGATTTGGAGGTTTTAGAGCGTGCAGCGTTGGCGCGGTATCGTCGGGGAGGACCCTTTCATGGCCTCTCTGTTGACCCGGCGGGGTATCAAGCTGGGGAGTTTGTCCACCTGATTCGTGCGGAATCTCTTCGTGTTTGGCAGGGGAGGTGGGACGCTGGCGGCACGGGCCGCCTCACCCACTGCTTCTTTCCGTCGGTAGAGGCGAGAATGAAAAATGCGTGTTTTCTGCGGTTTGATCACCATACAACCCAGCTGGTCGGGGGCCATGGGGAGTTCAAAGCCAAGCTGTCTGACTTTGGACTCTCCCGTGACCCCTGGTGCGTATGTGGGCATGGACTTCAAACGGCAGAACACGTCATTTGGATATGCCCAAAGCTCTCGACCGCATGGGATGAATTGGTGCGTGAGGTCGGCGCGTGCGCCAAGCGCCTACCGATAGGGTATGCGGATCTGGTCGAGTGTGGGCGTTGTTTCGGCGCGTTCGGATGCTTCGTGGAGAAGTGGGTTTCCCTTTGGGAAGAGTTGAGGCTTCCGGGAACCCCAGTTTTGGGGTCCCCCCGACACCAGTGGCGTGATGCGGGGGCCACTTCCAGCCCGAACTGCCCGTCTATGTGCCGTCCCCCAAACCGCCCCCGCGGGCACGTCCCCTGCCTGAGGACCTTGGTTAGGCCGTCCCCCACGATACCGCCCCATGACCAGCCACTTAGTCCCCCTGACATCCTGTCTGTGTTTGGTAGCCTGTCTTCTTTTATCTTCAATTATTATTATTTGTGTTTCTTTATAGTGTTTCTTTATAGTGTTTCTTTTATTATTATTTTTACTTCTATTTTTATTGTGTTTGCATGCATTTCAATGTTAAAATTTTTCAATTGTAAATTTCGCTTGTATGCAATTGTTCCCTTGTATGCTTGTTTTTTAAAAAAAAACTTAATAAATGGGTTCTCGGGGTGGTACGGGGGGGGGGGGGGGGGTGGCTACCTTTCTTTACCCCCCGCGCGTATACCCTTCTGGTACGCGCGGGGTGTCGTTGCATGACATCCCGGGGAGATAAGACGACCACCGTCGTTATAACTGCCCGGGCGGTGGGTGGGTTCTCCACCCGCACCTGCCGCCTTGAAACCACTAAACTGTTAGTCAGAGTGAACAGTCGATTGGATTACGCTGCACGGTGCGCAGACCGTCCAGGAGCGCCAGAAGGTTGATTCCTAGGGGAAACTGACCATAAGGCCAGAGTCCTACCCAGGCTCGCACTTCAAGCGTGGAGGCCGTCGGATAGGTGTTGACCCGTGAGTGTGACCAACCCTGAACAGAATGCGTCTTCGTGGCCAACTCAGCAAGGGCCCATTAACTCCCACATAATGTGAACATAAAGTGAACATAAAACTACAGAGATTGCTGCCTTGAAACAGGTCCTGGTACTTAGTTGGGCAGCAGCAGTACATATATGCTAATGCTCATATCGGCCGTGTTCAATTTTTATTCTTATTTTAATAATATAAATAATTGTTTATTGATATGAATATTAGTGTATAAGCATTGTACATATATGCATTGTAAATGAATTGTTAAATTAAATAAATAATTAATTAATTATCGTATGTATGTAAACATTTTTATATAAAAATAAAAGCAAAGATGTGTTTGGACTATAAGTAAGTTTAAATAAAAGAAAATATTATGTTACTGAACTGCCTACTTTTACGAATCCTCTTAATAGGCTAATAAATGTCTTTTTTCGTAATCTGTAGTACACTTCAAACAATTTATTTTTATCGCAAAATTCCAATACCCTAAAATACAATTTGAGTCCATAAATATGTACATATGCCTCAAAGGAATTCGCCCGGAACTGGTCCTTCAACCTCTCTTAACAATGGCTCGAAAAGTATGCTAGCTTCCCGGACTGTCAAACTCCAAACAATATCGGCCCAGGACAGTGCAGTTTCTGACGTTTGTAGTTTGACCATTCATTGATTGACAGGTGAGTCAACCTTTTGTGTTGGTGTGGGAAAACAAATAAAGCAGTTGTCAAAACATATCATCTCTTTTGCAGTGAGCAGGTACCTACCTAAAATAAACAGTGGTTTCCAAACTGTGGTTCTCGGCCGGATAATGAAAAAAAAAATGGCTGTTCTTAAACATCCATGTTTTTCAAAATTAAGATATCGGACCGAAAAATAACATAACAGAGCATATCGCCGATTTTCTCCGTAGAAATCATAAAGTTTTAAACATAATAGTATTATGATAGCTGACATTCTAATTTTCATATAATTTATTATACATCTATTCATTTTAAAAAAAATACGAAGGCATATTGCTGGATTGACAATAAAATATATATTTTTTGATTATTCTACATGGAATTTGCATTTCTTTTTTAATATATTATTGTCCCTGACTCTTAAATCACATTAGTATAGTTAGATTGATGTATGTAGGTTATATTGAATATAATATTACAGCTATGACAACTATCACGATAGTTATGTTTTTAATAATTAAATTTTTAGCATTTAATTTTGTGACGCATCCAAGTGTAGGAATGCCTATCTACTGGAGTAGTTGATTGTATTGTATTGTATTGTAATAACCAATTTCAATTAATAAGTAAAACAGAAATTAGAGTAGAATAAATGAATCCAAATCATAGTTATGTTATCAATCAAAAGTTTTCAATAGAAGCCAACAATAGTTAAAAATAAAAACTTCGTTATTTAATATTACCATTGATTAAATAGGGTATTGTATTGCTCAATGCCATTGTGAGGCGGAGTCGACTCTAACGGGTGAACCCGTCACCCCAGGCTGGCATAACGATATATGATCGTTCTTTCAGCCGTGGGATGAGCGTAGAAGACTTAGACAATGATAATCCACTATCTAGCTCCGCCAACTAGCCCGTGAGAGACCAACCCTTACCGCCCGGCACCGGGTAGTTAACCCAGCGGGCATACCAAGTACGCTAGTAGTTGTGGCCAGAATTCTCCGGCCTCCCGGTTGGTTACAGGTTCGAGGTCGCTTGCGCGGTCCTCTTCCTTACGTAGCGGGGATTCGGTGTCACACAAAGCCGCTTCCAGACTCCCCCGGCTATCAGTCGGAATGCACAGTCGATTGGCTAATTTTGTACGGTGCGCAAACCGTCCAAAAGCCGCCGGTGTATCCAAGGGTGATTCCTAGGGGAAACTGGCCCGCAGGCCATAGGCCTACCCGGACTCGCACTTCTGCGTGGTGGCTGCCGAATGGGTGTTGATCCGTGTTTGGCTGACCCTACCCACATGGATTTTAGTGGCCTAACTGCAACAGGGACGCAGTTAGGCGGACGTCACGGAAGTGATGCCCCTAAACCCAACGGGGTTAGGGGTTTCCCCTAGGAGTCAACCTTTAGGCGCTCTTGGGCAGTTTGCGCACCGTGCGGCGTCAGCCAATCGGTTGTGCATTCTAATTAACAGCCGGGGGAGTCCTGGAAAATATTGTTTCCTATAGAGCGGGGGTAGTTTTTAACATTACGGCAACCTCTCATAAAACGACCATTCGACTACCCGGGTATAGATCCCAGCAAATGATGTGGTGGTCCGCGATAGATTCGGTAGACACCGTATCACCGCTAGGTAAGGGAGAGGTCCGCGAACCTGTTACCAGCTGGGAGGAAGGAGGTATCTTGATGGTTAATTTAAGACGAAGATATCCTACAATACTTGTAGTTAGGGGGCGAGGCTGCCCGCTGGGACCTTTTCCGGTGCCTCGCCGTAAAGCGTTGTCCTCTAACGGGCTTGTTGGCGGAGCAACAGTAGATTGTCTTGTCTCTAAGTCTTCTACGTTCATCCCACGGCTGAAAGAATGATAACATATCGTTACCTATACCAGTCTGGGTTGACTGGTATAACGATATGTGATCTGTGGCTACACAGGCCAAATGATATTTCTCGTAATAACATCGTCGCAAGGCTTTAGATATCTGTCCCGTTATAGCACAAGTGTTGCTTAGCAGGTAGATTAATATCTAACTATAATTGGCAAATAATTCCATCGATGCGAATGCGATTTTGGAGCGCATTGAATTTTATGTTCCTCCTCGCCCTGTTCGATGGCATCTACTGTTTTATCTTCCTGTCGTGAAAACCAACGCATCTCAAAATGCATGTCTATACAGAGCGTGTCATAGATATAATAGAGACTTTTTAAGTGTGGACATATTACACTTATCAAAAACCTCTTATAAGAATTCAATAAAAAAACTCTAGATTATCTATCTTAATTGACAGCCCTCATTTGGTAAAGAAACTGTCGTTGTTTGTTCCGCCACGAAGGGTTCGCTCTCCTCATACTTTCGAAACCCCTCGTGTGAACACTAGTTACTCCCAAAACTCTGTTATGCACCGCTTGATGACCACATATAACAGTCGATTCAAAGATATCGACATTTTTTACTTAAATCAATCTAAATTCAGCGAGGCTGTCCTTACCTCACTAGGCGTCTAGGAAGTGATTATATAGTAAGTATACAAATTGTTTCAAAACACTCAGAGCGAAAATGAGAATAGCAAAGAGTATAATTTGAATACCTATATCCTATCCTACATATATCCCATCCCTCTCCTTTCCTATCCTTGCAATAGTTCGATTGTAATTTAATTTAATTTAATTTAGTTCAATGCAAATTTAGATTTACCGTATAAGAAAATAATGTAGAAAACAATTAATCGGCCAGCGAAACACTGTATTAGAATAATTAGTAATAATTAATGAAGCGCTATATGTTTCCCGAAAATAAAATAAATAAATAAATAAATAGATTATCACAAAACATTTATACATATTATATTTCATTTAATTTAGTTCATGGACATAATTTATCACAAGTATATTCATTATAATACCTATATATCATACCTAAAATTAAATATAAATAGTTTTATGTACATACATAATATTTTTTCATCTCTTTTGTCTCTTCCTTTAACCTCACTTCCCATCCTGATTCCCCCCATTCTCAAGCGGAAACAATATAAAATTATATTGCGTTCATTTTGTATACATTATATATTGCGAATGACATTAATGGATTTTTGACACTTTTAAATACGTTTTAATTGCATTGTATGTAGTTCTGTTTGATTTCAGAATAAAATAAAATAAATATTAAAAAAAACAAAATTAAAAAATACGCCAATCTATTGCGTTCTGATATTTCTTAAATACTGATATAGGCTAGAGGGAAATCAGAATCGCAATTATAATCGCTTACGTTCGATATCGGACACGTTACGGTTGATGAATGTATTAAAAGTTTAAGCACTTCTGTTCATCTGTTAATGTTAACCACAAAGAGCCAATGGTTCGGCAAAGAATTAATACAGGTACGATATTTGAGCTGTTACATGATTCTTAAGCTTGTCACAATAAAAAAGGCAAAACTTTGGCTGGTGTTTAAATGTAATAATGGCTCTGAAACCTTGTTTAAATTAAATTAAAATATATATAAATCTATAGTAGCCAGGTATTTTTAGCACTAGATCGATTGAATAATGGTATTCTATGCAGATGTGGCTTATCTCGATTTATCAGAGGAACTGCTCAACAAACGTGAACGTTTGCAAAATGTATGCATACGATTCATCTTCAGTCTACGTAAGTATGATCACGTGTCCGAATATAAGGCACAGTTAAAGTGGTTGCCAGTACGCCAAAGAAGAAATGTTCATATACTTGTTCTCCTATATCGTGTACTCTCCCAATTAACACAATTCTATCTCCACGAGCTTTTTGAACCACTAAGTTCCCACGGTATCGTACTTCGGTGAGCCTCTGACAGTTTACTAAAAATTCCGAGTCATAATAGTGATTTCTATTCCTATTCTTTCTGTGTCCATGGTGCAAGACTCTGAAACGATCTCCTAGCAAAAATACGAAACTCGCCCTCTTTACCATCGTTTAAGACTCACCTTAAAGATTACTACCTTTCTAAGAAGTAACCAGTTCTTCCTTTCTCTCCTCTTCCTCTCCCAATTTCCTCTCCTCGGGCATTATTAGTTTGAAATTCTTCCACTTGTCTGTATGTTATGCAGACGGTCTGTATGTTATGTAATAATCTGTATTTTCACAATGCGCGCATGTACCACTGTGTTTAGGTTAGTTGTAAGACATTGCCATGTGGCAATAAGCTCGCCTTTTTGTATAATAATTAAGTGCGAATAAAGAGTTTAATATTGTTATTATTATTATTCTAAACCCAGACATTGGATAATAACACTGTGTTTCTGGAACAACTTATACGACTAGTAAGCAACTAGTAGGCTCTAAGAATATTATGTGTGACTTTTTAAACACGTGAACAAAAATGCTCGCCTAATAGCTGCTGCGTTTGAAACGAGAAATGAAAACAAGAACAATCAGTGATTGGAGCGGCGATGAATGCCTACAAGTGGGGCTACGTTTTTGAAATCCAATGAAAGTTAGGTATCTTCTTGTGTCTGCAATAGATGTACTTTATGCTCGTACGTTGTAGAAGAAGAAAATTCTGAGAAATATTATTATATTTGCCCAATATACTGCAGCCTGTATGTAGTTGGTGTCCGTAATGCCCCTTATACGCCCATTTTGCCCCAAATACTGGGCTAAATGGGTATTTTCATCTTTTTATCAAATTGATGGTTATCCTAATATGGAACTGCAAGTTAAAGTTTCCCTTATTTAGAAATAAAACTAAGTATATAATCGTCATTGTTAATCTGTTAATCATTACATTTACATTACATTACATTATTATCCAATTAACGAATTTACCGCGCTCGAATGCTATAGTTAGTAATTTACAAGCTACTGTATGTAAGTAACCGGTAGTTAATAAAAGTTTTTAGCATGATACTAGTTTAAGTATCTTACCTATTGTAACATTTTAAACTTTCGCTATATATAGAGAAACCATAGAAACTATAGAAAATGTACAAAAGACGACAAAGTTTCAGAATTTCTTTATTATACGAAAGAGACGTTACGTTCTGCACAGAAGAAGTCTGTGCAGCTAAATACATAAAATGTAGATAAACGATAATTAAAATCAAATAATAAAAGAATATAAAAAGCCTTTAAAGGAAAATCAGATATAAAATATAATAAAATAGAACAATTTAAAAACGATGTAAAACAATAATAATTAAAAACGCTAGTCAGCGGAGAGGGGAGAACTCAGGGTCGGCTCTCTGTTCTTGCTTCAATTATAAAGATAAAACTTACAACTAAAATGATTAAAACATTAAAATACAATAAATCGATGGTTCAGGTAGGGGAAAGGTTTGAATCTCGCGCGTTGAGCGGCAGTTCCCACGGCGAACACCAGGGGCGCTGACGTCTTCCTCGCTCGGCGCGCGGACGATAAGATACTCCGCCACTATCGTACTGGTACGATACGAGACTCGGCAGGAGTAAGTATGGAGAAGCGGCAGGGCCCAAATATCACGCCAGTCGACGGGGCGAGAAGGCGGACGTAGTACGATGTGGCGGTAGTCAATGTCGGCAATCCGCCGCGCAGATCACAACTGCCGCTGTAGCATTAATCCACCGCAGAATAAGGCCGCTGTAGAATTAATCCGCCTTAGAATAAGGCCGTTTTCAAAATCCTCCACGGAGATCCCTGCAGCCGTAGAAAGGCTTCATTACAATATGATCGCGCCAAGGACGAAAACGGATCATCGAAAGGAACAGCGACTATCGCCTCAGTCCAGTCGCTGATTTCCGATACATCATCAAACGATCCAATAAAAGTCACTTCATAGTTCTAACATCGAGCAAACTCACCAGGTAATAGTCCTAAATCACACACAGACTCCCCGGGATCTCGTTCGGAATCAAGTCGGATTCGAAATGACCCAAATTATCTTTTGGCTGGTAGACCGCCAAACTTTTGGCGGGCCCGGCGAGGAAACCCCTTATCGATACGCGCGAGTTTTAAAAATCAAATTCGACATTTGAATTGCGTTATAATAAAATATTAAAATCATGTGATAATAAAATTGATTTTTATTTATAGTGAAAACTATGATGAAATACCCATATTGCACTATCCTTAATTTAAAATCCGGAATCCAAAATGGTAAGGTACCAACGACCTTCGAAAGCTGTCAATCTACATTCCACAATTCCATCAGAGAATAATTAAAATATTCTGAATGTAAATCTATGAGCTAACAAAATAATTAGGAATTATGACCAAAAGACTAATCATAAACTATAACTAAATAATTAACCACTTTTTGGTCGATATCCCGAACATCGTACAGTCTCCTTTGTTTCTGGCAACGATTCTCATCGAATCATCGCAGGCGTCACTACTCGCTTCTGATTGGTCAGCCGCGCGAAAAAGTCTGAACTGTCAAAAATGAACACGACGCCATCGATCGCTAAAGTGAATGAATATTGTGGAAGGAAATTGTGGAAAAACAAATCGGAAAAAACGCGAAGTGCGTTACACTATTTAAAAGACAAATAGAAAATCTAACGAGTTCAGTATCCTAACTAAATAAAATAATTAAAAATAAACGCGAATTGTTAGAATCAGATCACATAAACCGTCAAAATAAAAAATAAAAAAATTAACTAAGAAAAATCCTATTAGGAAAAATTAGCAAAAGCAAATCCAAGTAATATCGTTTCAAACCTCCGTAAGTTACTCAGAGAGACTCCGTCATAATATGGACTCACTCGAGGATAGGCGCCTCCAACATGACATACGTTTTCGGTACAATATTGTCAATAATAAAATAGACAGACCTTATTTTGTTGGCAGAATCAAGAGGATCTTACCGAATCCCAAATAATAAGACCAGGGCTCGCGATTTACTTTATCTACCGAGAGTCAATACTAATTATGGTCAAAATATGTATTTTTATAGAGCACTTCGATCATATGTTGGATGTTTATAGTGAAATTAGTGGTAATAAGTAAATTTGGTTATACGTTTCTATAATTTATTATAACCTTATCAAATATAACAATATTATACTGTTTTCTGCAATATTTCTTTACAATTTTTTAATATTATACAATTTTATATAGGTTTACCCTATTTTGATAACATTATACAATCTTTATTATAAACTCCTCTGCCAGAAATTAAGATTGAAGTTTCTTCTTTCATTTCATTGAGCATATGGAGGTTTTTTTATTTTTATTTCGATTTAATGGCTCGTTGATAACAAACTCAGCCAATTGTGTCATATTTTAAATGTTGGTGGCATTCGAAATTTGAATTATTTCGTAATGTCACTTTCATTTAGAAAACGGCTTTGCCGAAGTGATCAATAGTTTAATTTTTTATTTTTTCGCTTAATTCGTCTCAATTGAAGGCATTTTGTGTTGCATAAGGATAAGCCCTATTTATGAGATATATGGATGAATAGTGATCGTTACTCGACTGCAAAAGGACCTTTAAACTTACATTGCACCGTCGAAAGTCGTGCACATCCGTAAGTATATCTCATTCAAACATAAGCATTTCCCAATACAAGCTGGGATTTCCTTCGCTACTTTTTAAGTAGCTTTTACTAATTTTATTTTAAATAAAAACATCATCCTATAAACGGATTTCTTTACAAACCTTATCAAATATAACAATATTATACTGTTTTCTACAATATTTCTTTACAATTTTTTAATATTATACAATTTTATATAGGTTTACCCTATTTTGATAACATTATACAATCTTTATTATAAACTCCTCTGCCAGAAATTAAGATTGAAGTTTCTTCTTTCATTTCATTGAGCATATGGAGGTTTTTTTATTTTTATTTCGATTTAATGGCTCGTTGATAACAAACTCAGCCAATTGTGTCATATTTTAAATGTTGGTGGCATTCGAAATTTGAATTATTTCGTAATGTCACTTTCATTTAGAAAACGGCTTTGCCGAAGTGATCAATAGTTTAATTTTTTATTTTTTCGCTTAATTCGTCTCAATTGAAGGCATTTTGTGTTGCATAAGGATAAGCCCTATTTATGAGATATATCGATGAATAGTGATCGTTACTCGACTGCAAAAGGACCTTTAAACTTACATTGCACCGTCGAAAGTCGTGCACATCCGTAAGTATATCTCATTCAAACATAAGCATTTCCCAATACAAGCTGGGATTTCCTTCGCTACTTTTTAAGTAGCTTTTACTAATTTTATTTTAAATAAAAACATCATCCTATAAACGGATTTCTTTAGAAACCTTATCAAATATAACAATATTATACTGTTTTCTACAATATTTCTTTACAATTTTTTAATATTATACAATTTTGTATAGGTTTACCCTATTTTGATAACATTATACAATCTTTATTATAAACTCCTCTGCCAGAAATTAAGATGGAAGTTTCTTCTTTCATTTCATTGAGCATATGGAGGTTTTTTTATTTTTATTTCGATTTAATGGCTCGTTGATAACAAACTCAGCCAATTGTATCATATTTTAAATGTTGGTGGCATTCGAAATTTGAAATTTCGTAATGTCACTTTCATTTAGAAAACGGCTTTGCCGAAGTGATCAATAGTTTAATTTTTTTATTTTTTCTCTTAATTCGTCTCAATTGAAGGCATTTTGTGTTGCATAAGGATAAGCCCTATTTATGAGATATATCGATGAATAGTGATCGTTACTCGACTGCAAAAGGACCTTTAAACTTACATTGCACCGTCGAAAGTCGTGCACATCCGTAAGTATATCTCATTCAAACATAAGCATTTCCCAATACAAGCTGGGATTTCCTTCGCTACTTTTTAAGTAGCTTTTACTAATTTTATTTTAAATAAAAACATCATCCTATAAACGGATTTCTTTAGAAACCTTATCAAATATAACAATATTATACTGTTTTCTACAATATTTCTTTACAATTTTTTAATATTATACAATTTTATATAGGTTTACCCTATTTTGATAACATTATACAATCTTTATTATAAACTCCTCTGCCAGAAATTAAGATGGAAGTTTCTTCTTTCATTTCATTGAGCATATGGAGGTTTTTTATTTTTATTTCGATTTAATGGCTCGTTGATAACAAACTCAGCCAATTGTATCATATTTTAAATGTTGGTGGCATTCGAAATTTGAATTATTTCGTAATGTCACTTTCATTTAGAAAACGGCTTTGCCGAAGTGATCAATAGTTTAATTTTTTATTTTTTCGCTTAATTCGTCTCAATTGAAGGCATTTTGTGTTGCATAAGGATAAGCCCTATTTATGAGATATATGGATGAATAGTGATCGTTAGTCGACTGCAAAAGGACCTTTAAACTTACATTGCACCGTCGAAAGTCGTGCACATCCGTAAGTATATCTCATTCAAACATAAGCATTTCCCAATACAAGCTGGGATTTCCTTCGCTACTTTTTAAGTAGCTTTTACTAATTTTATATATATATATATATATATATATATATATATATATATATATTTTATATATATATATATATATATATATATATATATATATATATATATATATATATATATATATATATATATATATATATATATATATATATATATATATATATATATATATATATATATATATATATATATATATATATATATATATATATATATATATATATATATATATATATATATATATATATATACCTATATATATATATTTGTATAACCTAAACTTTCAATGTTTGGACATATTTAATTTATCTTCAAATAGGTACTTGCTTTGAAGAAATTATAAGTAAGATTGACGGCCTTCTGGCTTGATTGGTATTTCTTCGTCCGTTAGGTACTGTAGGCTGCGGTAACGGTCACTACATAGTAACTACAACAATACTTTGCAGTATTTGGCGGGTGGGGAGGTGCTAATCTAGAGAGTATTTTATTTTCTATAAAAGGACATTAGTATATTAACATAATTAATATATAATGATGTATATTATATCTATTTATTTTAACTATACCTTTTACATTTTATTATTATCTTACCCTATTATTTATATTATGTTATTATTTGTGGACGTGTATGCATGAAAATATGTATGTATGTTATATATCATGATATATCTTTGATACATCTATAAAACGTATAATGTTACTTCCCTATCCCATTCCCCTTATTTAAAACTGTATTTTTTCATAACTTCTTTCGCTGTAACAAAATAATTAGTTTAATTGTGAAAACTTTTAATTGGCCTCAGATTAGTATAAGTGTTAGCATTAAGTATAAAACGCTGTAAGTTTTCCGATAAATAAACAAATATAAAAAATGTCTAAATTATCAAAAAATTAATATAGTTATTAGTAGTAGGTAGCTCCTTTTATAGATGCCGTTTTAAAATTACTTTTGCTTTATATGTTATGAAAGCAATAGAGTCAGACAATGAATCCATGAATACTTATATAACACTATAATTTCAATGGGTACAATGTTGTAAAAGTCATGGTCGATGAATTCGTTCAGATCATAGAAACGGTGGCCTATTAGTGTCTCCTCCAGCTGTTTAATAGTAGTAGAGGGTAGTTTATAGAACTTAATGCTAATGTATACCTACTCGTATGTAGCTTGCCTGTACTGCCAGTCTTATTTGGGGTATGCATAAAAATGAGTTTTACCGATAATGGTGAGAGTCATCATCATTATCATCAGCCGGTAGACGTCCACTGTTGCACATAGGCCGGAGGCCTATGTCAACAGTGGACGTATGAGTTCAGCTTCAAAAATATAGGAACCTGAGACCGTACTTCTTCAGATTCGACTTATTAAAAACCCTAGAATAACAAGCTTGAACATATCAAGACAGACTTTCAATATCTCATAATGCCAGTAAACTAACAGATGCATCATAACAAAATATTTACTAAAAAACGATTATTATTCCTAAAATTTTATTCTCCACAGCTTTCTTCTCTTAGTTCAACATCACGCATTTTTACATAAAATAAATTAGGTTTTATTATTGTATACTAATCGTATGACGAGTATTTTGGCACTACGCGATAAGCTCGGTTAATCTGGTTAGCAGGATAGTTGACTGGTCGCAGATTAAATCTGTGTTGCCTGACCGGGAAAGTGGCGAAGCGCTGGTAGCTCGCTGGCTGCTGCCCGGAAGTGTAGGATCCATGTCCACGCAGGTAATCTTGCTGATGATCCTGGAAGGCAGAAAATAAAATGTGAGTCTTTATGGGTAATACATAAATAGAAAGCAACGAAACAATTCTTATTTGCTATTACTTAAGTGATATGATTTTTTGACAGGGTATTTTTTTTACAACTATGACTTATTTTAACTAATCTTATTTTTAGTATTTATTTAAGCTGTATTTGTGATTTTTAAGTTTTCATTGCTGCAATCTTCAGCTTTGGGAGCTAACGGGCCCATGATGAGGTGGCTACGAAGACCCATGTGTTCAGGGTCGGTCACACTCACGGGTCAACACCCATCCGATGGCCTCCACGCATGGGGTGCGAGCCTGGGTAGGACACTGGGTCAACCAGTCTCCCCTGCGGTAAGGCGTTGGTCTCTTACGGGTTGTGGCGTAGCTAGACGGTGGATTGTTTTTGTCCAAAGTCTTCTACGCTCACTCCAGGGAGATCGAACGACTAATCGTTAAAACTCCCTGTGGTGACGGGCTCGTCCGTTATAGTCGACAACCCAAGTTGTTCGGTTGAACTAAGTGCCTATTTTAGTTCACGAAGAAACGTAATCGGACCCATTGTGTATTTCACTCCCCAGGATTTACAATATGTTCATATCTGAGGTGAAGGAAAATGCATTGACAGCAACATCGACAATCGTGCTGAAGAAGGAGTTGGTGCGTTGACTACTAGACAAAGGTAGCAGTGAATGCGAGAATCTACTAAAGGTTCTTTTTTAAATGACCAAGTTATTTAAAAACGTGTAAATACGAGTATATTATGTTTTGCTATTAATCTTTCATTATTATTTATTTTATCGCAATTATCTTGTTTACTTGTCACCCAATGTATATTACTCTCCAGAAATATTGTAGCCAACCTTGATTGAGTTTGTGTCAGACCTTTATTAGGACCTGTTAGTATCTTTAGGATCTAACAATTCGAGCACTCTGCAGCATGCAAATTTGCGAAATACCAATCCATATTCCGAAATGGTCATTGAATACTGAGTACTTTCTCTCTTGACCGGTCATGAATGATGAAAATACGAGAAGTTTCGTGCTCGATATAATAAGCATGTTGGCCTCCATTTGATTTTATACGGACAGGCGTCTCTATTTTTCGTCTAACATTTCAACAGGTGGAGATATGAGACACATAAATACTACTGACATGCCTAGAGATTCGCAAGGTTATTAATGGTCTCGAAAATTAAGTAACCGCGTACTCAAGTCAATTATTGTTTTAATTAGAATCGTAGTTAGCTCGCCACTTGAAACTTTTAACTTTGAAATATATAGGGTAAGATGGGGGTAATAACGGTAAGGAGATAATATTACGTTCAGTGATATTTCTGTATTTTATGTATTTATTCCAGGGAGGTCACAATGAGGCTAACTAGCGGATTCCAGAGTGAGTAATTTAGAGTGAGATGCCAGTCTTTTAGCAGCCGTCTCTCTGGATTTTGTTTTTAAAATCCGTGGATCGAACTACAAAGCATTCCAATCTCCTCAATGCCCGTAAGTAATTTCAATTCTGATTTGTTTTTAAGTACGTTTATTAATTAATTAATTTATTGTATTAATGAAAATAGGTTAAGTATAACATTTCAGAAGTTGGGTACTTTGTACAAAAATACCTAAGAGTTTTTTTAATCTTTTATTTTTATTATTTTTATTTATCCTATTTTTTATAGTTACATAAAATAGATTGGCTTCATTTTTTAACACATTTGAAAGGATGAAAATCGCGAAAGGACATTACTTGTCAGGATTACATCACCCCACTAGGTATACGCCTGTGTTGGGTTGATGGATACAAAGTTCTGTGGTATTTGCTGGGCCTGTACGCCTTGCCTGCTGTCCTACTTCCGTCTCATAAAAAATAATACGTAATGTAATTTAGCATAATATAATATAAATAATATAATATACCACAACATAATACAATATAATAAAATATCATATATTATAATATATAAAATAATGTATCATATTTATAGATAATATAGTATAACATAATAAAATGTAACATGTTATAATCTGTATATCTGTATATCCATAATTTACATCTGTATATCCTATAATTTGTAGTTAGAAATAAAATATTTTAATATATCATATTTTCGCATTCATCTCTAGTATAATTCGAGAGACAATGAGACACCCGTCTCTTGAACTGGTTGTCGGTTATGTTTAAAATCTGTCCTGTGTACGAGTTAAATATATATAGAGTTTAGGTCCGAGATATGCGTAGTGTCGTTGTCCGTAATACCATAAAAATAATACATCGCATAGTTCAGTGGCAATGTCACCAAACTAGGCAGGGTTCAAGAAACCATTTTAAAATTGTCATAACTCCATTTATCCCGAAACAATAGTCGTCGAATTTATAGTGATACGACCAGGAAAAGGAAAAGAAAGATAGAAATTAATTTACCTTCAATCCATAGACGTTCCCAGAATTTCCACCGAATTGCGCCACAGTTGGGAACTGTCTGTACGACGAAGAACCAGCGTAAGGTCTTCTTTCGTAGCTGACGCCTTGACCTTGTTGGTTGTAAGATTCTAGGTTCTGCTGTCTCGTCAGCTGGAAGGGTAGAACCGACGTGTACGGGAAGTTCGGTCTCATTTTATAGTAAGACGGTATACTCAAGTTCTCAGATTCCGACTGGCTGTTAGTGTAGAACTTGGGTACCGGCGTTTGAATCGCGTTGCTGATGGGAGTGAAGGTGCTCTGCGACTGGTACTCTTGTTCTGACAGCTGAGACCAGAACCTGGGGACAGAAGATCCGCTGCAATGAGAATGTCCAGAAGAGTACATTATGCGGTTGAAAGGTCGATAATATTTTTGGCTTAAAACGTGCGATGAAACGTACGTAAGGCCGTATAACCATTGATTTTATATTTAGGTTATTAAATTACTCAATGCTGTATTACATTTTGGCAGCTAGGAATTTACCACGAAACGCAAGCTCAAAAACTGAATAATCTTCTCTTATATTTGTTTATTGTTCCAAACATTCAGTAGCCCAATAGATGGCGTTCTAAACATGCCGTAAAGGGCTCCCTAGACGATCAAACATGCTTGACAAGCATCGCGTCGCGGGCTGGGAAAAGATCGTAAACCGCAGGAAAAATGCAAATATTTTTTTTAAATATTTGCCAAAAATACCTAATTTTGTAGTTTATACCAGGGATTAACATTAATGAGACGCAATGACTATGGAAATATACTGTCTCTTAAGCAGCGGGGGTGGATGTTGACATGTCGTCAACCACTATTGAAATGATTATTAGGCTATCTGCTCCTGAATTCAGAGCCGGGCAAATGCCTTTCGTCCGCTAGAGATTGAAACTGAATCACCGCTGAACATACGGCAGGTACAGGTCGCGCAAGGGACTTGGAATCCGTGACCAGTCAAGATGTTGACAGACGGAGATATCCTTCCAAAACTGGTAGTCAGGGGACGGAGACTGCCCACTGAGTACCTTTCCCGGTGCCCTCGCCGTAAGGCGTTGGCCTCTGACAGGCTCGTGGAGTTGCTGGACGGTAGGTTTGTACGGTCCTAAAGTCTTCTACACTCACCCCACGGCTGAAGGTATGATCACATATCGTTATACCAGCCTGGGGTGATGGGTTCGACCGTTATAGTCGACACCACCCAACTGCCTGCATATCAACATCTCTATCACGCGCTTAAGCTACGCATCCAACTTTAAAAATATTGTTGTGCTGTAGACATTTGGTATTCGCTTCGCTCGTTCTTGTCGCTTGTATAAGTGTGTCACGCCGCTCATTACTATTTTTGGAATCTGATGTCAGTGCGTCATATTGTAATTTCTTTGGCTACAGTATTTACTACAGACAATAAGTCATTTAAATACTTGTATACCTATTTGAGGTTAGTTAATTCTAGGTTATATTACTTAATTATTGGAGCTAATGGGCCCTTGCTGAGTTGGCCACGAAGATCCATTCTGTTCAGGGTTGGTCACACTCACGGGTCAACACCTATCCGACGGCCTCCACGCTTGAAGTGCGAGAAGGACTCTGGCCTCAGGGTTAGTTTCTCATAGGAAACAAACTTCTGGTGCTCCTGGACTGTCTGCGCACCGTGCGGCATTAGCCAATCGATTGCGCACTCTGACTAACAGTCGGGGAGTCTGGAAGCAGTACTGTTTCCTATAGAGCGGAGGTGGTTGCAGACCCTACGGCGACTGCTCTTGAAACGACAATCGGCTCCCCGATCCTGGCTGAACAGCCGGGCAAAAGATGCCGTGGTCCGCGATAGATTCGGTATACACTATTTCACCGCTTCGTAAGGAGAGTATCGCGCAAGCGACCTCGAACTCGTAACCAATCGAGAGACTGGAGTAATCTGGTCGCAATTGGAAGTAAGGTGAGTGTAAGCCCGCTGGGTAACACTCCTGGCTGTCTCGCGGTTAAGACGTTGGCCTCTAACGGGTTTATGGCGGAGCTAGACGGTGGACTGTTTTGTCCAAGTCTTCTGCGCTCACTCCAGGTAGATAGAACGACTAATCGTTAAAACTTCCTGAGGTGACGGGCTCGCCCGTTGTAGTCGACAACTCTAATTGAATAAAATATTATTGATATTGATTGATACCAACTGGTACTAACCTTGGAGTAGTTGGAGCTACCGGAGATTGAGTATAGGTTTCATCCTCGAATGAATTAGAGTAGTCCGAGTAGCCGAGCTGCGCGTCTTCTGGGTTGTTGTAAACGGCGTAAGCTGTTTCTGGTCCTTTGGCGCCCGGTCCTGTGTCATCGTAGTTTTGCTCTCGGGCATATTTTATTTGTCCTGCTGATGCAGCTGATTCTTTTGTAGGACCGATACTATGTGATGATGATACTGAGATTATGAAGCATAACAGGGTGAGGTACTGAAATCGATAAGTAAACATATAAAAAAAAATTAAAACATACGACTGCCCTTACAGAAAGTGAACTTGTGATTATTTTTATTACGTTTTTTTATGAAATATTTGTAGTTTATGTATTTATCCATATATGTACATTTTCGAAATTTACTCAATCATACCTAACATTTGACACTAAACACGACATGTTTTTGTCAAAAGTTGCATGTTTGCTCGTACTGATTCGCCCACTACGAAGTTGTCGCTAATAAAAACTCACCTGTCTTAGTCAATAGTCTTTTATTCATCCAAAATTACCGATCAAAATATAAATTTATCAAAAAAAATACAAAAAAACTCATTTTTTAAATTCTAGCTGGCTGCAAGGTGGCCTTGGATCAAGGACGGTACACTTACCGCCACGACAAAGTCCTTGCTGTTATTCGCGAGGTACTTAGCCTCTCAGTGGCTCGTGCAAAACAAGGGTTTGACAGTATCCTCCAAACCCCCAATACAGTTTGTGCGGGTTGGCTCTAAAGGCAAAAAACATCTCACTGCAAAACCTTTCTCAATAATCGAGAAAGCTTCAGATTGGATTATGGAGGTCGATTCGGTCTCTAAGCAGTATAAATTTCCTGAAAGTCTCGGATGCACAGCCCTGCGTCCAGATATAACTCTTTACTCTCTATCTCGGAAGATGGTTCTTATCGTAGAGTTAACTGTTCCATGGGAATCAAATATCCCAAAAGACCACGAGTACAAATTAAATAAATACCATGACCTCGCAAATGCCGTCACCCGGAACGGCTTCACTGTTCACCTTCACGCGGTGGAAGTAGGCGCTCGTGGCCTGCCAGCTAAATCTTTGTTTCACCTTTTTAAAGATCTTGGTCTCTCCAGGAAAATAATCAACTCCTTTCTAACAAAATTATCTAAAACCGCGATTTCTGCATCTCAAATTCTATGGCTTCGAAGGGGGAGTGAATGGGTGGTAAGGTGAACGCTCACATGTGGCAAGACAGCTGTCCTAAACCTACCACCGCCGGTCGTAAGTCCGGAATCCACCCTTCACCTTCCAGAAGTGTAATAATTATATATGATGGGCCCGATTTTTGGTCGGTGAATTCCATGGCAGCTCCGTTTGTATTTTATTTATTAAGAAATTAATAGTCTAAAGCTAGTGCAATGAATAATGAGTAAAAATAAATAAATAAAATACAAACGGAGCTGCCATGGAATTTGCCGACCAAAATTAATATAATTATTACGCTTCTGGGAGGTAAACAATGAACTAGAAACAAGTTTCTTTTATGAAATATTTGTGGTTTATGTATTTATCCATAGGGTATATACATGTGTATTACCGAATTTTACTCAATCAGACTTTTCATCCAAATCCTAGACTCTCGAATACTGACTAATACGGATTAACGGACTTGAAATAATGGTTTGTGTCTTAACTATAATAGTACCAAGTGTACATTTTTACCAAGTGTACATGTGTATATGTACATTTTTTGAAATTTAGACAAGTACTTTTTTAACATCAGAGTTGAGATACACTATGAGTCTCGGGATGACATAATGATTCTAACAATATCACACGTTTTTAAATCGGTTTAAGCGTTTAAAAGTTATGGTTGAATAAAAAATAATGGTTCATCATTAAAGCATACCGGATTTTTTCCAGGTACAATTTCGTAGTTTTATAATTTTCTAAAATGTTGAATTGGAATAAATTCGTAAGAAGCAAAAACGGTTATTTAAAAATCGGAATTATTTCGGAGGTGTAAATCAAACATTTTGTATAGTTTATTTTGCTAAATTAATATTACAAATATTTATCTACGTTACTAGGCCTACCGGATCTATTCCTAATGGCCGCGAAGAGAAAGAACGATAAAAACTAAACCGTCAAACGATGAATATCAACACGAACATCAACATATTAATATAAAGTGGACTCTTACGGGCATGTTGGCGTAGTTAGGCGGTAGACTGTGTCGACCCTAAGTCTTTACGTTTAACCCACGGTTGAAAGAATGATCAACTAGATTTGCCGATTACAACAGGCGAACCCGTCGCCTCAGGAAGTTTTAACGATATTAGATATTAGATCTCGATTCTGGAATTAAGAGATATTGAAACCCGACCTTGATGCCGGGATTGGATTCGCGGCTTTGGAGGATTACAAAAGTGGTCATAATTATAGTGATCACTAACGAATAATCGTCTGACCGTGACAGAAAAGTTTAAAGGATAATTGCACTCAAACAACTAGATTCGTTAACATTCAATATGTAGGTCGCGTGTGGCGCACGCATTGTCATACCTACACGAAATTTTATAACAGTTAATTAAAGAACATAGCAAGGTTGATAGTAAATATCACAATTTTAACTGACTTTCAAAACACGCCAATCATCGGTAAATTAGTTAATGATTGCCTTAAACGGAACTCTAAATCCGTTATTAAGTCCGAAATCCGTTTAATGGTACGGTCTAGAAATCATGTCGCACGACTGCAGGTGACAAGACGTGATTTTTAAAAAAATATTTTAATATTAGATAAGTCGTTCAAAGACAGAGAAAGAACTTGTTTAAACTCTCTTGTAGAATCATTCACATGCATACATATACTATTATACTACGTAATATGATACCTACTAAATAACATAATAAATATATTGGAATTTAACACAATATAACATAATAACTTATAAACATATAATAGATAGGATAATACTTATAATATGTATTAGATCATAATATGCATACATGTAACTTAGCAATTAATTTTCAGATATTTTTTTGTTTATTCAAAAAACCCTAATAATTTCACTTTGAAAAAATGCTGGTATATATTATACTTTTCTTTTGTATAGAACTAGCTGAGCCGGCGAACTTCGTACCGTCTAACAGTCAATGAATGTCGTGTTACAGATTAGCTGAACTTAATTTATGATTTTAAGAAAGTAATACAATGAATAAAAAATAAATATTAATTTTACTACTTTATTAAGATAATAACACAAAAAGAAATATAAAAATACAAAAATTAAGTATATCAATCGCGTGTCAGCAAGACATGATTGAATTAAACTATTTATATATTGTGCAGGTTTAATTCTCTTCATTGAAGCACCTTGGGATATATGACATTTTTTGTTTTTTTATCAGGCGCAAGAACAAATAAAGCGGATGATTTGCCGACACGTTAACATGCCACGTACAACTGACCATGAGAAAAACACGGATTTACATTTTGTATGTGAAAATGTTTTTCTTTTATTTAAATTTTTCGTCATCTCTCCCATTTTTGTTTTTAATAGTTATTCTGCTATTCGGAACGGAGACAAATACTACAAACCAAAAACCATGAAAATCGGTCTAATCGTTCTCGAGTCGATATTTAACAAACTGAATGAGTCTCGAGTGACATACGATTTACAGGGGTTTACAGTGGACAATTTTCGAACGATTATACCATAATCATACGGATGAAAATGTTCATATAAAACGAGTTTTTCAATTATAAATTAACCTAAAATTTAAATAAGCAAGTACTTTTGATAAAAGTCATTAGCTTATGCTGAAAACGTCTACCTAAGTCCACCCAATTAACGCAAATAGCGCGAGTTCACGACATAATAGAAAAAGTGTCAACTTGACTAAGCGATACAATTTCTTAAGCGGAAAACTTTCGTAAGAGAGTGATTGGTTAAGGCGGCTAGGGACTCGGCTAGGAGGCTGTAAAATTTTAAGTCTACACGACAAACGCTTGAGATGTGATGAGATGTGTAGGTACGAAAAAATGTGGATTTTAAAGTACTTGCGTAATTGAATAAATAATAATAATATGAATGCAATTTCCAAATTAATTAAAACAGCCTACCACTGAGCATTAAATGTATTAAAATTTCATATATATATTTAAAAATAGATAGAGTGCATACCTATTACATTGTACAACTGCAGACATTCGACATTTTATTAGATAATTAAATATTTAAAAAAAGATGTGTAAGTAGATATAAAACGAAATAAAAGTTTAAATAGGTACGATTTTAAATAAACTGAAATAATGTAATGACTGTGTATTTATAATATTATCCCCATGTGTATTTTTGTATTTTTTTCTTCTTCATTATTATGATTATAATTTCCTTTATTACTTTGATTATATTATGGATTATACTTGAGGATTTTTTAAATTTATTTATTTATTTATGCGCATTTTAAACTACAGTACATTACATATTATCATTATTGTAAATAGTAGCAAAAAAGAGACTAGGTAACCGCAGCCTAATCCTTCTTTAGATCAACGCCGCCTAACTAGCCCGTACTAAGGCAAGCGTACCAAGAAAATAGTGGTTTGTGCATACTTCAAACTTTATATGTTAAAAGAGAAAAAAAATAGTATCTAATAATATTACGAATGAACTTCAGGCAATAAACAATGTATGTACAAATTAATCATTACTCTAAAACTAGATCATTGATATATCAATGCGTCTGTCAGTCTGTCAGTCTGCAAATAATATTTGTAAAATTCCTATCATAAAATACAATAAAATTAATTTCAATAACACGAAAAAGGTAAATAATAAATGGGAATTGCAATAAATAGTGAAATAATTAAATTGAAATAATTAAGAAAGAAAAAGGAATTATAATAAATAGTCAAAAAATTAAATTTAAATGGTCAGAAGATTATCAAATTGAAATAGCCAATTATACATAAAATGTGCATGTTACTAGTTCGTACTAGTACGGAAAAACAAATATTTTATTTTTGTAACTATTTTGTTATGTTTCTGTTTTGTGTTTACTCTTTATTGTGAAATTTCACAATGGGCGTGTTTATTATCATACGACAATCTTTACAACCGACCCAACTATGAAGTTTTTATAATATGTACGTGTGCGTGTAACAAGAGTGTCTTGTTATTGCATATGATCGATGGAATTGAAATGCAATTCCTATAAAATTGTCCCGAAAGAAAATGGTAACTTTGTCGGGAATCGAATCGAATTGGTTAGGTGAATTTTGCATATTATTGATGATATTTCAAATTTTAGTTATATATGAAATTACTTGCCATTGTTTATTATTATTTTTTATGGAATTATTATTTTATTGGATTAAGGTAATTTTATTACAATTAATTACGATAATATCAACAGATTTCTAAAGCTGATAATAATTAACCCCTCATTTTGCGAAGTAAACATTCGGCCGTCCCTTTTATTTTGTCAGTTTGGCGCGTAAAATTGGCGAGAGTCGATGGCCTTGAGGAAAACGATCATAAGTTATAAACCACTATACGAATCATAAAAAGAATAACTGCAAAATGACCGCATTGAAATTTATAAATATAAAACATTATCTTGCGGTAGGCGACCGTGCGTCCCGCAAGGGACGTTACGGAGCCAGCGGGAATAATTTATTTATATTAGAACAGGCAGCTGCCAAGTTAGGTTTTGACAAGACTACAGCCAAGTTAAGTTTGTAAATTTTAACTGTCGTAAATATGAAATTAATAAATTAATTTGACTTTTAATATGTTCAGGTCAATGTAAAATATTGGCTTCATTGTTTACTTTTATGTCACACGTGCATAACTTACAACGCGAAACATAAAATCGGGCAACTGCGAGTTTAACTGCGAGAAAAAGGAATAGGAAGAATTGAGAAAAAAGCAAGACTGAAGGTGAAAGACAGTTCAAGAAGTATATAAAATGGATGAAACTGATACGAAAATAAACAATAAACTCCCTAAAAGCATCGAAATGTTAATGTTTTACAGTTAGTCATATGACAGAACCGGCCGAAGCCGAATATAATTATAAAATAATCGGAGACATAAAGAACTCTATTGTATGTGCAGTAAAATTTTCAAACTAACAAACAATAACGAAGGACCAACTTTAGACATTGATATATTGAAAGAACGAGATCCTATGCGCCCTATAAATTAGTATGCAAACGAGCTCGCTTACCGTCTTCACGCCCATCATGAATGCAACAGCTGGCCACTTTGACGACCGCCGAATAATATTAAATTGTTTCGCACTGTGCAATTGGTGGTAACGACCGCGCACTGCGGCTTAAGGAAATGAACTGCTCCGAGTAAAGCCTGGCGTCGGCGCAACCTTGGCATTTATAGTTTGCTTTTTAAAAGAAAAGCTGCCGCCCGCGCCGCTGGCCATAGCTTGACCACGGCGAAATTTTCAACAGGTCCGGTTCGACTGTTGACAATTATTACCAATATTGCCTTCTGCAGATCTGTAATGACACTAGTCAACAGTCATTTTTCATCTGGGACGTGATATATCAATCAGTACGTATTTTGGGGTGTAGAATCCGAATTTACTTTTAATAAATTAATAGTTTAGAAAAAAACAATAAAAACACGCTTTTATAAATGCACGTAAAAACCACATCATCAGACCTTGAAACCTAATCGTGGTCAAAGTTCATTCCAAGACTTTTCTAACAAGTCCAAACACAGCTATGATACGATGCTCCATCATAAAGTTCCAGTTCATATCTTCCGACTCCATCATCAGATCAGTTCGACAGTACCATATTATTGTATTTTCATCAGAACTACATACAGCTGCCAATGTTCATGACGCTACGATCCTTGGAAGATGGTTAAATTAAATACCTTAGATTCCATTACATAGTTACATAAAGGTCGACCTAATAAAAGCGTGTTAAAAATAAATGTTCTAGCACGTTGCATATTTTACTGGAAACAAATCGGTTGTTTCACCTCAAGACTTTCCCGGCAAGCAGACAATCTCTCCTCCCCAACGCATCCCACCGAAACAGCTCCCCACCCTCACCGCCATCCAGCCTACCCCCCACCCCCCACAGCTGCTTCCCCATCTGGTTGCAACTGGAAGTAAGGGTGCTAGTGTCGGCCCGCTGTGTGATTAACCTAGTTATCGGTAAGGCGTTATCTTCTTCGTAGGCGTGTGGCGTAACTAGATGGTGGATTGTTTTGTCCAAAGTCTTTGGGAGCTAATGGTCCCTTGCTGAGTTGACCACGAAGACCCATTTTGTTCAGGGTTGGTCACAATGGTGAAGTGAAGTGCGAGCCCGGGTAGGACCCTGGCCTTAGGACTAGTTTCCCCTAGGAGTCAATCTTCTGGCGCTCCTGGACGGTCTGCGCACCGTGCGGCGTAAGCCAATCGATTGTGCATTCTGACTAACAGTCGGAGGAGTCTGGAAGCAGAACTGTTTCCTATAGAGTGGTGAGGTTGTTGACCTTACGGCGACTGCTCTTGAAATGACCATCAGTTACCCGATCCCGGGTGAACAGCCGGGCAATGGACGCCGTGGTCCGCGATAAATTCGGTTTTACACTGTTTCACCGCTTCGTAAGGGAGAGAACCGCGCAAGCGACCTCGAACTCGTAATCGGTCGGGAGACTAATCGGGAGAGTAATCTAGTCTAAACTGGAAGTAAGGGCGTGAGTGTCGACCCGCTGGGTAACATACCTGGCTCTCTCGCGAATAAGGCGTTGACTTCTTACGGGTATGTGCCGGAGCTTGACGGTGTACTGGTCTGCGCTCACCTCAGGGGAGACAGAACGATCAAATTTCGTTAAAATTTCCTGAGGGTACGGGTTTGTGCGTTGTAGTTGACAGCTCTAGTTGTCCAAAGTCTTCTACACTTTCCTCACGGGAGACAGAACGATCTAATATCGTTAAAACTTTCTGAGGTGACGGGTTCGCCCGTTGTAGTTGGCAACTCTAGTTGCTGCTTCCCCTGCTACGGCAGGTGGATCAGTTCCTCTGGAAGATGATGTCCGGGCTCTGCTGGGCGGTTTCCGCATCGTGCGGCGTCAGCTAATCGATTGTGCACTCCGTGGAATAACTGGAGGGATCTGGAAACGATCTTACACGTTTCCTAAGGAGCTGTTAACCTGATAATCAGTAACTATTGTAATGGCCCATTGGCCATCCGATCCCGTGAAAAGCAGACAAAAGATGCAGAGGCCGTGCAAGCAATTTCGGACCTATGACCGATTACAGGTTGGGCAGAGAAATCCAACCAAATCTGGTAGTGCGGGCGCGAGGCTGCCCGCTGGTTCCACTTTCAAATGCCACACGGTAAGGCGTTAGGCTCTCACGGTCTTGTTGTCGCAGGTAGACGTTGGACTGTCTTATCCCTAAGTCTCTGCGTTCACCCCACGGATGAAAGAATGATTACATATCGTTATAACTTCCTGGGGTGACGGGTTCGCCCGTAGTAGCTGACCTATACAGCTCTCCAGTGCGATATTAAATGCCGTATATAGCTGGAGTGTGTCTCATAACTTGAGTTTCTAAATGTTGTAAGGACAACTTGGGTTGTCGCCTACAGCGGGCGTGCCCGTCACCTCAGGAAGTTTTAACGATTAGTCGTTCTATCTCCCTGGAAGTGAACGTAGAAGATTTGGGGACAAAACAGTCCACCGTCTAGCTACGCCACAAGCCCGTAAGAGGCCAACGCCTTAACCGCGAGATAGCCAGGAATGTTACCTGGCGGGCCAACACTCACGCCCTTACTTTCCAATTGTGACCAGATTACTCCGGTCTCTCGATTGGTTACGAGTTCGAGGTCGCTTGCGCGGTCCTCTCCCTTACGAAGCGGTGAAACGGTGTTTACCGAATCTATCGCGGACCACAGCGTCCTTTGCCCGGTTGTTCACCCAGAATCGGATGGCCGATGGTCATTTCAAGAACAGTCGCCGTAAGATCCACAACCACCCCCGCTCTATAGGAAACAGTACAGCTTCCAGACTCCGCGACTGTTAGTCAGAGCTTTGGGAGCTAATGGGCCCATGATGAGGTAGCCACGACGACCCATGTGTTCAGGGTCGGTCACACTCACGGGTCAACACCCATCCGATGGCCTCCACGCATGGGGTGCGAACCTGGGTAGGACACTGGGTCAACCAGTCTCCCCTGGGAATCAAACCTCTGGCGCTCCTGGACGGTCTGCGCACCGAGCGGCGCAAGCCAATCGACTGTGCTCTCCGACTAACAGTCGGGGGCGTCTGGGAACTGTATTGTTTCCTATAGAGCGGGGGTGGTTGTCTACCTTACGGCGACTGCTCTTGAAATGACCTTTGCCCATCCCATCCCGGTTCAGAGTCGGGCAAAGGACGCCTTGGTCCGCGATAGATTCGGTGCACACCGTTTCACCGCTTCGTAAGGGAGAGGACCGCGCAAGCGACCTCGAACTCGGAACCAATCGAGAGACCGGAGAAATCTGGTCACAATTGGAAGCAAGGGCGCGAGGGTCGGCCCGCCAGGTAACACTGGCTATCTCGCGGTAAGGCGTTGGCTTCTTGCGGGTTGTGACGTAGCTGGACGTTGGATTTGTTCTGTCCTAAGTCTTCTACGTTCACTGCAGGGCGACAGAACGAGAAAATCGTTAAAACGTCCTGTGGTGACGGGCTCGCCCGTTGTAGTTGACACCGCAAGTTGTTAGTCAGAGCTAATGGGCCTAATGGGAGCTAATAGGCCCATGATGAGGTGGCCACGATGACCCATGTGTTCAGGGTCGGTCACACTCACGGGTCAACACCCATCCGATGGCCTCACCCGTCTCGTTGGAAGCCAGCCATAAGGGCTGGCTTCCAACGAGAGGACTCATCAACGGTCCATAGCATAAACACAAAATTCTGTGTAGCATTGAATTATGATGGCCTGTTCTAAGTTCCATGGCACCATGACATGATTGCTGCACTCAGGGTTGGTTCGGGAGAGAGCATTTTAATTAAAGCATGTTTTTACCATTAATTTATTATTTATTTGGTATTTACTAATAATTATTAATAATTACTAATAATAATTAATACTATTACTACTAATAATTAATGATTATTTTGTATATAAATATTTTATTTTATATTTTGTATATAATAATTAACTACTAATACATTTATTGTTTAATGATTATTTTGTTTTTTCAAGATTATTTTACTAAAACCATAAAACCAATACGTTAGATTTTTTTTAGTAAAATAACATCCAATATTGCTAGCATATAACATCTAATATTGCTAGCATATAACATCTAATATTGCTATTGCTGACCACGTTGACATCACAGCGTCAAGAATGAGAAAACTAATGTATGTCTTTAAAAATATTCGAAACGTCTTTGAAATCAATGTCTTGAGGACGATATACTACGCGTTAGCCCAATCTCTGCTAATATACGGACAACTAGGCTGGGGTGGTATGGCCAAAACAAATCTGGATCCTCTGATAAAGGCCCAAAAGGCCTTTATTAGGGTTATAGCCAGGAAGCCATACCGCTACTCCAGTGACCAGCTCTACAGGGATTTTATGGTGTTGGATGCAAGACAGCTACGGCAGGTCTTGATATGCTACAGGAAAGAACTCCAACGGGACAACGGCAAGCCGACCAGTGACGCCCATAGACACGACACAAGACATAAAGACAGACATGTACAACCAAAAATGAGAACGACTTTTGGACAAAGACACTATATTTACCCAGCGAAAAAACTCAATAACATATTTACCACGCAATTAGGCCAAGCTACAATCATTCAAAATGACGCTCATTGCAAAAGACTGGTAACATTATGGTTGTTACACTCGACGAGGGAGCACTGTGAGTCGTTAGTAACTAACGTTATTAAATAGGTGCACACATGATTTATATTACTTATTATTGTTATTATTATCTCATTACCCTCATAACTGTAGTCATATATCTCCCATATATATTATATCTCATTTAATTTAATAAATATTTTTTTATGTAATATATATATATATATACTATAATAGTTATACAATATACACTTGTAGGATTTCCCAAGATTACAGAAATTACACCCGACAGATGAATGCAGTACTAAATATCACCTCAATACAGGCTCTGCCTAGTAAGGTGATAAAATCCCGCCGAAGCCGCACCTTTAGTACATTTCCAGGGTTCTAAATTTTGTATGTACGACTAAATCATGTAAAATATACTATAGGAAATTTAATCATGTAATAAGGGATAAATAAAATAAATAAATAAATAAATAAAATCTTATATTGCTAGCATATAACATCTAATATCGCTAGCATATAACATTGGTGTCTTTCTTGGAACAGGCGCCGCCTAAATAGGAGTGACGCAGAATCATTGTAGTTAAATAATTGTTATATGTTATCTTGAATACATTATTAAAAAATCGGATGTGTCATCCCAAGACTTTTATGGTAATTAGCCAAGGACGTCCTATCATTCAATTTAAAACTCGAATTGCAAACGCGCGACGCAGTCAGTCGACTGACTAAGTTTTGAGTTTTGCGAGCACAAAAATACGCTGGCTGATTTTTTAAATATATAAAGATTGTGGACATACATTTTCCAGCTCGTAAGAATTAATAATATTGTGTCTCAGTGTATAAATTCTCCCAAATTTCTCTATTCTTCATTACTTAGTTTGTAATATTGGTTTTTAATATTGTTTTACAACAATTTAAATGTCCGCCTTAGAACAGGCTATTGCCTAGTTAGGCGACATTAAAATAGGATCACTGGCCACAGTTTCTGGCATGACATTGTAATTGAATATGTTCATTTACAGTAGATAATTGTTTAAATATATAAAGATTGTGGACATAAATTTTCCAGCTCGTAAGAATTAGTATTAATAAGTCTTAGTGTATAAATACCCCCAAATTTCTATATTCTTCATTACTTAGTTTATAATATTCGTTTATAATATAATATTGGTTTACAACAATTTAAATGTCCGCCTTAAAACAGGCTATTGCCTAGTTAGGCGACAATATGACGTGGTCCCGTAACCGGCATGTCCATTCAACACGGGCACGTGAACAACTTGCTATAATACCCAAGCACAAAACTACACATTTCCAGTGCAGCTTTTCGTATTATTCTGCGGTTGTATGGAATCGGTTGGGAATGGCTTTGCGATCGAAATCAATTGCAGCATTTAAGGACCACTTTAAAAGTTTATTATTAAAGGAAGATATTTAGATGTCTAGAAATTTGATTTTATTTTAAAATAACTATTTGCTAATTGGATTATTACTATTGTCTTCGTTTATTTATTAATTTGTAACGTGATTATTTGATGTTAAATATTTTTTTTTTATTATTTTTGATTTATTATATGTAGATTTTTAAATTTATGTAATTACGTTATTTTCTTTTAATATCATTTGATGTTAAATATTTTGATTTTGATTATTTCGATTTGTGTATTTATTTGATTATGATTATTTGGATTTTTTATTTTAAGATTTATTTGATTTGGTTATTTTATTTTAAAATCATATATGTACCAATAATTAATAGGTGTGTCCTGAAAACCAGGATAAGAGATATCCTGAGAATACCCATAATTTGTAACGTTTGTAGCTTTATTTCATAGTCTTTGTCTATTTACAGTTTTAATTTTTAATCTGTGTGTTCTTGTTTTTTTGTATATGTTTTTTATAACAACAGCTGCAAATAAATAAATTAATTAATTAATTAATTAAAATAGGATCACTGGCAACAGCTTCTGGCATGACATTGTAATCGTATATGTTCATTTACTGTAGATAATTGTAAATTACAATATAAATAAATACAAAATATTCATAGCCTAATTTGCCTCTGTCAGTAAGGCCGGCGAGCGCGGATCTCACGAGAAAATCATTTGTTTGACAACAGAGTGGACGTGACGAAATTCGACCACAGCGAATCCTCGGCGACTGGTGCGCCACTTGCCTTATTCTGGCAGCTAATGTACGGTCGTGATCGCTTCTCCACGACATCGTCCAAGATGAACATTGCATTCTATACATACAAGGAATTAACTCTATTCTGAATGTTTAAATGAGCAATTGAGACCGAAAGAGAATTACAATGTCAGTTTGTCAACTTTATCATCCTCAGTATTTACAGAGTGCCAAATAGTGACTTCAATGTTTTCATGACAACTATAGAAAAAATTTTGAACAAACTTTCCAATTCAGGAAAAAGGATTGTGGCGTGCGGTGACTACAACGTCGATCTATTGTTAAACTCCCGAAACAGAGTATTATTAAGCTATTTTCTATAACTTGTAGGTATTATTAAGCTAACTGGGTTTTATTTAGCTATTTTCTAACTAAACCAACATGTAAATTTTAAACTTCCTATAATAATATTTGGGGAGTTTCCTCAAATCCTCATGGATCCCATCATCAGATCACGATTTTGATAAAATGGGACCAATCTGAAAGTATATCCTTTCAAATAAAAAAATAATTTTCCAAATCGGTTCATATATAACGGAGTTTTGAGGTAAAAAACATTTTTAAAAAGATACAACCGTATTGATAACCTTCCCCTTTTTTTGAAGTCGGGTAAAAAGTAATTGAACACACTCACATTTTCCATTGAATTGATTTTGTTTGCTCTTTAATTTCCACTATATGAGAACAAGTAATTAAAATAACTTACAGCGTGTATATCGGTATACGCACGTTTTTCGCGGTTTGAAATCGAAAGTGTCGGAACAATGATGATCGCGTGAGGTTGTCTGTCGATAAATTATTTCTCGTTTACTTGATTCCTCTTGTTGCGAGTATAATGTGCGGTAACGTGTTTATCTACTTAGATAAAGCGCGTTTATTATTTCGAATTTTGTATAAGTAATTACTTATACAAACTTAGAAATATAACCGATACGATATAATATATAATAATATAACCGATACGAATCAATTTTCCTTACCTACATCACTGGAGAAGTATTCTTCTTGCCGCTGAAGAAGGAGCCACGGGCTCCGAAACGTCCGGCAAAGGTACAACCTTCACTAACCTTACAATTATATATATATATATATATATATATATATATATATATATATATATATATATATATATATATATATATATATATATATATATATATATATATATATATATATATATATATATATATATATATATATATATATATATATATATATATATATATATATATATATATATATATATATACAGTCCTCCCCCGTTATAACGTCTGTCGGACGTAACGAACAAATTTGAACGTTATAGTGAGGGGACGTAATAGTGAGGGAAATAAAAAATCAACATTTTAAACAAGTAAATTTATTTACAGTATAGAATCAGCAGCAATACAATGAATACATACCTACTACATCATGCTTTATGAATGAAACTACATCTACCTACTTAAAATAATCTGTTAGTTTAGTTTGCACTTTCTGCTTCTCCACAATGCCCCCCGTACTTTATCCTCTATTTGATCAACTTGCCTGACTTCAGCTACAGTAAAGTCATGTGTTTTAAAAAATCCTGAAAGCAATTTTGCCGCTTCCAAAGCTTGTTGGATGGTAGGTGGCTCTGACTCGACCATCTCTTCATCCTCTTCGTCTTCCCTCTCCTCGTGTTCTCCTTGTACAGCGATGAGAATGTCCTCATCACTCATCTCTGATGAAGTCACAAGATTGTCATCCACCTCTACGAAGTTCTCGATGGCCTCAGGTTCAAAAAAGACGGGCATAACGAATTGTTTTACCCACTCACTGAGTGGCAAATCTTCTTCTGAAGACTCGGGCACCAATTCCTGAGTGGTGTGTGTCAGTCCTGCGTGGCGAAAGGAATGCTGAATGGTGGCCGGAGTCACCTCGTCCCAATCCTTGCTCAGGAGATCAACTGCGGTCAGCATGTTGATGGACACCTTCCCGTCGGAATCAATAATCTCCATCAGCACTTTCTTCCGGTAGTGACTTTTAAAACTTTGATGACGCTCTGGTCCATCGGCTGCAGGACGCTGGTTGTATTGGCTGGGAAGAATGCGAGTTCGATATTCTTCAGGTTGCATATTCTGGGGTGGGCTGGACAATTGTCTAAAAGCAACAGAATTTTTCTATCTTTTAAATCGGCGTCCCACTTGCGCACTTCTTCCTCAAAAAGTTGTGATGTCATCCACGCCGATTTGTTAGCTTTATAAGTAACCGGGAGACGCTTAATATGCTTAAAACAACGCGGATTTTTTGACTTCCCGATGACTAACAGTTTTCTTTTTACTGTTCCACTCATATTAGCTGCCACCAGAACCGTTATGCGCTCCTTCGACATTTTACCACCAACGCACTTTTCATTTTTAAACTTTAGCGTTTTATCAGGCGTCATTTTGAAGAAAAGTCCAGTTTCATCTGCATTAAAAATATTTTCTGGTGGATATCTTGCTTGCAACTCTGGCCAAACCTTATCCAACCACCCGTTTGTTACATACCTGTTCACATCGCGGGCCTCTCCGCTTATCTGCCCATATGTGATCCCGTGTCTTCGTTTGAACCGGTAAAGCCATCCTTCGGAGGCCTTGAAGTCTTTGATGTCCAGCTGTTGTGCGAAGACTTCAGCTTTGGCCTTGACTATTGGCCCACTTAGCGGCACGTGTTTAGCCCGCTGCTGCTGGAACCACTGTAGCATCGCTCGGTCTATTTGGTCAAATGTTGGCACTCGAAGTTTTTTTAATGAATTCCCTTGTGCTGCGGCTTTTGAGATCTTTTCTTTAGACTGCCAAATGGTGCTTACCGTGGTACGAGGAAGTCCAAGTAGTCGACTCACATCGCACATTTTTCCTCCACTTTCAATTGCCCGAATCACCGACACTTTGTCCTCAATACTTAGAACCTTTCGCTTCGAAGACATGGTTACCGAATAAAAGTCAAACAGGTAATGAAATAGAATGCATAAAAATAAATATTTCGGCGTGATTTGCAATATTGCTCTTTCTCTCTCTTTCTATCGCCTTCTCACTATCTCTTTCGCCTTTTATTTATTTATTGCTAAGCTATCAATGACCGCTAAAAATCAGCTGCATTTCAGACCAGACCCTTTCGGTGCAGGTAAAGAGGAAAGCCTTTCGGCGCAGGTAAACAGAAAAAAACTCAGGTAGAGAGAAAAAGAGGTAATTGTCCCATTTAAGCGAGTATTATGACATGCTTTTAAAAAATTACCAGACAATTTTAGCGTCTTTATAGTGAGGGAGCCGGACGCTATAGTGAGGGAACTCTTATGGAAACCAACCAATTCAGGTCGAATTGAACGTTAAAGTGAGGTGGACGTTACAGTGAAGGACGTTAAAGCGGGGTTTTACTGTATATATATATATATATATATATATATATATATATATATATATATATATATATATATATATATATATAATATATATATATATATATATATATATATATATATATAATATATATATATATATATATACATATATATATATATATATATATTATATATATATATATATATATATATATACATATATATATATATATATATATATATATATATAAATATATATATATATATATATATATATATATATATATATATATATATATATAATATATATATATATATATATATATATATATATATATATACCTATGATAAGGTTTGTAAAGAAATCCGTTTATAGGATGATGTTTTTATTTAAAAATAAAATTAGTAAAAGCTACTTAAAAAGTAGCGAAGGAAATCCCAGCTTGTATTGGGAAATGCTTATGTTTTGAATGAGATATACTTACGGATGTGCACGACTTTCGACGGTGCAATGTAAGTTTAAAGGTCCTTTTGCAGTCGACTAACGATCACTATTCATCCATATATCTCATAAATAGGGCTTATCCTTATGCAACACAAAATGCCTTCAATTGAGACGAATTAAGCGAAAAAATAAAAAATTAAACTATTGATCACTTCGGCAAAGCCGTTTTCCAAATGAAAGTGACATTACGAAATCATTCAAATTTCGAATGCTACCAACATTTACAATATGATACAATTGGCTGAGTTTGTTATCAACGAGCCATTAAATCGAAATAAAAATAAAAAAACCTCCATATGCTCAATGAAATGAAAGAAGAAACATCAATCTTAATTTCTGGCAGAGTAGTTATAAAAAGATTGTATAATGTTATCAAAATAGGGTAAACCTATATAAAATTGTATAATATTAAAAAATTGTAAAGAAATATTGTAGAACACAGTATAATATTGTTATATTTGATAAGGTTTGTAAAGAAATCCGTTTATAGGATGATGTTTTTATTTAAAATAAAATTAGTAAAAGCTACTTAAAAAGTAGCGAAGGAAATCCCAGCTTGTATTGGGATTATATATATATATATATATATATATATATATATATATATATATAATATATATATATATATATATATATATATATATATATATATATATATATATATATATATATATATATATATATATATATATATATATATATATATATATATATATATATATATATATATATATATATATATATATATATATATATATTATATATATATATATATATATATATATATATATATATATATATATATATATGTATATATTATATATGTATATATATATATTATATATATATATATATATATATATATATATATATATATATATATATATATATATATATATATATATATATATATATCTATATATATATATATATATATATATATATATATATATATATATATATATATATATATATATATATATATATATATATATATATATATATATATATATATATATATATATATATATATATATATATATATATATATATATATATATATATATATATATATATATATATATATATATATATATATATATATATATGTATATATATATATATATATATATATATATATATATATATATATATATATATATATATATATATATATATATATATATATATATATATATATATATATATATATATATATATATATATATATATATATATATATATATATATATATATATATATATATATATATATATATATATATATATATATAAAAATATATTACATATACTCTGAATGACTCCTAAATCACTATCTTTAAGTGAAACATCTTAGGTTATCAATATATTTGTACCCCCTACAAATATATTGCGAACCATGAGTCTATAGTAGATCCAAACAGACCATGCAAATCTTGACGTCAGAGGGGGAGAGTGCGAACCATGGACAACCACGGTCAGCGAGTACAAAACAGGTATTTTACTCTTAGCGCATAACTGACGCGAAATATTCAAAACTGAGTCAATGCGAACAGCACATTCTAATGTACTAATTCATTACAATTCATTATGTTAGGAACAATGACTGATATTAATATTAATAAAGCATAAGCATGAAATATGTTTCTGGTTTTTACCATGCTAAAAGTGTACATATTTAGTTCTCGAGGGTCATAGCCAATATGGTATGTTACTGCATAGAACACACACCAATTAAGTGAACTCCTAAAACGTATTTATATGGATAGACAAAGCCAAGAAAATAAACTGCTATGTGGTACAATATGTACTTAAATGTCAAAAGTATGCATACTATTCATCTTTGGTCTACGTAAGTAGGAGCATGTGTCCGAATGTATGGCATAGTTAAAGTGGTTGCCAGTACGCCAAAGGAGAATTGTTCATATATGTACTTGCTCTGATTTAACGTGTACTGTTCCAATCAACACCATCCTATCTGCACGAGTTTTTCGAACCATTATGCTCCCACCGTCTCGCACTTCGGTCAGCCTCTGACAATTTACTCAAAATTCCTCGTCATAACACTGATTACTACTCCTATTCTGTCTCTGTCCATGGCGCAACACTGGAACGATCTCCCAGCAAATATACGAAACTCGTCTTCTTGACTGGAATAATTCAAAACTCATCTCAAGAAGTACTACTTTTTATTAAGAAGTAACCAGTTCTTCCCCTTCCCTCTTCTTCCTATCCCAATTTCCTCTCCTCAGGTATTCTTAGTTTTAAATATAGTAGTTTGTATTTTATGCCGAGAAACTTATTTTTTTAATAATTATATACACAACGCGCGCATGGACTACTGCACTATGATTAGGTTATTTGCATGATATTGCCTTGTGGCAATAAGCTCACTGTTTAAGAAGTTTATTTTTTTAAGTGCGAATATAGAACTTGTGCGAATCATTCAGAATATACAATAAAAGCATGAATTATCAATTATAGCTAATCATGGCATACTAGAATTCGTCAGTTGCTAGTAATATATTAATATATGTAGATATAAAACTATTAAACCAGAAATATTAATTTGACAATAGCGTTGACTAAAGTCGGCTTTAGGCGGTAGACAAATAAAATTTTAAAAAATAGAGCTGAATCCATGTACATGAGTATATATATATATATATATATATATATATATATATATATATATATATATATATATATATATATATATATATATATATATATATATATATATATATATATATATATATATATATATATATATATATATATATATATATATATATATATATATATATATATATATATATATATATATATATATATATATATATATATATATATATATATATATATATATATATATATATATATATATATATATATATATATATATATATATATATATATACAAAAAATAAACACACAATATAAAGTATTAAAACAAAATTGGAAAAAAACAACGTATGTAGGTCAGGTATGTTACGTTAAACATTGTAATCTACGTATTAAATAATTAATTCATAATATTATTATTAAACAAAAAAAACTATACAGTATTCAGTAATCAAAAAGTATACAGTATTCAGTAATCAATTTATTCATTTAGAATATACAATAAAAGCATGAATTATCAATTAAAGCTAATTATAGCATATTAGAATTTGTCAGTTGCTAGTAACATATTAATATATGTAGATATAAAACTATTAAGGCAGAAATATTAATTTAACAATAGCATTGACTAAAGTCCGCTTAACACATCAGACAAATAAAATAAAAAAATAGAGCTGAATCCATGTACAAAAATAAATAATTATTATAAGAATATTAATAGTCATCATACAATAGAAAGCATCAAAACAAAATTGGAAAAAAACAACGTGACAAACAAATTGGTAAAAAACAAAATGATCAAGTATGTTACGTTAAACATTGTAATCTACATATTAAATATTAAATTCATAATATTATTATTAAACAATAAAAACTAAAATGAGGTACCTGAAAGTTACATATTAATTTTCTTCCCATTTGAAAGAATCGGCATGCTCAAAAAAATCAGCCAGCTTATAGAAAGCATGTGTGGATTGCAGCTTTTGTTTAATAAATCTTTTAAACGCCTTTGTTTCCATCTTTCTTGTGTAGAGTGGTAGCTGGTTAAAGAGCTTATAGCTCAAATATCCAAAGGACTTTTGTGTCTTTTGTACTTTAGGCAGGATAGCATCATCACGTCTGCTTGTATTGTGGGAGTGCATATTCCCGTTTACCCCTCGTTCGTTAATATTAGATTTAGCATATAGTAGACATTTTAAAACATAGTCAGACGTAAAAGTCGGTATTTTGTACTTAATAAAGTATGGTTCGCAGTGCGTGTCACGGGATACTCCTGCAATTGCTCTCAGCGCACTTTTCTGTAAAATGATAACTCTAGAACTGTCTGTGACATTCCCCCATATCAGTATACCATAAGTCATTTCAGAATAGAAACAGGGCACGCAGTCATTGCAGCGATTTCACCAGATAAGAATTTAATCTTGTTTATCGCATATATTTTATTTTACCGAAATCAAAACCCAGGGGGAGAGATCAAGGGGGTTTGATTGCCCCTTCCTCGATTTGGAAGAAATAGACATTTTCTAAAGTCAAAGCAAGCCCTTACAGGATAAAACAAACTTTCCACATAGGAAATAGCGAAGCCTAATGGCAATGTGTGACATTGGTTGGATTCATTTTTAGGATTTCATAATCTAATTTTAAATAAGTTTACAAATTTCATAGGATGAATTATGGATATACTGTAGCCCAGGAGGTTGATAAATTAGTAGTATATTTGAAGAGTGGACATTCCAAACATTCTAAGTGCCATCGATATTTTTATGGTATATGGAACGTTCGATGCGAAACCAGCGGCGGCACATAGACCGGCGCTAAGTTTTGGCAGGGTTTTCAATCCTTTGAATAAACGTTAATCAATTGGCAAGCATACAAGGAAACTGTCAATGTATCATATACAATGATAAATGAGGAAAAAACTATTTTGGAAAAAATGGCTATTAGAACGTTTAGAATGTTCAGTCTACATTTATTGCATCAAATAACACATCCATATAATACACTGTATTTTATTACCTGTAACACAATTTGAGGCTTATCATTTAATGCCTATATCTTACAGCCAACCCTTAAACGTGAAAGCTTATGAAGATTTATGATTGCATAATCCAATTGTAAGGAATTTTACAAAGGTCATAAAACGAATTATGTACGAATATATACTTGTCCCGATCGCGTTTACTCGTGAACTAAAATCGTAATTAGTTCATGCGAGCGAGACAAGGCAAAAGTCATGGCAAGAGTTATTTATCCGTTCTATCGGCTTCCGATATACCGTATGCCACACATACGGACAGATGGTATATCGGAAGCCCACACATACGGACAGATATTTACATGCAAGCTCACACCATCATCCCTACCATCTACGTTCAGTGCAAACGTCCCTCGTGAATCGAGCACGCGATCTATGCGACGCTGAGCATTTTCCGAAGGAGATGGAACATGTCAATGATGTCCTTAGGAAAAATGGATACGGTAAATATCACGAGACACGCACACGATCTAATACAGACGAAACTCAGAAACCGAGCAGATCAAGAGCATTCTTACCATACGTCAAGGGCGTGACAGATCGAATATGTAAGATGCTAAACAGATTCGATATAAAAAAGATCTTCAAACCGACCCAAAATATAGCTCGATTTTTGAGGCCTGTAAAGGATGTAATACCACTGCAAACCCCGGGTGTGTATAAAGTCGAATGCAGTTGCGGTCTAGCCTACGTTGGACAAACGAAACGGCCCATAGCCACGCGACTGTCAGAACACATCAAAGCTGTTAAAAACGTTCAGCGAAAAAAATCGGCGATCTGCGAACATATATTGGATAGCGGAAGTAACCACTGGATGCAGTTTCAAAATCACATTGTGCTATCCAAAGAACAATTCTACTTTCCTCGCATGATCCGGGAAGCCATTGAAATAAGAAGAACCCCGAACTTTAACAGAGACGACGGTTACAAACTCTCTTCTACGTGGAACCCTCTTCTTAAAATGTTCCCGCCGCCAAACGCCGAACGCAAAGACGTAAAACAGGATACAGTGAGTGTTGTGTGCAAGACGGATTTTCAAAATTCCCGCGCTCCGAGCCCGGCCCCCCACCACCGTTATAATCTACGCAGTGGCGGAAGCGGTACGCGGCCTACCCGCAAAACAACGGATTGACAGCTCTTCAGTCTACTCTGGACAACGGCGGCTGCAACGTCACCGAAACGTCGGGTGCTACAAATTTCACGCGGTAAATTCGTTTTCTATCCTATTTATAATAATTAATTTATACCATATATTTTAATCAATTATTAACGCCATCTGTTAGCGCTTTTCCCAACCCTGCCCTTATCCGAGAAACGAATCGCGTCGCCCGAGGCGAATACAACCGACCCCCCAAGCCCGGGTTCGTCCGCCGGCTGAGAGGGCGCTCATCGATTTTATTTATGAAATTGATATTTAGATGAAATCAGTCCTTGGCTACTTTGCCGGGGAAATCTCGGGATGACACGACCGATTTTTTAAATATATTGATTGTATTACACATAAAACTTCTTTGAAAGATACTCTAGCGAACAGTGAAAACCGCATCGTCCTGTAGTAGTTCTTTAGTTTACAGACGTTTTTGGGGACTTTTCATTATAATTGTTTACATTTTAAGAAGTTCCGATATTCCTGGATAATCATAACATCCTTGATTTTTTGTCTGGGGAATCAGATAATTTAACGAAATAAATTTCTTTGCGTGTAAAAGAAATAGAATAAATTTGTATAAATTCATTCAATAACTTAGTCAATCTATACTAATATTATAAAGAGGTAATGTGTGTAAGTTTGTATGTAGGGGTTAATCTCCAAAAGTACTTATCCGATTTCAAAAATTATTTCACTAATGGAAAGCTAAATTATCGAGTATTGCTATAGGCTATATTTTATTGTGATAGATATTAGTTTTCGATACGAAATCACGTTATTTGTAAATCGAGCCGAAGAAAATGTGCTGGTGATGTGCCTTATCGGCGTGCGCTGACGAAACGGTTTGGTATTTTTGAAAACTATGTAAAACAAAAACGTCGGCCTCAAAGAGATCATAGTCCGCGACAGCATATATCCAACTTTTATATTTGAGCTACAATAACTGCTTTTATGACTAAAAAAAATAAGAAAAAAAGTAGTTGAAGTTTGTTAAAGACATTAGCAGTAAAATTTAAATCCTTATCAAAATAAATTATTCCATCATCACGGGTGTTAAATGGAGATAAAATTAGCAATGTAATGTAACTTTTTAGTCAAAATAGTTTTTGAGATATTATGAAATAAGTAACGCGGGCAAGCAACTCGAAATACCTAGCGGGGGCTGCGCGGCGGAGACTAACCCACAGCGGAAGGCGGCGGGTGTCGAAGAACAAAAAGCGAACAGGACGTCTTTTACTATATAACTAAAGGTAGCGTCTAAAAAGGCAAATATACGCCACCCTACTCAAATTAACAACTCGATTCGAAACTTTACGCGAAGCGAAGCCGCGGGCAACAGCTAGTATCAAATAAATCAATTGCAATTTAAAGGACTGCTTTAAAATGTATATTTTCTGATTTGCCTATTGTATTATAAATAAATATTTTATTGTGATTTCACTTTATTACCAGACATATTAATTTTCACGCGGCCCGGTTGCATAGTGGTTAGGTCGCCTGATCTTACATTGTAAGGTCCCGGTTCGATTCCCGGCTGGGTCACCATTTTCCGTTGGGATCAAATTAACGGAATTGCATTTTCAATTCTGTCGATCGAATGCAATAACAAGACACACTATTACACACATATTACACGCACACATACATATAACACGTCCTGGTAGGGTTGGTTGTAAGAGATTGTCATATGACAATAAACCCGCCCATTGTGACATTTCACAATAAAGAGTATTAATTTTCCACTCATAATTTTAAGTAATTAGTTATTTTATATATAATTTTTGCATTATTATTATTATTTTGTCCATAAATGATTTAATGATTGTCTTAATTATTGATTGTTTTATTTCTAAATTCCTAGACGAAAATATATATGCCGTTTTTACAAATAAAGTATTGAGCAAGCACATACGAATTAAATGATTACCTTAGAACAGGTACCGGCCTTGTTAGGTGGCATTGCTCGATGATTCATTTTCTGGTATTGACTCAATGTTAAAAATATTTTTGCGCATAGTACCTTCTGAAATGTAAACCTTACCTTGTAAATTCTGAAAACATATGTTTAATAGCAAAAACCATTTCCGAAAGGTTGTATTCCTATGCGCGAGTCAAGCGTGCTCTTGACCGGTTTTATTTTTTATTGTTAAAAACTTTTGTTTGGGGTACTATTTATTCATAATAATAGTGATTGTCATGTAATAGTTATTTGCTGAGAAACGGGTCTCGGATGGAGTCATCCGAACAAATCTACCTCGCGAAAAAAAATCAATTGTGCAGAATTGTCGTCGGCGCGGTATGATTGTATGGGTGCGGTTGTTGGTGGTATTATATGTATGCGTAGGTGTTGGTAGCAGCGTCGCTAATGGCATGTGACAGTACCGGGTGATGGATCGAGGTGGCCCAACAGCCCACCCCCTGCGTCACCCACACCCGATTCATCCCCTTCCCTTTTCTCCCTTCATGCTTCAGTCGTGCGATTCCAAAATTTGGCAAAGAATTAAGAGGAATACGGTGAATATGATACGCGAACGCATGGTTGCATAATGTGCCACAGGTCGTGCACTATGAACTCTCGGAGCAGCTACAAGGATGGATCTATAAGGATAATATTAAGGTTATGTAATTACATAACACAATATATAATTTTATATGCAGGGTGAGTTTTTAATTAGTGACATTCTTGTAGTGGGTGAATTAGTACGATAAACTAAGCAACTTATGATAATAATTTTAAAAAAACCAACAAAAATAAAATTTTGAAAAAAAATAATAAAAAAAATATTAGCGATATTTTACCAACGCAGTGCATTCAATGCTTCTCAAACTTTTTTTCAATAGATAAGATTTACAAATTTGACAAAAAAACGATTGTGTCACCCCAAGACTTTCCCGGCAAGTAGACAAGCACCCCCCCCTCCCTCCCCCCCCCCCCCACACAGCGCGCCAACCCAACCTCCCCTCGCGCGTCATTTCGTGGTATATTTGTAGTTTTTTCCGTGCGGTATTGAAATGGTAATTTTCCAAAAATAATGTAGTATTTTCTTAAATATGGCGAAATATAAATATCATTTGCGTCGCTTTATATATGATATAATCCAATCAAAATTCACAACGTAATTTCGGTCCAACAAGGCATCTATGTACCGAAATCCAAGCCTCTAACTGGAATATTTCGATATTGAAGTAGGTATGACTAGGTGGACCGATTTCAATTACAATTTTCATCTCTTGCTATGACCAAAATATGATGCCTGCATGCCAAATTTCAGCTCAATCGGACCTAACGTTTGGGCGCTATCGTGGAGGAATACAGACAGGAAGACAGACATCCCAAAAAAAATATCAAAGCTTGCTTACTATGTTGCACTGATTCACCCACTACAAGGATGTCACTAATTAAAAGCTCCTCCAAAAATATAAAATATATACAAATTCAATTTCAAATGTCAAAAATTATTAAACCCATAAAGTTACAAATATTTTAGTTGCAAAGCCATCCTAACTAGGCCTCGCCTTTACCTTTACCCTTTACCTTTACCTTAGGCTTAATATTAAAGAATGTAGGGGGATTTACGTAACGCGGTATTTTTTTTTTATATACATAGTATGTAATAAATAAATGTTATATATTAAATTTAAGAAAATAAATATCTATAGGTACATATAATAGGACATAATAATATGAAATTGAAGAATAACATAGATAAACAAATACATACATAAATACATATTTACTTTAAAAATAAATAATAAATAAAACTACACTTTTTTTTTCTTATTTTATCCATATTAATAACATATAATTAATTAATTACAAACTATTGATTAAAACTAGTAGTGCTTAACATTAATGCTTAATTAATCATTAATAAAAAAAGGTACAGGCTCATGTGGATTTTACTGCCTCACTAGGCTTAGGCCTGTGTCGAGGCAGTAGTCTAGTGAAGGTTGTCTAGTAGCAGCCGTGTGTTAAAAAAAAAATATAATATAAAAAATAATAATAATATATATATACATATATATATATATATATATATATATATATATATATATATATATATATATATATATATATATATATATATATATATATATATATATATATATATATATATATATATATATATATATATATATATATATATATATATATATATATATATATATATATATATATATATATATATATATATATATATATATATATATATATATATATATATATATATATATATATATATATATATATATATATATATATATATATATATATATATATATATATATATATATATATATATATATATATATATAATATATAACATTATTAATAGATATTTTTACCTTAATGATAATTATAACGAAGATATGTAGTTAACGTAGATATGTAAAGCAAATACCAAAAAAGAACAACAGCAATAATATTATTAATAAAAATTGATAATAATAATGATAATAAATACATAAGGGGTACATAAGGGGTGACATGTCAATAAGTTATTACATATAATAAGAATTAAAATGATACGATATTATTAGCAATAATAATTATATATTTACCAAATATATAACAAATATAAGCCTCTTGGATTAAATTTTTCTTTTTTGTGTACTTTTTTTTTAGACAAGAATTTTAAATAGGTTTTCGGTTTCCCTTCTCCCTTTGTTTAGTAGCCAACACACCACCATTTTCTTCAGCACGGTTGTCGATGTTGACGTCAATGCATTCCCCCCCACCTCAGATATGAACATATTGTAAATCCTCGGCGAGTGAAATGCATAATGTCGCTGTCCGTATGCTGAGTTTTTAGCTTGTTGGGGTTGGTTATTACAGTTTCTGGTATCGTACTTGTGCATAGAGGTATTCTGAGGCACCAGGTCATGTCTATAGTAGTAGAGTACTATTGTTCGTATATATAATTGTCTGATGTCAAGTACTTGAAATTCATTAAATAGTAAATCGGAAGGGTAGCGATAAGGTTTCTTGTTGATTACTCTAATTAGGGCTTTTTGGGCCTTTATTAGGGGATCAAGAATAGTTACCGCAGCGCTACCCCAACCAATCTGTCCGTAAGTGATTACAGTCTGTGCAAGTGCGTAGTATGTCATCTTCAGCATAGACGGACTAAGAATATTCCTGATGTTTTTGAAGACGTATATTAGTTTTCGTAGTCGCTGTGTTGTCAAGTCTATTTCCTTGTGCCAGCGTAGAAAGTTATCAATAAATATTCCAAGGTACTTTATAGTGGTTGTTCGCTCTAGAGGCTGGCACAAGCAGTTCATTCTGTCACAGCTGTGTACCGTCAGTTGTTTATCAAGTCCAGGTTGCTTTCGCCCATCTATGCTAAATGTCATGTATTTAGTCTTCTTGATATTCAGCGTAAGTAGATGATGAGTCAGCCAGTCGTACGTTTGTTGCATTATATATACATTTCAAAAATCGTGCTCTATACACAATATATAATATGAATATGATAACGATTAAACGTAAAAGTTCTATTAGATTAATTATCATTAGCATAATTATGTAGAAAACAGTAAGTATCTACATATATTTATACTAAATCAATAGTTTTAATTTTAATTTTATTACAGGAATTCAAAATATGCCATCAAGACTATCGCGCTTGTTTAACATTATAAAACAGTTAAATAGAAATTACCGCGTGAAGTTTGTAACACCCGACGTTTCGGCGATGTTGCAACCGCCATTGTCCATGGTAGATTGATAACGGCGACTGTCTACCCTGGCCAACGGCGGTTGCAACATCGTCGAAAGATCGGGTATTAAAAACTTCAAGAGGTAATTTCGTTTTTATCTTATTTATAAAATATGCCATGTTATTTTTGAAGTGTCTGACAGCTACTCTATTAGGACAGAACTATAGGATTAGTGTCATTGTTAGTATTGGAAACCCTAGAACCGATCAAATTCCAATGTTGAAGAAATAATTATTGTCGCCGAAATTGATTCGCTCAAAATTCATGCCAGTATTTTCGAAATAAAATTATTTGTAATAAATAATAATATTACGTATTATTATTAATAATAGGTACGGCACGTTGTATCATTTGCTCATCCTTGAAATAATCTTGATTCGGGGGTGCCTTAATATATATCAGTCACAAGCCTTAATAAATACCTCATTTTCACCAGGAAAACCTTGGTTAGATATTCCCATCAGAGGTCGGACCCAGGACCTCCGGTATAAAAGTCCAATTTTCTATTTACTGGGCTACTAAAATGATAGCTTGTTAAAAAACTATTAGTTTTATATACACAAGTAGGAACATAGTTAATCATAGTTTAAATTGCAATACAATTTGGGGTCCTAAATTTATCATTTTAATACTACCTATCGTATATAAAAATAAAACATAAATTCTCAACTTCCTCGTCAACGCGGAAATTGTTGCTTGTTTGTATTATATTATAATATAGTAGTGGAAATAAAAAAGAGACGTCGCTTTGCAAATCGCGTTTTATTCGTAAGTTTATCATTTTAAAACAGCAATCATGTCAGCTATTATCGTAATATAGTCCTTCATAATATGTTTTAATATTGTTCAGCGTTTTCCTACAGGTACCAAATATTTTAATGTAGAAAGTATATATTGTCTAACTCTTTTGAGTCTCCCCTTCCTATTCTTTAGTTGCACATGGTTGCACTGAGAGAAAAAAAGCAGTCGTAATGGTGAAACTGAAAATGCCTGACGGATTTATTGCACACTTAAATCCGTATGCCACGCCTCAATTACTTCAGAAAGACAAGACGTACCTATTGTTAATTTTTCGATAAAAACAACACAATGATATGACAGTTCTACCAGTGCACTGGATCTCAACACATTCTGAGTACAACAAACTATTACTAATGGCGTGACTGTAAGGTGAAATATATTAATCGTTTGCCAGTGGTCCAGAAAGAATGGTGTAGTGGGCGTATTTCCAATACGTTAAAATGCAACTGTTACTTAGTTTCTCGCGAAAAGATTACGACTTCTATGTATGAGTGTAGTTTTGCCGTGCATTAAATGATGGCGCAGTTGTCGATTTAAATCGTAATGTCAATCGATTAAAAGTAAATAATTTAGTATTTTCAGTAATATTTTCGAAAGGACCATCACGAGTGGTCGCGTCGCGCGGTCCCGTCGGCGCAGGAACCGCGTGTGTACCACGTTTTTGTACATATTTGTTCGGATCAGTACTGAAAACGTCTCAACGCCAAATTCGTCGAGAAAGCTCTAAATCCCGCGTCGGAGAGGAAAGCGCACAAGTACCTACTTGGACGGCCCGAAAGCCCTATTCATGGAAAGCCCGAAAGCCCGTGCCACCGGAACAGCCGCACGAAGAGACCTGCTGCGCGAGTCCTAGACCAGCCGCTTCTAGCTACCACCCTGGGGTCTTAGAGTCGCTGCGTCGACGCGCGAAGTGGTACCTACAGAGGAGCGTAGCGGCCCGCAGACTTGAAGTAGGTGGTTGCTGCAGCTGGAACCGAGTACACTCAAAAAAGCTATCCAGGTAGGAGGAACCTGATACAAGCAAGCCGGTGACCGGTGATGTATACCTAGTGACCGCTTGGTGCGGACACCAGGTATACATTTTGTTGGTGGCGGCGACTGGTTGCGCCGCCTTGGTGTCCCAGAAAAAAAGGGGCCTTACGCGTCATGTTGATACATAGTTACGTACGGACCACAGTACGTGTTATATAAGTAATCCCTTTTGAAACATGCGTATTTCCGTGTATTACAGCGTTATATTTTTCTCAGTATACTTAGGTACTACAAGCTTGCATAATTCGTAGCTCGCAGATCGCCTGGCAATATAGAACAATAGTTCTACATACTGCTTTCAAGGTTTTGAAGATTATACGATATAGCGGTAATGAATGCCATCGTAGCATTTCAAAATATTTGTGGCAAAATGGCTAGTATAGCATTTTCCGTTTCACCATTGCGACTGCTGGAAGTTTCCCTCAGTGTATCCACTTGGGTAGTTGTATGTGATTATTTATTTATTTATTTATTTAATTATTTTCAGGAAAACCAACAGCTAATTATAATTTAACAATGCCGGAGTAACATAGCAGAGAGCCAATTAAAGGTTTTCACGTTTAAATACCGCTGTAGAAACATATGTGATCTTTCAATTAAAGCTATCGATTAAGAATGCATCAAAAATTATTCAACAATTAATGCTAAAAAATTCACTGTTCAGCCGCTGCCTAGCTGAGTTAACACTCGTACAGAATAGATCAAAGTCAAAGCGTTTAATCATGTCATTGAAATTGTCACTTGTTCGCCACAGAAATGCATTTTGCCTATAGTTGGTACCAGCATGAGGAACATGAAGAGCAGGGTTAAATCTATTGAGTTTGGAAGGAACACGGAGATTAATTTTATTTAGTAAGTCAGGACAGTTAATATTATTGGAGGTAATTTTTAGCAAAAAGGTTAAGTCCGCGGTTTCACGCCGCTTAATCAAGGGGAGTATATGAAATTTCTTGCATAAATTGAAATAGTTAGATGAGCAGTATGGGATTTTCAGACGGAAGCAGAGATATTTCACGAACTTCATTTGAATGCGCTCGATTCTGTTTATATATTTGTCATAACAAGGGTTCCATACCTGAGATGCATATTCCAAGATGCTTCTGACAAAAGTGCAGTAAAGGATCTTGAAAGTTTTAGCACGGTGAAAGCAAGCTGCACTCCTCATAACAAAACCTAAAGCTTTGGAAGCTTTAGAAACAATAGATTGAACGTGATTATCGAACAGTAGATGAGAATCATGAATGACACCAAGATCTTTAACCACGCTGCACCTCTGCAAGTTATGAAATTTTAATGAGTATGAGGCTAGAGTAAATATTTTTTTACGGGTGTAGGTGACAACGGTGCACTTGGATGGATTGAGGTCAATTTTATTAGAGAGACAGTAACTGTCCAATCTTGAAAGGTCCGCCTGAAGGTCGGCGACATCACCGACCGATTTAATTATTTTGAAAATCTTCATGTCATCAGCAAAACATAGTAAGTGACTATTTAGAAAACAGCTAGCTATATCATTGATGAAAATTAAGAACAGCAATGGACCAAGTAGTGAGCCCTGCGGTACACCGCTAGGGATAGCAACCCAACTAGAAATATAGTTTTTGATGACGATAGCTTGGGAGCGATTATTGATATAGGAGGAGAACCATCGGAGGAGGTCCCCTTGTATACCCATAAACTTAAGCTTGTTCAAGAGTAGTCTGTGGTCAATCCTGTCAAAGGCTTTACTGTAATCAGTGTAGACTACGTCTACTTGATAGCCGTGATCCATAGCTTCAGTCAAGAAGTCATTAAAAAGGATAAGATTGGACACCGTCGAGCGACCCCTGATAAAACCATGTTGCGACGGATTGATAGAGTTTTGGAGAGCTGCATATACTTGGTTATAGACGACTCGTTCGAATATTTTGGCAATAACGCATAATTTCGAAATGGGTCTGTAATTAGTAATTTCTGTTTTCGAGCCCTTCTTATGTATGGGTGAAACAAAAGCCGACTTCCAGATACTGGGGAATTCACAATTAGCTAAGGATTTGCGAAACAACAGGGATATTGGAACACAAACAGTTTTAGCGCAGCCAATTAGAAATATTGGACTGATATTATCAGGTCCAGCCGACTTAGAAGTGTCTAAATGAAGTAACAATTTTTCCACGTCGTGATCATTGATCTCTATCATTGATTAGTCCAAGAAGCAGCGGCAAAAATGTGCAAGAGTTTTGTAAAAGCTGATACTTTCAGATCATACAGTATTTTGACCATAGAATGGTGGGGCAGAGTCAGCAGGCCAGACTCCGGGACACTTGGTGCTGGCGTACTAGGAAAGGTGTAAGTTTAATTAGTACCCCCAAAGTGTTTTGGAAAAGCTGAAAATTCATCAGTAGACAGTGGATGCAATACAGAACTCGACACAAATGGTCAGACTGCTTAACAATTGAATACGTGGCATCAGCATTACTCCATACATGTCACAAAAATGAAGTCCATTGTATTGCGCGGCACATTACAATACAATACAATACAATACAATCAACTACTCCAGTAGATAGGCATTCCTACACTTGGATGCGTCACAAAATTAAATGCTAAAAATTTAATTATTAAAAACATAACTATCGTGATAGTTGTCATCGCTGTAATATTATATTCAATATTACCTATATACAAATAATCAAAATATACTAATGTGATTTAAGAGTCAAGGAGAATAATATATTAAAATAGAAATGCAAATTCTATGTAGAATAATCAAAAAATATATATTTTATTGTCAATCCAGCAATAATGCTTTCGTATTTTTTTAAAAATGAATAGTTAATAAATTATATGAGAATTAGAATGTCAGCTATCATAATACCGTTATGTTTAAAACTTTACGCATTTCATTAATCATCAACATGGAAAATAGACTCAGAATTTTCAAACTCCCTTATACCATAAATTGGGTTTCTTACCAAATTATTTATGATTATCTTTTTAAATTGGACCTCTCCGAGGCTTTTCATTTGCTCTGGAATCTTATTATAGAACGACAAATTTTGATGAATAAAACTGTATCGCACTTTGCTAAGTCGCTGTCGGTTTATGTGGAGATTGGATTTATTCCTCGTATCGTGATGATGAAAATCACTATTCACCGGAGCTTCTGTTAGGTGTCTACGAGCGTACATAATATTTTGGTAGATGTAAGAAGAAAATAGAGTCATTATTCCTGATTTTACAAATAGCGGCTTACAAGAACTTCTCGGTGAGACTCTATATAAACTGCGTACCGCTCTTTTCTGGAGGAGAAAAATTCTTTTTGAGTTTGGTGCCATTCCCCAAAACAGTAGGCCATACGTTATTAGAGAGTGGAAATATGCAAAATAGACGGATTTAGCTGCTTCAAAACCGCATAAACTTCTTATCTTTCTAATGGCGAATATGGCACTGCACAATTTTTTACTGAGATCATTTAAGTGATCAGACCATTGTAATTTTTGATCAATTTCTAAACCGAGAAATTTCGTGGAGGAGACATTTTCTAGTTGGTCAGACCCAAAGTATACGTCTATTTCATTATAATCAGACGGCCGCAAAGAGAAGCATATTGATTTTGATTTATTTACGTTAAGTGACAATTTATTAACTTGGAACCATATACTAAGCCTATCTATTGTTTCTTTTATTCTTTGGGCCAAAGTGTCTTTATTTTTATCGCTAAAAAGAAGTGAAGTATCATCGGCGAATAAAATGATTTCATCATCCACGGATTTCAGGCACTCTGGGATGTCATTAATATAGACGAGGAAGAGAAAAGGTCCAAGTATCGATCCTTGAGGAACACCTTTGCGGATATTCTGTGGCGCGCTCTTGCTATTTTCGACTTGCGTAATCTGAGTGCGTTCTTGCAAATAAGATTCCATGAGTTGCAGTTCCTTATTCCTAATGCCGTAGTATTCCAATTTTTCAAGTAGAATTGAGTGGTCTACGCAATCAAAAGCCTTAGAGAGGTCACAGAAAATGCCTACGGTTTTTTTCATATTGTCTAGCCCAAGTAGTGTTTTTTTAATTAGACTGGCGATTGCATCTTGCGTAGAGAGATTTTTTTGAAATCCAAATTGTTTTTTAGACAGGATTTGGTTTTCAGCAAAGAAATTAACAAGTCGGATAAGAAGTAATTTTTCAAAAATTTTGCTGAAAACTGGTAAAAGAGATATGGGTCGATAATTATCTCTGTTTTCTGGGCAACCTTTTTTAAATATCGGCACTACTTTGGCCATCTTCATTTCGGTGGGAAAGAATCCATGTTCCATGCATCGATTAAAGATAAAAGATAGATTGTGCGAGATTACGGTTACAGAACTCTTTAGGATTTTGGTGGATATATTCCATAGGTCTGTTGAATTTTTCATTTTAAGTGATTTAGCAACTTTAATTATTTCGGAAGAATTGGTGGGGGAGAATAACAATGAATTTGGATTTTTTTTACGATAGTCCTCAAGCAGGCCTAAAGCTGAGTGATTTCCCTTATTCTGGCAGCTGGTATTTAAGGGTATAGAGCTGAAATAGTCATTAAAAAGTTCTGCAACCGTTGTCGCATCATCTATACTACTGCCATTGACGTTGAGGCGTACGCAATGATTACCTGTTTGGTTCCGTGTACATTCTTTTTTAATAATATTCCAGGCAGCCTTGACTTTATTATCGGAATTATCTATAGTGTATTTTAAGTATTTCTGCTTAACAAACCATACTACTTTTTTGTATGTCTTTTTGTATGTTTTGATGTATTCGAGAACTATGGTATCATTACTATTTTTCTGTATTTCATTCAGATGCAGCATCCGCTGTTTGGATATCTTGATTCCCGGTGTTGCCCAGTCATTAAAAGTTTTTGAAAGTTTCTGAGTTGATTGCCTCACGGGAATTGAGCTATCCAATGCAGCGAGATACCATCTGAAGAACTCATTATACAGATGATCAGGATCATTCGTGGAAGCGATAAAATCATTTTCTGTCAAGGCTGTCTGGAAAATATCAAGGTTTTTTGCTGTTACTTTTCTTCTGCTAATATTCTGTGCCAGTTTCTTGACTACATTGCTATACTTAATGGCAATCATTTGTCCGCCATGATCTGATAGTCCGCAAATGACTGGCTGAACGGAAAAATTATCAGAGTTAGTAAATATATTATCTATGCATGCGATGCATGCATGCGATTATCATTAGACTGATGCGTAATATCTACCGACAAACAAGTACCGGCGTATTTGAAAGGCCTTCATTTTTGTGTCATGTATGGGTAATTCTGACGCCACGCGTTCTAATATTAAGCAGTCTGACCATTTGGTTCAAGTTCTGTATTGCTTCGATTGTCTACTAATGAATTTTCAACTTTTCCAAAACAATTTGGGGTACTAATTAAAATTACACCTTTCCTAGTAAGTACGCCAGCGCCAGGTGTCCCGCACAAGTAGCACAAATTGGTTATATAACGGTCACGGCAACGTTATCGCTACAGCTTCTAGTCACAAGAAATGGTCATATAGCAGTCATATAAACGTTTATATAACGTCTATACCACCGGATTAGGCGCATTTTATACGGCTTTCGGCTGAATCACGGTCATAGCGGCTACCTTTGGTGGTATAAGAAAGCTATGTGGCAACCCTTATAGGTATAGCTAGCGGCTGTAGAAGTTTCTCCAATCGAGACTTTATTACAACTTCTAGTTGGGTAATGCAATGGTAATGCCTTGAAATGATATAGAATGGTAACAAAAGGAATCTGCATGACCATTTGCCGTCGCAAACATAGAATTCCTAATGCCTACTAGGGTAATATATTGTATTTTATTGACTTTAAAATGATTGTAGGTATTGTAGTTTAATACACCAACTCTAACAAAACTAACGCGCCTTCAAAATATTAATGTATTAACTCAATTTTAATTCATAATTATGGTTTAAGGTTTTTTTTGTAAATTAATTTTATTTCTCGCAGTAAAAAAGAACACTTGCTGGGTATTGTTCACACACTTTACTGTCGATTACTATACAGCTGTTATTTATAAAATGGTTGTACATTAGTATGCTTTATAGCGATTATACCACCCTTATTCGACTAAAAGGCTGTACACGTCAAAATTATAAGACTAAAAGGTAATATAAGCCAACTTGCTTTAAATGACACCTTTACATAGCTGAGGGTTAATCTAAACGCCTTTACTTACATGACTTTAATCAGCTTAAAGCTATATTTGGCACTTCTTTTATGGCCTTTGTGTTTGTTGGGCGGAGACTGGGCTGCTGACTCTACCCCAGCATTCTATGGCCAAAAGACTGTCTGGTCTGAAAAAATCAGCTTTTACAAAACTCTTGCACTTTTATGGCGCTGCCTTCCCAACTAGATCGGCCGTGGCACGCGGGACCATTACCTACGCCAGCGAAAGTTCAGCAAAGATTAGTATTTTGGGTGCACGCGGCAATGTCATTACCGGACGATGCAAATTGGGCAATTTCTCCGCGTCCAGAACCGCATCAGAATGACGAATGCGTCCGGCCGCCTTTCTAAGATACCACCGCGTCCACAAATATTACCTACGAGCGACGATGCAACCGGCATCTTTATTGCCTTCATCACATTCAAAATTGTTTGTTTTATTCACTAACTAAGTAGGTGGTAAGTGAAGGTAGTGGACTTTCAATTCTACCACGTGATGCTTATCACATCACACGGCCTGGTGGGATAGTGGTTAGGTCGCCTGATATTACACTGTGAGGTTCCGGGTTCAATTCCCGGCTGGATGACCATTTTCCGTTGGGAACAAATTAACGGAATTGCATTTCAATTCTGTCGATCGAATACCAATATGTAACAAAACACACACGTACACATATGTTACATACACACAAACACACATACACACACACACACACACACAAATACAAACACTAAATAGCAAGGGTTAATTGTAATCTGCCCTTTATTTTTTTCAGAATTTTGGAATGCATATTATTTTCTGTGTAAATGGTTATTTTTTCAAACACAATAACAAGACATACTGCACTTACATACATGTTACACACACACATACATATTTATTTATTAATTTATTTATTCGTTACATAAACATTCAAACGCAATAGCACAAAAGAAATATAATGTACAATCCAGAAAATACCGCTATACGCTTCTAAATTTAGGCATACATCTGTCTGTGCCCAGGCCAAATTGTGCATAAATTATATGTTAAAGTGCATAAAATTATTCCTAATGTGCCAAGTAAAGTGAAACCGAGCCCGCCTTGCTAGGACCTCCTGTGATAAGGCGAGCTCACTTCCTGATTCTTATTGGAGTGCCATGGTTGTGTCAGTAAAAATAACAAATTAATTTTTATATATATTACCTAATAATTTTAACCGCAGATCATATCAAACATAATGCGATACCGCCATTTTGCCGTTCCGACGGCTGCCGTGCGCATTCCTACGAACTTCGTTTTTATTATGGTAGGCAAATAATTACGTATCCGACCCGAAGTCTTCGCAGATTGACGATTTTCAGGGGTTCATAATTGGCGTTATTATATCGAACATGAAATTAATCATGCGGATATTTTTTTTTCTATAAAAGTAGTTTTCTAAGTATAAATTAACCTAAAATTTATGTAAACATGTACTTTATTTAAATTAAATTATATTACAAGAGATTAAATAAAGTTTATATTACCATTGGATATATAATTTATATTACTGGAAATTAAATTATTTTTTTTTACTTTGCATACCAGAAATTTTTGAAATAAATATATACACACTCATACATACATACTCAGACACGCTTATTGAGATTACAAATTGCGAGTGCACTTCTAACTCACTCACCTTAATTAAAATGTGTACAAAAATAAAATAATTTTTTTTTTAATTATTTTTTTATTTTATTATTATTAAGGAAACTTACAGCTATTACAGTAGAAAAATCTGTTTTTTTTTAATAGATTACAATGCCAGTTAAAAGTTTCCACTTAAAAATCGTAAAAATATACAGTCGCCTAGGAAGGGGATAGGAGGAAGTGGAGGGGAATTAAAGTTATAATTTTATTATTTTATTATTAGGGAAATTTTATGGTATATATTGAAGTAAGAAAAGAAAGAAGAAAAGAAAAAATATAATATAATTATTTCACTCGTCCTTGAATATTGCCTTTCAGAAGACCCGGAATAAGAGTCTTGAGCGCAGTCGCAGTAGTATTAAACAGGTCAATTTCGCTTAGCTTGGTATTGCAGAAATGAGATACTCGATAAATGTAGTTATTTTGGGCGTAGTTTGTTCTTACCTGAGGTAGATGAAATAAGTTGAATTGGCGGGAAGGCCGTGGGGGTACATGGAAATTTATAAGTTGAAGCAATTCAGAACAGTCAATAAAGCCATTTAATATCTTGTATAGGAATATTACATCTGAACTAACTCTTCTTATTTCTAATGGTATAAGCCCATGATAGTGCTTGCGCCTACCTTGTTTGCCTTATATTTCGCAGTTGTAGTCCGTGATGCTCTGCAACACATCTCAGAAGGTGTTAGAATTCGTTTTCGCACAGATGGCTCTCTTTTTAATCTGGCAAGACTTAAAGCCCACACAAAAGTATCATACGCCACGATAACGGATATAATGTATGCCGATGATCTATGCTTCGTAGCCGAAAGCCCAGATGGCCTGCAAAGGTTAATGACTAACCTCGACGTGTCATGTAAGAACTTTGGCCTAAAAATCAGTGTGAAGAAAACCGAAGTGATGGCCAACACACTTAATGAAGAACCTATATCTATTAAGCTCGGAGAGACTCCTCTGAAGCAAGTTGACAAATTCAAATACCTTGGAAGCACTATAACAGCAAAATGTGACCTTGACTCTGAATTGAACGGGAGGATAGGAGCTGCTTCTGCAGCTTTCGGTAAACTCCGTAGCAAAGTCTTCAGCTCACACGACATCAAGCTGGGAACAAAAGTGTCTGTCTACATGGCGATCGTCCTCCCAAACCTCCTCTACTCGTCAGAGACATGGTGCCCATACCGAAAGCACATTCGCGCACTTGACAAATTCCACCTTCGATGCCTACGCGACTTAATGAACATCAAGTGGTCGGACCGTGTGAGGAACACGGAAGTTCTTCGACGCGCTAAAGTCAGCGGAATAGAAGCATACATGATGCGACGACAGCTGAGATGGTGCGGACATGTCTCCCGTATGCCTGATGAGAGAGTGGCAAAGCGTATCTTTTACGCTGAACTAAAGAACGGCAAACGGAAACAAGGCGGCCAGCTACTCAGATACAAGGATACTCAGAAGAGGCATATGAAAAGGTGCAACATTGAACCCTCTCAGTGGGAGAGTAAAGCGAAAGATCGCCCAGGATGGAGACTGCTAGTGCAGAGCAATATAGATGATTTTGAAAAGAAGAGGCTGCTCGACTTAGATGCCAAGCGCGACGAGCTAAAGGCCCGACCACCGGCGGCCATAAAGTATAATTACGTCGATGGTGTCTTGACTTGCGCCAAATGTGCACGCACATTCAAAGCCAAGATCGGCTACATCAGTCACCTGAGGGCTCACCAGCAAAACCCCCAACAATAAAAAAAAAAAAAAAAAAGAATCTAGAATGCAATCGCTATGGCCGAATACGGCTAGAAGGATATATAGTCACCAGCTTCGTTATAATCTGAAAAAGTTACATAAGACCGATAATTTAAGTTTTTTAGGAACATGTTTTGAATGCGTTCGATCCTTATATAAACACTTAATAACAAGGGTTGGTTGTAAAAGATTGTCGTATAATAATAAACCCGCTATTTGCGAAATTTTCACAATAAAGAGTAGAAACAAACAAACAAAGTTTATATTATCAAAGTATTTTTTTTAATCAAAAGGATACTAGTGTTAGTCAATATTTATATCACTTTGGCCTACCCAACTCACGGTTCAACTCCTATCCGATAGCCTCCTCGTAGATGGACTTAACATGTCAAGGCCTCTGTGGGCTTCCGTCACTACTGCAATCTGCACTCGGTGGCGGTTGGGAACAGAAGTTTGCGGATTCAGGAGAATACCTCGGACGGGTGCACTGTCCGGTTTGCTAGACACGCTGCCCATCCGGCGAATAACTGGGGGAGTGAGCGGGGTAGTTTTCGACCTGATGTAATCTATCCTTGAAACGATCCGTTGGCTACCCGATCCCGAGTGACCATGACGGGCAAAGACCGTCACGGTCAGCGATATATTTAAATTGAATCACCGCTTACGTCAGTTAAAGCCGTGCAAGCGACCTCGAATTCGTGACCAGACCGGAGGACGGAGAATCGGGCCTAATCTATTAGTAAGGACGCGATGCTGCCCGCTGGATTCACTTCCGAGTGTCACGCGGTAAGGCGTGTTGGTGTAGTTAGACGGTTGAATGTGTTGTCCCTAAGTCTCTGCGTTCACCCCACTGTTGAAAGGATGATCATATATCGTTATACCTTCCTGGGGTAACAGGTTTGCCAAAGTCTACTTGTGAAATCGTAACGTTAAGACGTGTTGCTTTCGAGAAACAGGGCCATGGCAGCATCCTCTTTTCAACGATATTTCAAAGCAATCATCCGTAAAAATCATCGCATTGTCATCGCTTTCCAAAACGTTGGGGATTCTTTTTCGGATATTTTCGAAAAGTCTATCTTGTCTCGCGCATTGATTTGATTGGCCCCATTGAGCTCGGCGCGGCGGTTGGCTTGCTGGCTGTCCGCGTTGATCGATCACCACGCCACAGAATAGTCCTGCATACTTTTGCGCAGCCGGAGAAATGTCAGCGTCGTTTTTTTCTGCCGTGGCTGCTGGTCTTATGCTTTGTAAGCGAAGTGACATTTTAACTTCGTCCGCTTTAGAGGTTGATTCTTGTGTTAGGTAAGAACTTGACGTGTATGATGGTTTTATTCAGCTTATACTTCTTCTTGAAGGTATGTCCACAATCGCGCGCTTTTTAATTCATCTGTATTCTACTCTGACGCATGCGTGTATTGTAGTCCTTACCTATGTAGGTAATTGCTGTTTTCATCACACTGGCCATTTTGAACTTGTATACTTAACATGGCTTTAAGTTGGAATTTCAAATTCAAATAAATTTTAATTCAAGGCTATGTTATTCTTTTTTAAGTATCAGCTGTTTATTTGTCTTTCCGTCGTTGTTTCCGTTTACGCAACCATGGTAAATTTGCATTATTTCCAAATATGAGATCCTGTGCCGGTGTTTTAAATTACAGCTTTTTGCAGTCTGGCCAGTCTGGCTATACAATTACCGCAAATGTGTACTGTTAAGGACTGCAAACAATGATGGGAAAGCTCGTAATTAAATAACCGAACCTAGTCAACCGGTCATCGCCCCTTCTTCTGCATGACAACGTAAAACCACAGATTTCACTGCAAACAGTCGCAAAGTTGGCCGGTCTGGCTATACAGTTACCGCAAATGTGTACTGTTAATAACTGCAAACAATGATGGGAAAGCTCGTGATTAAATAACCGAACCTAGTCAACCGGTCATCGCCACTGCTTCTGCATGACAACGTTAAACCACAGATTTCACTACAAACAGTAGCAACGTTGGCCAGTCTGGATATATAGTTACCTCAAATGTGTACTGTTAAGAACTGCAGACGATGATGGGAAAGCTCGTGATTGAATAACCGAACGTAGTCAACCAGTAATCGCCACTGCTTCTGTATGACAACGTAAAACCACAGATTTCCATGAGTGAGATTTCCACAGACCTTGCTTTTTTTTTTTTTAGAATTTAGATTACTTTTTACATGGGAAAAATCAACTTTGAAGAGTCGGTGAAAAACGCCTTCAAATCATTTATTGGTTCCTGTCAGCGAGAGTTTTACAGGAGAGGAATTAAGCAACTCCCATTAAAATGACAAATCTGCATAGATAAGAGTGGTCAATATTTCTATTATTCAAGTATGTATTTTTCATACAAATTTTTTGGCTCTAAATTTTCTTTATAGAACAACTTGATAGATAAGGACACAATATTAAATAAACTTAAAGCTTATGCAATAGCGTATGCGTCAAAATTAGTTGACAACAGTACATGCCTCCAGCATACTCGGATCCGTTAACGGTGAAGCACACTTTGGGCTCAATTGCGTTTCTTCGTTAACTAAAATCGGAAATTAGTCCATGTGAACGAGACAAGGCAATACGCTAGAGCGGAGTGTGAGGTGACCGGTTGTCATTTTTTCGCATTAAAACTGCCCGCCAAGGTTAAATCTTACACCGCACGAAATATGCTCGAATTTATTCGGACGAGTATAAGTTCGGCAGGTAGTGTTTATCGACGATCGTTCGTTTCACTTTCCGCTCTAACGTATTGCTCTGTCTCGTTCGCTTGGACTAATTTTAGTTTTAGTTCACAAAGCAACGTGCGGTTAAAGAGAAAAATATTACAATTTATAGAAGATTACTGAAAGATTATTTAATGTGGCTATAAATACGCCAAAGGAAAAATTACAATATTCTCGCTTGTCTGTTTCGTGTCATCTCTTATCGTTACCAACCTATATTAGCACGAGTTTTTCGAAACACTAAATTTCACGGTCTTGCGCTCCAATCAGCTTTAGACAATTTATTTAAAAAATCTGCTGCATGATATCAATCTTTTGAGCTACCATGAACTGCCCTATCTATAACCTCCTGTCAAAACATTAAACCACTCCTGATTTTTTTATAAAATAGGCCATCCAGTGGAAATGAAGAAAGTATGTACGATTAAATTTATTTTGACATAATCATGACTAGATGCTGAACGAATTGCTCTATGAGTGATTAGTCGCCTGCGTGCAGTGAGTTTGGAAAGGCATTTTTGTATTTCAGAATAATTTCTGCTATCAAAGAACCTCGTCAAACTTTATACAGTAGAAATGATCTGGTAAGCATCCGGAACTTTTCTCATAATTGGACTTTCAGACAACTTATCTGCTCTTTATAGAGTTTTGATATTGATATCTGCACATTTGTCTTTTGGTAGGATTTATCCCTAAAATCTGGAGAATTGGAGCGTTCTGGACATAACCAGAAGATAAAGATCGGATGCTGTATAAGCCCAAAGACTTGACGAAAAAATAAAACCACCAGTTCTTGGGTCTTCTAAGCGCAAAACCAATAGAATATCAGAGTTGCAGAACATACGGAGCATTTAAAGTATAATTCCTGTTACTTAGTTTAATTTTATTGTTGACCTACCATTGAACTGATTGGTATTTTTTTTATAATGTGAACAAAATAAAAAAAGTGTTTTACGTGAAACATTTTTTTGATTGCATATTATTTAGAATGGCCTGCTGTTTATAATCAAATACAAAGCAACCCACTAGCTTAAGGAGACATGAGACCTCAGAAAAATACCCGAAATGGGCGGACACGCGAAAAAATAAGCGGAGTCAATTTTGTAGGGTTTGACCAATAAAAATCCAGCGTTGACGAAGCGTCAAGCGCAGATTCCACGTCAGCTAGCGCCGGGAACCAGACGCATACTAAACGGTCAATCGCAGCGCTAGAACAGAATAACTATATTTACGCAGTGGTGGTATAACGATGTTAATGGCAAAGCATATTTAGTGTAACCCTCAGAGCGCTCTCACGTTATAATTAATTGTAATTAATTTAAGGCCTAAATAAAAAATGTGCTTTTCTAGAAAATTAACCAGTCAATATAATGAAATTATAATGAAACACACTCACCGCTTACATTGTAGGAGTAAACGCGCCTGAAAGTTTTCGAAGTCAGTTTAAAGCCTTAATGTCCAAGGCAATGAGCAACTTTTTTGAGTCCAAATTTTAAATTGGTTCCTTATCGAGGGATTCACTTAGAAACTTTTTAAAAATAATGCTTATATTATTCAAAAAACTCATAGAACTAAAATTCCTCAGATATGGTCATTCCCAGGTATCATACTGATTTAATGACATATCTGTGATGGTACATTATTGGGCACATTGCCACCATTCAATGTACCACTTTTCAAAAAATCACACAAGCATCCTGGGATACCTTTTCTATTATATTAGAATTTTTCAGATACCCTACATAATCTCGTTTGAATAAAAAAATACAACAATTATATATCTATAAACTATATGAATGGCTGATTGTAAAAACGACCTCTTCGAACAAAATTTCAAAACCAACTTTTTTGTTAGTTAATGTTGTCTATGGCATGCCACATCGATTGTGCTTACAAACAACCTCTTACCTATACTAGAACCTACTTTTATTTGGGCACCAAATTTTCGATGAGCATAAAAACCACCTTTATCCTAGGATTTAGGTTGTTTTTACAGTCAATGTGTGGCAGCACTGAGTTTGTCTATCAAACGTTTAACTGACGTTTACGTCATTAGCTGCCATTGTATCAGCTGATTTACTTTTAGACTATTGTGTCTGTGTGTTGTGTTAATCCAACGAGTGGAAAAGTATATAGTTGTTCCATGGGAGATACAGGCTCAGAATGGGAAACTAAAGCGACAAGGGAAGCCTACCGATCATTCCTGTCCAAGATTTATTTTACTTTCGCCAGTTAATAGTGTCAGTATTCTATATTCATAACTTGAAGACAGGGAAAAACGTACCGTTCATATACTGTGAGGGACAGGGAAAAAAAGGGCCCGATGAGGTGTGTTCTTTTCTAATGATGTACATAAACGAGTATATATTATAAATATCAAAGTCGAAACTCTGATGCTGTTCTGTGACAACTGTGCAGGTCAGAACAAAAATAACACCTCAGTACGTTTAAACATGTGCCTCGTAGACAACGGACGTTTCAAAACAATCGAACAAATCTTTCCTATACGTGGCCACTCGTACTTACCATGCGACAGAGCCTTCGGAGTAATAAAAAGGAAATTGCGTCGCATAAATAGACTGTACACCATTCGAGAACTTATGGAGCTGATTGTATCATCTAGTGCAAAGCCTCACTTTTTCACCATTCACCTAGTAAGCGGAGAAGACATCTCAGATATAAAAAAATGGTGGATACAGCACTATAAAAAGACAGCGCTTTCACTCGAAACCAAAGATAGGCGTATTCCAAGAGACGAGAAGGTGGGTTTCCAGATCTATTTTGTTTTATCTCGAAATTTCACCATATAAAATACATCGAGGATGGAGAGATCCCGGTTCAAGCCCAGGAGTTCATCAATGTTGATCACTGCATACACTTACAGTGTAGGTAGGTATTGCGAAAAGTTATTATAATGAACAAACAAAAGGAATCAAAACATGTTATCAAGAACATTCTTTATGTATTGAATAGCATCTATGAATTGACAAATATTAAATTATAATAGAGGCCTTACCAGTTCGGCAGATTTCTCGCTCTCACGTATCAACACTTCTATAGATGGAAAAGAAAAATCACTGGGTGTAATTTTAATTTTGGTTAGAATATACTTCCTTAAAAATATCATCACAGATATTTTTGACATATTTTTAATCTAATATATTTTAGTTGGACATGAAAACAGTCTCAAACGTCTTATCAAAATCTAGTTTTTTAACTGTCTAACAAAAGAATATCTTAATATAAAACAATTACATATTACCTAAATTTATGAAAAGCACATTCATTTAATACATTTCAAAATATATAGCGAGTTAGCTGGCGAACTGGTAAAGCGACTTAACTAAATAAGGTAACCCTTATTTAGTTACCTAAATTTACCTTATTTAGTTATCTAAATTTACCTAAAGTTACCTTAGTTAAAAAAAGGTAAAATTGTATAATATGTTAACCATTAATCTTATGAACTAGTCTTACAGTGGTGAATTAAATTAGTAATTTTTTAAAGTCTTTTCATGTATTTGATAAAGTTTCGCCTACTATTTCGCCTTCTTGACTTCCTGAGGATGACCATGCAGCATCCCTGTCTTGCTGAGGATAACCAGCATTCCTGTCTTCCTGAGGCTGATAATTTAAGCGTACCTTTCTTCTTGAGGCTTACCAGCATCGCTGTATTCCTGAGCTAGCCCAGTCTCCCTGTCTTCCTGAGGCTGCCTAACATCCCTGTTATCTCGAGGTTGTGAAGCTTCCATTTCTTCTAGACACTTTTCAGATATACTCTCTTCTCGGGGCTGTTCAATCTCCATGTCTTCCTGAGGTGTTTCCGGGACCGTGACTGCAACTTCTTCAGTTCTTGCCCGTTTTCTAGAATTAGACTTGGGCGAGCTAGTTACTATAGGTTTAATTGTCGCCTCAAAGCGTTGTTTTGAGTTTTTAAGAATTCTTTTGAAAAAATCGTCACATTGCAGCTGGCTGAAATTTGAATCTGCAGTGCGAATAACAGTTAAAAATGTAGATCGCACATTCTCAAAGAACTTGAACGGTTTTTTTTCTGTTTTTAGATCATCTCTTGTATTACCCGTCCAGGAGCACTCTAAAAATATATCTCTGTTAAAAAAAATCCACCATCTTATAGCATAAATTAATGCCCCTCACAACGATTCCATCGGAACACAAGATTGACATACAATCAACGTACCTCTTGCGAAATTCTTGGTCTTTGAGTCTTTCTTTTATGGTCTTCAGTTCGTCTATCGTTTTGATAGGCGGAAACCTTTCAAATAAAGCATTGTCCTTCTCAGTTGCAGAGACGACATGACTGCGTTCTATTTTATCTAGCTTATGAAAGAGCTCCTTAAAGATAATTTCATGTCTTGCCGTCTGCGACAGAACTTTCGTCATATTTTCATTTTGATTTTTTAACAATTCTATAATATTTTTTTGATTTTGAAGAATAGTAGCATTTTCATTTTGTGGTGTGATGAGAAACGAATGTTCTAAGTTAGCATCGCCGAGTGAAACATTCTGTCCGATCAAACTGTCACCATTGGATGTGGAGCTTGGTGGCGGAGGCATATCATGGAGCAGGAGTATATTGTTGAAATCTTGTTTGTGCATCGAGTTCCGCGGAAGACTTGTATTATTGGAAGGTGGTGGTAACACCACCAAATTATTGAAGTCGTATTGCTGTGGTTTGTTTCTGCTTACTGAATTATGTAAGACAACGGATGATGGCAGTTCAAGGGGCTCATATGTCGGTGATTCCACGACTTCATCGTCTTCGGTATCTGCCTGCGTTTCCATTTTCTTCTGCTCTTGTATAGCCAATTCGTAGTTTCCAAATACGCGTTTAACGACACAAGCATATTTTATCCATGTCGGCTTCGGTTTTGAATATTCCTTCGATGACAAATTGCTGAAAGGTGTTGGTGGCCACCACAATGCCCCATCCATTTCCCACTTGCTGGGCACCACCGACAAGCATATTCTTCCTTCCTCTATCGTCTGCACTATCTTGAAAGGCATCTGCAAGAATAAAAGAAAGTAAATAGACTAACTAGTAAGTAGGTACTTCCACATGGTAAGTCCAAACTTGTATCACTGTTTTCATTCAGCTGGCGTTTCAATGGTGTATGATATCATGCTATGTTATGCCACCATCCAATCGATAATATGTCATTTTAGCAGTATATAATAAATTTCATACCTAGGGTCTGTCGTTCTATGAAATATCAAAAATCGACTTTTTCATGACGTTTTTATAATTTAATTTACCTTTGCGTATTTTTGCAATCTAACATTAAACTGATTATTAAGACGAGACAGAGGTTATTTTCTCCATACAAAATCGTCCTACGATTTATGTTTTCCCAACCACTAAACCTTGACCGATTTTTATGAATGTTTTTTTTTGTAATAAGGACTGCAGTCCAATCTACGTATTTGTATTTTTTTTATTTAGCTTAAATATACAAGACCAGAGCAATATTTTTTTATTTATCCATGTCATGAATTTCATTAATCTTTTTTAAATACATAATGCTTTCGATATCAAAAAAAAAATATATTCGACTGTCATTATTAAACAAATTCCTGTACTTTACTTTAAATTAAATTAAAGAGATAGCAGAGTCAAAAATATATACTGGATTCCTACATTTCTCGTGGATTTCCCAATCGTTTTGTTTCACGAGACTTCGGCAGAGTCATTAGCGTATTGAAAAATAATGGATTTGGGTTTGCTTAATCGGTCGACGCGGAAATATTTGTCGATTTATTAGCCTGGAATATTACGAAATGTTGTGCCTCCGTAGCGAATTCCCTTATTTGATTGTGAAACATTCATTTTGACTATAAAATTATAATGAGTATTGAAAATAGAGGCTAATGACACTTTGCAATAGTGGAATCCTGTGTGGATTGTTACATATTACGTAATGCGAAGTTGCGTTTATTTTCAAAACAGATTTTCATTCATTTTCTATTTCTACTTCTTTAGCGCAACACCAAAGTTGGAAATCTCATTAAAATTGTAATCAGAGGCATATTTTTGAGGGCACTGATCTACCTAGAATTGATTGCATGGAAAGTTTGACTATATTTTTTAAATTTCAACTTGAGGCATAGCAATTGGCTGTTCAACCCAGTTTATTTCCATACGGAAATACTACTGCCGAAACCCAAAAAATCTACAATTTTGGAACTAATCTCAAGACAAATCAGAACGATTTGATACATAAAGTATTTTATATGATGTGATGGTTTCTTTCCGCGTTAGAAATGTTATATCTGTGGATTCTAACTTTGTCTCAATAGCGTTTACGTGAAGGGTTCAAAAATGGCGTGGACAAAACTAGTCAGTGTGACAAGGTAATATAAGTATACAGTCTTTACGGAACCCTATATTTACAATTGGAGTTTGCACATGGCTTGTTTGCTCTGCACCGAAGACAATGTACTTAAGTGGCATATATTTGCTAATTATGTCAGAATACATTTTACGGTAGGTACTTACATATTTTTTCAGCTTACTATACATTCAATAACATAGTATTCATTTTCGGATCTAGTATCGCAGTTTTTTTTATAATTATAAATGGTGTTTGTTCGAAATTAGGTTTAAAACGGAATAATGTAAAACCTTACTCACCCTTTGCAATAAATCCGTTCGTAAGTGAACAGCCTGTAGCACTTCACCAAATCACTTTTCACACTTTAACGCCCGCAGCGGGTTTGAATGCGCTCAGAAAGACGACTGACACTGAATGGCCCTAAGGAAGTTGTTTGATTGAGCAATATGGCTTATCGCAAACTAATGTGCCATTAAACAGGGCCAGTTGGAATATCCAAAAACTAATTAGGCCGAACTCTTACCTGAAGGCCCTGATTTAGCATTTAAATATACCAGTTACTCTTCGTTCAGCATATTGAAATTCCTTTTGAGCATTTTCAAGTCCAAAAGGTCTCGCGCCGGGGCTTGTTTGTCATAAATTAGTTAAATCCCAAACTATCAGGTTCTCGTACAAAGTCCGCCATTTTTAGGTATTTCAAAGCCTAATTTCTTTCAAATATAATTGCATTTCTTTATTAAAACAAGGATTGAATTACCTTTCGGTGTGACACATTTGTAGTTGGAAAATAGTTCAAAGCGTTTCACCTTTTTTTACATATAATTTGAAAATAACATCAATAGTTTATAATACCTAAATAATATTAAATAATGTTATTTAGAGGGCCCGTGTATTTTATAGAGGTATTGTGGTCTGTTTCATCAATAAACTAACACTCGCAATGTAACTGGCATAACACAACAGGCAATATCAGCATATCATTTATTACCTATCTCTAACAAATTGTCTACGAAATAATAAATCGGTATCCTTCATTTTGTTATCTCATCGTTGGACAAAGCGCATGTAACTATACTCAGAACCAAACCAAAACTAAATTGGCTTAACCAAGCCCAAATTTGTATTTTCGTAATCTCTTATGAGCTTTTTCAAAACCTAACCCTGACTAAAAAGATTATTTCAATGCCAAATCCAGGCTAATTCAAGGCTTATATGTTAGTCCTGAATTAGCCGTTGCAAGGCCTTACAGGTTCTGAGAAGGTTAAAATTAGGTTTTGGTATTTGCTATTTGCTCCTGAGATCTTAAAGCCAGAACGTTATGCGGAGGTTCTGTAGGTCGGGCCCTTTTAGGCTACAGAACGTTATAATAAGGTTATTTTAACGTTGTCATAACTAGTCGCCCAGAACCTCACGTTGTCCTGGAAAGGTTCTAGAACCTGATCAAGACCTTTTTAGAACCTCAAATGTTACTTGGGCTAACACTACTGAAGTCTACAAAATCAGCACACATGCGGACTGCGCTTCGCAAAACTGCATTTACCACCTACAATGCAGATTTTGTGATGCATTTTATGTAGGTGAAACTACCAATAGACTCAATCTTCGCATGAATAATCATCGTTGCTCAGCCAAAGGAGGCGTATCAAATCTTCCAATCCCCACCCACGCGCGATCGCATGGCAAAAGCTTCGATGAGTGTTTCACTGTGAAAGTTATTAGGGCATTCCCGGAAAATACACCGGAAATAAAACTTAAAACGTGGGAACTTGGACATATATGGGTACTAGGAGCTTGCCAGGGGTGCGGACTAAACGTCCAACACTGAGTGTTCCATTATTAACACACATCAAAACGAAATTAACATATTCATCGCATACACACACCCACACAATCCAACACACATACTCACACACACTCACCTCCCCACACATATGTAGTTCAAACACTTTTAACACACATGCGCTACAACTATTTTAAATATATTTTGTTAATAAAATTTTAAAAAATATGTATTTTTTTAAATTCAAAATTAAACCATTTTAATTTAAATTCACATTATCATCCCGCCAAATCACCATTCTCCCAGTACCACAGAAGAAAAGCGGGTAGCCGTTGGTGACAGCAGCGGATGCCAGTATTCTTCTCGCCGCTGAGGAAGGAGCCACGGGCTCCGAAACGTTCGGCTAAGGTACTCAACTCTATCCCTTTTACTAACCAAAAACCCTAAAGTGTATATATATATATATATATATATATATATATATATATATATATATATATATATATATATATATATATATATATATATATATATATATATATATATAATATACATCACAATGTATTTATAATGTTAATATACATATGAACTTTTATAGAAAATATTATACTGGCTAGAAAGCATTGTTATAGTGTAGTAACCATTACCACAGCCTACGTACCTAACGGTCGAAGAAATACCAATCAAACCCAAAGGCTGTTTATCGTATTTCTAATTTCTTCGAAGCAAGTGTTTGAAGATAAATTAAAAATATCCAAAACAACTTTTGTTGGCAAATCTTCAAGGTAAGACCCATTCCGCCTAGCTTTAGCTTTTAGCTCCGATTAGCTTTTTCTTTCCGGATCAAAGCAGTAGGTACCCAGGTTTCATCACCTGTCACAATACTATAGACAGCCAATGATTGCCCTCCATCAAACTTTGTAATCATTTTACGACACCAGTCTTCTCGCAGTCGTTTCTGGTCTTCCGCAAAATCATACTTTATTACGGTATCCATCGAATTCAAAGCTTCCATACGTTCAGATACACATGTATCGTACTTGTTTCGTTCCAATGCCTACTACAGTACAAATTTGCTGACGTGATTTTTTCGACAGTCTCAATTAATTGACGTACATTATCAATATTAGATTCAGTAACTGCAGTCGCTGGTCGACCTGCACGTGCATCGTCATGGAGATGACTACGTCTAAACTCACTGAACCACGCATACACTGCCATCGTAAATAAAAACACAGTATGTAACACATTTACTGTGTTTATACAAGTTTGTTTCTTTAAAATCACGAGTTGGAGTACTATAAGGCAAATTTTTCGGTTGTCTGTCGATGGATAGTTACCAAGATACCTTAGATAAAAACACAGTATTTTTTAAAAAATCTGAATATTTTTAATAAAAAACACTATGTATAATTTTTTCAATTCAAATACAGTAACCTATTGTTTACTGTGATCTTTTTTAATACTTATAATCATTTAAGAAATATTTTTGTTTGGTTATAACACGGCTTCTTCAGATACTGTGGTTTTAGGTAAAATTTTATAAAAAAATAATTTATTAATACACGAATTAATCACAGTATCTCAATTACTTGTGCCTGCAGTTTTTTATTTATTAAAAAAAATATATTTATTTTACATGGTTAGAACACAGTAATGGGTAAAATCACTCAGTTACGGTGTTATAGCTTAAATATATAAAATTTATGAAATTATTTTCCTAATACAAAACACAATATCTAATGTAATTAATTAAACAATTATAATTTAATGTAAATTTAATTTAATGTAAAATTGAATGCAGAATTGAAGTTCTAAACATTTTTTAACATTGAAGACTAAAAAAAATAATCTATATTGATTACTTCGTTCATGAAAACAAATATTTAACAAGTGAACTTTGACCGCGTTTTTCACAAAATGTCTTTTTTCAAGTTACTGTGTTTTCATTTACGACAGCAGTACACAGAGCTACGAGATGGGGCTTCATCACCAAATGCCAATTGAAGTCTCTGGCAACTCTCTAACTGATTCAGCCGCGGCGAAAATCGTAAAAAATCATAGCGTGAAAATTTTATCTAGTTAAATTTATTGTAATTCCTTCACAGATCTTCCTTCCAGATTCCTTTCTTTTTAAGATGGCGCCACAATGAAAATAAAAAACCCCAAAAAACGGCAATCTTGTAAGTCAAAAAGTAACGCGTTTTAAGAGAATTCCATTTATTCTAAATATCATCATTGGTTTTCTATTTTAGAAATAGAAATAGAAATATTTTTATTGTCCGAAATTGTGGTGGTACATTTATGGTGATAATGCGTAAAACTATGTCTCTCACAATTACCTGTTATTAAAACAGATTGACAAATTTACTTATCTGCTAAATTTAACTATCTACTAATTATAATATCTTATTAAAAATGTAATTATTTCACTGGTTTAACATGAAAAAATCTAAACAGACGGGATAAGTAGAACTAACAGTAGAAGACAATTAATAAAAATAATTTACCAATAATATAAAAAATAAAGAAAAAATGAAAATCAAGGAATAAACAAAAATCCGCCTATAAATACGAAATGTATATAATTTAAAATGTAACAGTAGAAAACAATTAATAAAAATAATTCACCAATAATATAAAAAATAATGAAAAAAAATCAAAATCAAGGAATAATCAAAAATCCGCCTATAAATACGAAATGTATATAATTGAAAATTTGTAATCTTCCTAATTAAATTATTGTAAAAAGAAAATGAAAATGCATGCCTACAACATAATATTATGAGAAATATTCGTTTAATGTGTAAAAGCTTTTATCGATAAGTCATTTTTTCAACGCTGCGGTAAACCCTTTTCCTTTTATTTCTTTGATATTTGCAGGTAGGTGGTTATAGATTTTTATTGCATTGTATAAATATTGCATTCTTTTTTTAAATAGAGGATAATTTGGCTTGGGTGCTTGTAGCTCATGTTTATTTCTTGTGTTATAGCCGTGTTCAACATTGTTTGTTTTGAAATACTGATCGTGGTCCCTTATAAATTTGCAGGTTTCCAAGATGTATATCGATGTAAACGTTAGCACAAACTCCTTTTTAAATAGTGTTTTGCAGCTGTCAGTCTTTGGAATTCCACATATAATTCGTAAGCATCGTTTTTGTACTATGAATATTTCCTCTGCGTTTACCGAATTGCCCCAAAGCATATTTTATGTAGGCGTAAATATATGCATAATATGCCATAAAGGCTGTTTTTTTATCTGTAGTTCGTTTTAAAATCCTTAGTGCGTAGCAAAATTTCGAAATTTTTATTTTTACATCTTCGACATGGGCTTTCCAGTTCAAATTAGTCGATTGTTATCCCTAGTAATTTGAATTTTTGCACCATATCAATAACCTGAGCGCTATGTTTAATTTCGAATTTGTATTTTTGTGCTTGATAGGAATGAAACTGCATACATTTTGTTTTTTCCGCATTTACACTTAAATTATTTGACCCTAACCATTCAGTTACTTCTATAAAGCTTGTGTTTGCGCTGCTTTCCACATCAGCTTTAGTATGGCCCCCAATTAAGATAGAAGTGTCGTCGGCGAATAGGATTATTTTGTTGTGTCGCTAAAGGAAGTTCGTTTACATATATTATAAACAGCAGGCAACCGAGGACGCTTCCCTGCGGAATGCCATGCTGTGATCGAAGCCATTTTGATCGTACAGGTTCTACCATCTTTTTATTGCTATTAAAGTATGTAATTTCAACGCACTGCTCCCGTTCAGTAAGGTAAGATTTTAACCAATCATAGGCTTTGCCTCGGATTCCGACGTAGCATTTCTCTAAGAGTTTTTCGTGTAGTACACAATCATATGCCTTAGATAAATCTAGCAATAACCCCAGGGTGACATGTTTATTATTTAGTAAATTTAGAATTTCATTAGTATATTGAAAGACAGCTAGTGTAGTTGACTTGTTCTTTCTAAATCCATTTTGATTTTCCGAAAAAATATTATATTTTTCAAGGAAACTATATATTCTAGTGTAGACGGTCTTTTCGTATATTTTCGCAAAAGTTGATAGGAGAGCAATCAGACGGTAGTTTGAGGGGTTCCTACTATCCCCTTTTTTGAAAAGTGGCCTAATAATAGCTCTCTTTAAATAAGTGGGAAATATGCCTGGGGAATATTTCTTTTATTATATGTGGCCAGTTCCAGAAACTTGCAGTATCCGCCACAAAACCAGTATTTTTCAAATGTAAATAAAAAATAAACAATTCCATACAATTAATTTAATTGAGCGTTTTATAAACACAAAAGCTTTATTCATTCTAGACAATAAAGTTTATTTTAATTTTCGACATTCGTTTTTGTCACATATGAACTTGATTCATACAATCGAATATTAAACAAGAATCTTATAAAAAAAACATAACATTTTATAGGTAAAAATATCTCATCATAGGAAAAATAATAACAAAGGAACGGATTCTAATATTAATTTATATACAAAACAAAGTGCACTTGCGTTTAGTTCAAAAGTTTCCACAAAAATTAAGTGCACACTTAATCTTTGTTGAGTTATGGTGGAATTATGTAGTAACTTTTAAATGCTAAGAAAAAGAGGTGGAAGTGGATCGCTTGTTGTAAATGCGGTAATTTACTTACTATAAGATTCTATGTATAGTGCAATGGTGTGTATGGACATAAAAAAATAATCTCAAAGAATTAAAACTGATATAATAGAAATTAAATGAGTATACGGCAATGTTTATGCATCGATGATACTAGGATCTATGAAAAGTTCACGGCCTCAAGGTGGCATAGTGGTTAGGTCGCCTGATCTTACATTGTAAGGTCCCGGGTTCGATTCCCGGCTGGGTCAGCATTTTCCGTTGGGATAAAATTAACGGAATTGCATTTTCAATTCTGTCGATCGAATGCAATAACAAGACACACACTTACACACATGTTGCACGCACACACACATATAAACATGTAATAAATCTTAAAAATGATTTGATGCCCTAAAAGCAATAATGAAGTAACTGTATGTAAGTGGTGATAAATTTAAATATTGTTAAAACAGACTAATAGACTAATTCAAATGTACCTAAATATTAAGTTTCTACAATCTGTTAAGATTTTTTTGGAAATAAATTGAAATTGAAAATTGAAAACTGAAATAGTAGGGTTGGTTGTAAGAGATTGTCATATCACAATAAACCCGCCCATTGTGATTTCACAAGAAAGAGTAAATACAAATACAAGTTCCATTTTTTTCTCACGGGCAATATTGCCATATTATTGTAACTAAAAAGTCAAAAGTCAATGTTCCAACTGTCAATCATTTGCTATCATTTGTTTTCTATTACTAGACGGTTAATGGTACCTAATGGTTCCGTGCAGCTTGTGCCTGATGGCCTGTCTGTATCTTCTTATGCCGGACCAACTCACGGTTCAGCTCCCATCCGGTAGCTTCCTCGAAGACGGACTTAACCTGGAAGGGCCGCTGTGAACTCTGCCAGCGACTGCGACCTGCACTCAAAGACAGTTGGGAATGGAAGTGAGGGATCCGGGGAATACCTCGGGCGGAACTGGGCGGTTTGCGCACCGGGCTGTGTCAATCTAGCTTGCGCAATCCACCAGCGAATAACCAGGTCTGGAAACGTACGTTTCTTAAGCGGCAGAGGTAGTTGTCGACCTGACCTCATCTATCCTTGAAACGTTGGCCACCCTTCTTACCAGGCAAACGGCGCCTCGATCCGCGATAAATTTGAACTGAATTACTGTTTACGTCAGGTAGAGGCTGCGCAAGCGATCTCGAATCTGTAACCAGACTGGAGAATAAAGAAATTCGTCCAAATCTAGTAGTAAGGGCGCAAGGTCGACCCACTGGGTAGCACTTCCCAGTGTCCTCGCAGTAAGACATTGGACTTTTACGGGCTGTTAGAGTAGCTTGACTGTGGTTTGTATTGTCCGTATGTTTGTATTGGTTTTTCGTTCACTCAATGGGTGACAGAATGGCTCAAAGTCGTTATAACTCCCTGAGGTGGCAGATTCGCCCGTAGTAAATGACACTCCTTAGACGTGTTGATTGTGCTTGTCAGTGTGTAGAGGAACACGAGAGAGCAGTTGCTATATTTTGTTAAATGTCCATAGCCATAGTGTGTTCATAAAGACCTAGTGTTCGTAATAAGGCTGCTGTTGTGACAGTGATCGGAAAGAACCTTCACTCCCGACTTATTGCACAAATATATCTTCCTAGTATCCATAAATGATACATAAACATTACCTAGCTACTTAAATATTACTGAAAAGTATTGGTATTATTTACAAAATAAATAAATCAGTTGAGGAATTCTTTACAATTGGCTGCGATATGCTTTTCATCTATTTAACATTTAACACTGTTTTGACCGCTTTGACGACGTTAGCGGATGATGGTAAACACAAAGGCTCCAAGCTTTTTGTGTAAGGCATTGGAAGATCAGCACCGGTTACTCTCCAGACGGGGGCGTCCAGCTGGAAAAAGATCTCATTCTCGACCACGCGGGCTACCACTTCTGCTCCAATACCTGAAAACATAAACAAAATTGAATGGCAGACTTGTCGACTACAATCAGCAAACCCGTCATCCCAGGCTGGTATAAAAATATATAAGTTCTTTCAGCCATGGGATTAGCGTAGAAGACTTTGGGACGGCACAAACCTACTGTCCAGCAAAGCCACGAGCCCGCCAGTCCAACGCCTTACGACGAGGCATCTAGTAGGGCCACCTCGCCCCCTGGCTACCAGTTTTGGTAGGACATCTCCATCTAGAATTAACCTTCAGGATACCTCCTTCCTCCCGACTGGTAACATGACCAAAGTCGCTTATGCGGCCTCTACCTGCCGTAATTCAGCGGTGATTCAGTTTGAATCTATCGCGGACTAAAGGCATCTTTTGCCCGGCTTTGAATTCAGGATCAGGTAGCCAATGGTCATTTCAAGAGTGGTTGACGACAGATCAACATCCACCCCTGCTGCTTAGGAGACAGTATATTTCCATAGTCTCCAGACAACTTCAGCAATTAATCAAAGAGGCATCACCGAACGGTGCGCAAACCGTCCAGTAGCACCGGGAGGCAATCCCCCAGGAGAAACTGATCCACCAGCCGTTAGGCCTGAGACGCGAGAGTCTTACCCAGGGTAAGCCTTCCACACGAGGAGGCTTCTGAATAGGAGTTTAATCTTGAGTTGGATTGATCCGAGAACAAGATGGATCTTATGGCTCATGCTGCACCGTTCGCTACCGTACATTTTTGACCTCCCAGAGATTAAAGCCCAATAACAATGGGGCCAATATTATTCTTGGTTTAATCATTGATAATATAGGGTATCAGATTTCTCAATAACTATGAAACGCAACGGTAGACGGCACTCAGTTTTTAACCATTGAGTAATCTCCTGTTAAGTCCAATATTACGGAATTCATGGTATGGCAGTATAGCGGCACAATATAGATAGCAGCCTAATTACACTGTTACGGCAAAATAAATATTAAAGCACACATTGGATTCTGGAGGTTCTGGAGGTCATTGGATTCTGGAGGTTCTGGAGTTACAGATTGGATTCTGGAGGTTGATTCGGTCTCTAAGCAGTATAAATTCCCTGAAAGTCTCGGATGCACAGCCCTCCGTCCAGATATAACTCTTTACTCTCTATCTCGGAAGGTGGCTCTTATTGTAGAATTAACTGTTCCATGGGAATCAAATATCCCAAAAGACCACGAGTACAAATTAAATAAATACCATGATCTTGCAAATGCCGTAACCCGGAACGGCTTCACTGTTCACCTTCACGCGGTGGAAGTTGGCGCTCGTGGCCTGCCAGCTAAATCTCTATTTCACCTCTTTAAAGATCTTGGCCTATCCAAAAAAATAATCAACTCTTTCTTAGAAAAATTATCTAAAACTGCGATTTGCGCATCTCAAATTCTATGGCTTCGAAGGGGGAGTGAATGGGTGGTAAGGTGAACGCTCACATGTGGCAAGACAGCTGTCCTAAACCTACCACAGCCGGTTCGTAAGTCCGGAATCCACTGCTCACCCCCCAGAAGTGTAAAAAAATAGTATTATGATGGGCCCAACTCCGGTCGGTTAATTCCATGGCAGCTCCGTTTGTATTTATTATAGAAAATAGGCCCAATATTTTCACTATTGGAGTACTAGGGTTGTAACTCTATAATTTTTTTTTTCAAAATTAAAATTTATTTTTAATTAATAAGCAAAACATTTATTTGTTTTCTATAATGATCAAATAATTGAATGAATTAACTAGTTTACGAATAAAAATAGGTAAAAACATCAACATTTTAGAGTGCTTTATTGTTCGTTATTATAAATATACTTATTTTTACTTGGACTTGGTAAATATATTACACAGGTCGGTTTTATGTTGTTTTGGGTAGGTTTGGTTATGTTAGGTTGCTATGAACAACGACTCACGAGCCTCGAGCCGAGATAAACGCAAAACGTAACCACTCCTCTCGAGGCGGCACTCGCGACTGACAACATTGCGACAACCGCTTAGATTATTGTAGATCCGTGCGTCTGTGTGAGTGCGTTCGTTTTGAACGTTTGTATGTAGCTTCCATACTGCTTTAGCTATATATTTACTGTGGTTACGGTATCCTATCCTGAGATATAATAATAATAATACAATCGCAAACGAAGTTTTAAATCACAGCTCTTAATATTTAACCCGGTAACTCCCTAACATCCCTTGCGGGACCAACGGCCGACTCCCCCAATTTCCAGGTTATATTTTTTTATATGTCAAATTTCAATGCGATCATTTTGAAGGTGTTGAACTCAGCTTTCAATGGCTTCACCGAACATATCCGGGCCCATTGGCAATAAAGGAGGGTGTCGGACGAGGTGGGACTAGTGAGCGGCCGCTCTGCAGTTCTCCAGCGCGCGTGACGTTTCGGCTCGCTACAAGTCCTCCTCAGCTAGTCTGCGATGACTAGGACGCGGAGAACCACCAGTCCCGCCCTCGGCCTCCCTCTCTCTACCTATCCATATTCTGTAGGATGCCTCCAGTGCCACTTTCGAGGCTCTCTCCATGTATGAGCTCAGCGCCGCTCTTGGCAGGCCTAAATTCTTGAAGAGGCAGTAATTTTTTTTATGATCCGTATAGTGGTTTACAAGTTATGGTCGTTTGTATCAAGGTCGTCGACTCGCGTCGATTTTACGCGTGAAAATGTCGCGGGCAAAAGTGATAGCTGAATTTTTACTTCGCGAGAGGAGGGGTTAAATACTATTTACATAAATATTTCATTTTTTTATCTGGTATTCAGGCTCATTTGGTATACAGGCTACGTAATTATTACACACTTTAACCGCCCTACCTTTGGGTTATTATTCAAAAAGTAGGTAAATCCTTGTTTAAAACAAACCAGTCAAAATATATACCAGTTTTTATATATCGGTTTTAAATAAATTTGTACATATATAATTTTTATATATTTTTAAAAAGTTTTCAATATAATAACATAGCGGTCGTATCACGTACGTTCGTATAGGTAGGGCGGTTAATATTCAGAGAGACTAATAGACATTTGGCCATCTATAATAATAGAATGGTAACACACAATTATATAAAAAATATATAAAAACCCAATAACCCATCTATAATAATATCATTGGTTAAAAACCCAATTATTTAACCAATGATAACAATAATAACAAGTGCCACCTTTTGTATTTTTATATTGACTGATTACATAAGAGAAATAATATAGAGAGATAGAATGCCATCTATTAGTATTATCATTAAAGTGCCTAATTATTAAGTATCGAAACCGGTATACTGAATTAAAAATTAACATCTATTGTAAATAATTTTTAAAATAATAAAAGCTATGATTTAAAAATTCCTTTGTTATAATATTATTGTTTTATTTTGAGACAGGATACCGTGTAGATGTGTTTAGAACGCCATCTTTAAGAGAAGATTAATCAATGTTTGGAACTATAAAAGCCATCAACTCGTTGCGTTTTGTAGTAAAATCTTAGCTGCCAAAATGTAGTATAGCATTGAGCAATTTAATACCCTATATAATCAATGGTACCCGATGTACCCCGGGAACAGGCCTTAAGTCTTGTTGGCTTATATGTAAAGAGATCCAGCTTAGAAAAAAAACTGAAGTAGCTCTCCCATCTACAAAGAAGGTACTCACCACTTGAGGGCCATCCCTGTTCAACAGTAATTAGATGATGAGTTTTAGCTATTGACTGGAAGATTGTCTGGGTATCGAGGGGTCTCAAACTACGAAGGTTGATGACTTCTGCTTCAATTCCTGAAACAGTCAAAGTATGATAATATGTAGGCACAAAGTAATAAATCACGAAAACGTTGCTAAACTGAAATCATACATTATTTATCATGCATTATTATTATTGTTTTACGCAGGTAGCCTAGTAGTAATCTAGGTCAGTCGGGTTTTAACAGTTACTGTTCCTTCATCCACCACAACCGCCAGGTAAACAATGACAAGTAAACAATGATATTGACAATGAAAACAAAGGAGAACCTGTAGAAATATCACAGCCACAACACAATGCAGAAAGGGAAAAGGAAGAAGATGACAGTTATTATGAAAGAAGAGTGGTGACCCCACCCCACCTCTCAAGGAATGGCCCAACATTATTAGGATTACGGGTCCACCTACAGTAGAAGCATCAGGGGAAGCTGAAATGAAAAATCAACCCAGACCCAGTAAGCATGTACACCAGGATTCTCCATAACACCCGACAAAACGAAATTTTAGAAGAACTGGACGAGGACAATTACAATGTATCTGAAGATTCCTCATACTCTAAACAATAAGTGGTGTTATTATGTGCTCGCTGATGGGAGGTATGTAGTGTATTAGTAGTTAGGTTAGATGTCATAAATATGGTAGTCTTAAATATGTCAGTCTTGAATAAACACTTTTGAAATCATGATATAATAGTATTTTAAAGGTCTCAATGAGATCTCCTCGCTAGCGTTTCTACAGTTTTGGCAGATTTAACCTTCAAGAGCCTTTCTCTATAGCTGTGGTGGTGGAATCCTCGTATCATTTCAGTGGCTCTTTTTTGCAGACTCCCAAACTGTCGTCAAAATATGCACTCCATATCCGAAATGCGTAGTCCAGTACTTACTACTAAAGTACGGGCCAAAGGAACGTTCCGATGGGGTAATAAACCGAGCTGTCAACAAGGATGCGGCTAACGTCGATATTGCTTATCGATGAATTACGCTTGCTCGATGAAACAGTGTTATACATCTGCATTTATTATAGTACCGATTGCTATATTTATTAATATTTTCGGTTTAAGTATTATTTTAGAATTAGATTAACTAAATAATGACCTAATTATGTGATGAGAGTAATTAAACGAGTACTTAATAGAGAACTGATTATCATAGCATGGCATATCATAGGTCATTATTAATTTCTAAACAGTCATCAGTAAAATGTTATTGTGGCATTTTGTAATAATGAATCCCACATATTTGGCATTTTGTAATAATTTTGTACGTGGCATTTTGTAATAATGAGTCCCATACTTTATCCCAATGCTGCGCGAATAAAACATAATTACTTGCCTATCAGTTGAGCAATGGAGACCATATTTTCTAACCAGGAGCTATTGAAGTTGAAGGGTGATATTAACATGCAGACTCGGTGCCTTATACATAATATTTTGTCATTTTTTGACGAGCTGAAAAGTGACCCGACAAAAGTTTCGCTGCTCAATCTCAATAATATAATAATCTGATAGATATCTGCGAAGGTTGCAATATGCATCCCTACAAGCAGGTAGTAAAAGGGGCGGGGCCGGCCTAATGATTTATTGCCTAATGAACGTTCCTATGGCTCGTACTATAGCCTCATAGGCTTTCTACTAACCTTATAGGCTTTTTACTAACCTTCTACTAATCTTATAGAAAGAGCTCAGGCGTTGGTATCTTAACCTTAGAAAGCCAGCCATGGGAATGAAACTCACGACGGCATTATTTTCAACCCTCAAGAATTTGTTTGTCGGGGGTGGCAGTGCATGCAAATTTATATATAATGGTGGATTATTCAATTAGGGCAACTTTTACCGCATAATTGCATAAATACGGAGTTCGTCCGCCTGCGAATTCTCACAACAGGAAAACCACCGATCGGTGGTATTGGCATTCCAGCTGTTAAAGGCCTTTAGAACGAGATATAATGTGGTATTGGCTCTTTTCACAATATTGGTTATCTGCTCATTCCACTTTAGGTGACTGGCTAATATGACCTTCTGCGACTTAATTCTACTCCATTTAGCTTATATCCAGTGAGGGTTGTCAGTATTTCAAGTACCTTGAAATTTTACATCGATTGCATGAGAATATTCATCGTAAAAGACAGATTATGGGCCAACAACTCTAGGATTTTGTATCACAACAATGCACCCGCTCACACTTCATTGCTTATTTGTTCATTTGTGACTAAAATCAACACCACAGTACTACAGCAGCTTCCATGTTCACCATATTTAGCTCCCAGTGACTCCTTTTTCTTTCCGAAGATAAAAAAAAACATTGAAAGAACAACGTTTTAACACCACACAAGATAGAACAAAAATTGCAGGAGCAGTTAAACATGATTTTAAAACCGTGTTCCTGAGGTGTTTTTAACAATGGAAACGTCGGTAAATGTGCATGACTTTATTGGATTATTGGATAATGTGGAGGACTTTATTGAATAATATTTTAGATTTTTTTTTTTTTTTTGTAAACAAAAAATGTTGTTTCTTTTTGATCAAGCAATCATAGGACTTCTAGTGATGTAAGAACGACACCTTGATTTTTAAGGAAGTAGAACCCCAGCATTTGCAAAATAAATATCCGTAAGGCTTTCAAGGACTGCATACCTCTCGCAAACACCGGAGGAGAAGTGTAATTATTATAAAGATGCACTACATTCAAACATGCCTTCTTATCTGTGTAATCTCCGCTTTCATCCCATTGCTATCCCACCTATTACTGGCTTATACCTCAGCATTCATCAAGTATCATGTCCAAGTGATTTGCAGTGCAGGTGGCCCGACAGTGCAGGAACTCCATGCCATTGCCCTTGAGACAACTTAAAAATCTGAACAGGTTTTTAAAATCTATAGACTGAATACCCCCCCCCCCCCACCACGTCTTCTTTGCTAGTCCTTAGATCCCATTCCTCCCTTCGATATCGAGATGATATACGTTATTAATTACTGTTTTATTTTCTTTATTATTTTTATTATGTACGTTTATTCATTTATTATAGTACAGAATAAAAATTACTCTTTTTATATATTAATTTGCCCACATAAACATTTAGTCACAATAACCTTGGCGGTATGCTTGAAAGATATTACCACTTAACAATATGCCCACCATGTTGTGCTCTATTGTATGTGCAATAAAGTTTCTCAAACAAACTTTTGGCAAAATTTCAAATATACGTTATTCACACATCAAGTTCAAAATATCAAAATAATAATTACCTGCTCCTGCCAGTTCCTCAGCGGCGCCTAAGGCAGTTTCAACAGCCTTTCCATAACTTACGATAGATACGTGTTTTCCTACTCTTTCTATTTTAGCTTTTCCTGTAAATGATAAACAAAATACAAGTTAAGAGCCAACCAAATATCTATAAATAGTTAAAAATGGAATATTTATCATACAAAACCTTGACTAGCGTTGGGTTTTTGTATGCGACAATTATAATAATAATAACTATAATAATGCTACGTCCTAAGCTTTTCCATCTCCAAGCTCTCCTGGCTTCTTTGCTAACTTCCTCCGCGAGAAGATGAACAGTGAAGTTGTTTCGGGTGAAAGAATTTGCGAGATCATGATATTTGTTAAATTTGTACTTGTGGTGTTTTCGGAGACAGGCAGTAAAAAGTTATATGATGAAGATGATGATGATGATGATATCTGAAGGGAGGGCTTTGTATTAGAGACTTCTAATAAATAAAATACAAACGGAGCTGTCATGGAATTCACCGACCAAAAATCGGGCCCATCATATATGATTATTACACTTCTGGGAGGTGAACGGTGGATTCCGGACTAACGACCGGCTGTGGTAGGTTTAGGACAGCTATCTTGCCACATGTGAGCGTTCACCTTACCACCCATTCACTCCCCATTCGAAGCCATAGAATTTGAGATGCAGAAATCGCAGTTTTAGATAATTTTTCTAGAAAGGAGTTGATTATTTTCCTGGAGAGACCAAGATCTTTAAAAAGGTGAAACAAAGATTTAGCTGGCAGGCCACGAGCGCCTACTTCCACTGCGTGAAGGTGAACAGTGAAGCCGTTCCGGGTGACGGCATCTGCGAGATCATGGTATTTATTTAATTTGAACTGGTCGTCTTTTGGGATATTTGATTCCCATTCCCATTCCAATTGGTACTACTGAGAGACCGAATTGACCTCCAGAATTCAATCTGAAGCTTTCTCAATTATTGAGAAAGGTTTTGTAGTGGAATGTTTTTTTGCCTTTAGAGCCATCATGCACAAACTGTATTGGGGGTTTGGAGAGTACTGTCAGACCCTTGTTGGTACAAGCTACTGAGAGGCTAATTACCTCACGAATAACAGCAAAAACTTAATTACTGTCATGGCGAAACGTGTACCATCCTTTATCTAAGGGTGCCTTGCAGCCAGCTGGAATATGTGGGCATGAAGTCTGAAAGTGTACACTGAAAGGCATTTATAATGAAACAATGTTTATAAATAGGATAGAAAACGAATTTACCGCGTGAAATTTGTAGCACCCGACGTTTCGGTGACGTTGCAGCCGCCGTTGTCCAGGGTAGACTAAAGAGCTGTCAATCCGTTGTTTGCGGGTAGGCCGCGTACCGCTTACGCCACTGCGTAGATTATAACGGTGGTGGGGGGCCGGGCTCGGAGCGCGGGAATTTTGAAAATCCGTCTTGCACACAACACTCACTGTATCCTGTTTTACGTCTTTGGGTTTGGCGTTCGGCGGCGGGAACATTTTAAGAAGAGGGTTCCACGTAGAAGAGAGTTTGTAACCGTCGTCTCTGTTAAAGTTCGGGGTTCTTCTTATTTCAATGGCTTCCCGGATCATGCGAGGAAAGTAGAATTGTTCTTTGGAAACGTCGGGTGCTACAAACGTCGGGTGCTACAAATTTCACGCGGTAAATTCGTTTTCTATCCTATTTATAATGTCAAACAACCGCGATAGTCTTCGATTTTATGAAACAATGTTTATTCTGAATTTACATGTTGTCTCAAAAAGACTGAAATATTGTGAATAGAAATAAATAATGTATATTGTCATTATCTATCTAAGTCTCATTTATGCTGTCTTATGATGCTATATAACTGCCGATGTCAGGAAGAGAAGAGAAAGTAAAAAAGTGTCACTTTCGAGGCTCTCTCCATGTATGAGCTCAGCGCCGCTCTTGGCAGGCCTAAATTCTTGAAGAGGCAGTAATTTTTTTTATGATCCGTATAGTGGTTTACAAGTTATGGTCGTTTGTATCAAGGTCGTCGACTCGCGTCGATTTTGTGTCGCGCATCGGCTATATCGCGACACTTGTATAATTTTTTGTTTGTGAAGTTGTCTATAACAATTATGACTTTATTGCATGAAAATACTATTATGAATTGTTGATGTATTTGTTTGTATAGTTTGTTGTTGTCTCTGGGCTATGTTTATATATTTTTTTAAATATTATAAATTATTCCCCTTTATTATTTACCATGAACTTGAGGTATTTTGCTCTACCTGACCATGGTTTACAATTTCTTAGTTTAGGGCACCCACATTTAGCATTAATCCATACATTAGTATTTTATTAAATCTATATAGCTTGGCAAAAATAGCTATATTGTTATATAAAAATTAGCACCCACTGCGTTGCGTCCTTATATATTTTTGTCTCCTTTTTTTATTGCCGTATATCTTCTAGGTATCACATACTGCGATTATTGTGGCTCTTAAATGTTTTCGTCTCTGCCGTTCCTTTCATTAACTTGAATAAACTTGAATGGTATGTGTCCGATGGAATATTTATAATCATGGGTGCTGGTACATTATCATGCTAGCAAGTCTTGCTAGCAAGTCTTACTATGCTCTTCAATCTGCGGAAAGGCTGGTTTTTATCAGCTTTGAAGCTAGTTGATTATTTATTTTCGGTAGTATATCATTTTAGTTTTTATTTCCTCCTTCGATATTCGGATTTTGAGGTCATGATCGCAAATGCCGTCACCCGGAACGGCTTCACTGTTCACCTTCACGCGGTGGAAGTAGGCGCTCGTGGCCTGCCAGCTAAATCTTTGTTTCACCTTTTTAAAGATCTTGGTAATAATTATATATGCTAATTATATATTTTTGGTCGGTGAATTCCATGGCAGCTCCGCTTGTATTTTATTCAGGGGTTCCCAAACTTATTCGTCACGTCCCTCCTGCTGCCAAAAGAAAATGCTTAAACGCCCCCCCCCACTCAGGAGCCTGCGCCGCCCTTGAAAATCACTGATGTAGACGGTCGTGGTGACATACCACCATGCATTAACTATAATTCTCAGCATCTTGCTTTGGAACTGCTAAAAGGTCTCTACTTTTAAATTGGCCGCTGTGCCTCACAGCTGTAGTAACCATGGGTCCAAATGGGCTTCAGGATGCATTTGTACGCTGCCATTTTATTTTCTAGCGTGAGTTGTGAGTAGTTTTCTGAGCTGTTGACTTAGCGCATTCCTTTTTGTGAATTTATGCTTCCTCCATGTAAGGCATCCATATAGGTACAGTCCGAGGTATTTAGCGTCAATCACTTGTGGTATTTGGGTGCTGTTTAATTTTGCACTTACACCGATTTGGTCTAATTCTCACCTCAAAACTTCGTCAAAATTACATTATCTTTTGACTGCCATAGATAGAAAATTATCTATAAAGTGAAGTGACCAACGAATTTGATGGGTTTGAGCTAGTCTTAATTTTATTCCTATAATATTATTGTTTACTACCTACCTATTGGTAACACAAAGTCTGGACTAAGAGCCTCATCGCTCATGGGATAAAGGACTCCGTACAGCATCTCATTTTCCAGAAATACCACAGGGTCTGGATCTCGGATGGCAGCCTTCAATAGACCTGGAATTAATAATACAAAATAACTTTATAATAAAATGAGATAATTTTTTATTTTTCTACGCTTATTGAAACCTTTCATACCCTTAGCATCCTCGGAATTGTATGGCGCTATCACCTTCATACCAGGACAGTGCGAGTACCACGCAGCGAAGCACTGCGAATGCTGCGCTGCCACGCCGGAAGCGGCTCCGTTTGGACCCCGGAATACGATAGGAACATTTACTCTCCCAGCAGACATGTAGAAAGTTTTTGCTGCCGAGTTAACAATCTGAAAAAATAATGAAAATATAATAAATAATAAATATAATACAGTCATAGAGCACGAGACGCTTAACCCTTAGAGAGCCAGCCATGGAAATGAAACTCACGATGGCATGTTTTTCAAATTTTGATAATTTACTTGTAGGGGGTGGTAGTGCAGGCATACTAATTTACAACGGTGGCTTATTCTATGAAGGCAACTTTTACAGCATATAATTGCATATATACAGAGATCGACCGCCTGCAAATTGTCACAACAGTAAAACCACCAATCGGTGGTATTGGCATTCCAGTGGTTAATGTAATTCATAATTCTGACATTTATTTGCCAACATCAATCAGCAATATCGTTTTATCTCATGGAATTAGTTTGACAGTTCTTGCAGGGTCGTCAACTTAATTAACCAAGTCAAAAGAAGAGCGATCTGCCAACATTAAAAGAATTAATAAGATCATATCAAATTTAGGCATTTAATTTCCATTTAACTAAACTAGCTGTGCCCGCGGTTTCACGCGCCGTTTAATTTAAAAGAAATTGGATTATTTATAAATAATTAGAGTTAATATATATATAAATAAGTACATCGTTATAGACAATATTTTTAATCATATTTTCGTGTGGTTTCGGCAAAAACCAGTATATTAGTATATACTGGTTTTCGCCGCAACCTGATCTGGAAAAGACATGCACAGTTCGGCTCTTCTCGGTAATGCTCGGTTCTTATCAGGCAGGTCGCCTTCGGCCCCCAACCTACCAACCCCCAAGCAAATGTCATTAACTATTACTTCGTTTTCACTTAGCATTCTTTTTTGTTCGGCTCCTAAGGGTCAGAACATGATGTTAAATAACCTACAACCTTCCTGAAGAATTGGGCTATCAGATGCCAAAAGAATTTTTCAAATCCGACTGGTGGTTCCAGAAACTAGCGCGCTCAAACAAAAAAACAAACTCTTCAACTTTGGTATTAGTATAGAATTATAGATAGATGATGATAAAAATAAGCTACTATAATTATATACGAGGGGTTGAAGAAAATACTAAATAAATAAGTGTGCATCGCTATTGTGCAAAACTTTATGTTCGATTAAGAGTTATACTTTTATCATTATGAATGTCTCCGTAGAACAATTCTGTTGACAAAGACATTGCCGATGATACAACATTGAAAAAGGACGGCAATACATCCACCATAGTAGATTTTAGTGGGGTTTGCAAATTTAAAAAACCATTTATGATTAATCAAATCAGTACCTGGTCAATGGCTTGCATGGCAAAGTTAAATGTCATAAACTCGCAGACTGGCCTTAAACCGGCCATAGCTGCGCCGACAGAGATTCCGGCGATGCCCATTTCTGTGATCGGGGTATCAATAACTCGTTTGTCACCGTATTTCTTCCAGAGGCCCCTGAAAATAAGTTTACAAAATGTTGTCACTCTCAGTTAATGAAAACTGGGAAATCATATCTAAAATGGTAAATTTTAACTATAATCTACGCAGTGGAATTTGTGGATTCGGTTAAATTTGTCAACTCACTTCTAGATGACAAGATATCCTGGAATCTAAATATATTGGAATCATATCGAATCCAAGCTGTCAACAGCCTGTTGTGCTTTATCTCGAGTCGGGAACTTCATACCATGACTTAATTTTTGAGAACCTTTATTAGCAAAAAAGATGCTCTGCTGATTTTCTTTGTGTGCTATTAGATGCTTCCGAATTTTGTTGATGTAATACGGCGTTTAGACAAGATCAGTACCGCTGGCGCGGGTGGCGGAAGGAGCAGAATATAGCAGGAATTAGAATGAATAAATAAATGAAAAACTCTTTATTGCACAATTAAAAGAAGGTACAATGGCGGACTTATTGCTACATAACAATATCTTCCAGTCAACCAACATGCTGATGTGAATAGAAGGGTAAGCGAAAGTTAAAGAAAGTACAATAAGATACAATAAAATATAAAATGAAATTTTAAATTATAGCAAATATTATGCATTGTATGCGTATCTAAAGCCAAAATCATATAAATAAATTATTTTTTATATATACCTACATATATAAACAAATCCATATATACATACGTATATTAAACTGTAAATTAAACTGCCAAAACAAGGTAAGGAAAGGGAAGGAATAACGGAAAGGTTAGAATTTATAGTTCATATTTATTGTGAAAGGAAGTGCTTTTTCAATGATTGCTTAAAGGTGGACAGCGAGCTAGCGCCTCTAATTGTTGGAGGAAGCTTCAGTCGACTTTTGTGGGTAATAGGAGTAGTTGCCTGGGGTTTTGCAAGAAAAAGTTGTTGATTTATTGACGCTACAAATCACTAAATTCAGCGATTATGGCCTCGTATTCCCATAGATCTTGAAGGTTTCGCAGGTGATCCGAATTTTGTGAGTGGTTAACACCGATTTGACAGTTAAACACTTGTTAGAAAAAATAATTTTAAAGAGCTAGTGAATGTCAATGTTGACAGTCCAGTAGAGTTGTACTTACGTGAAATATTGTAGACGGTCATTCGTGACATACCATGGTGCATCAACTATTATTCTCGTTAAGTTATCCTAAGTGCAACATGGTCAACTGGAGCTGTCAACTAAGTGGGCGAACCCGTCACCTCAGGAAGTTTTAAGAATATTAGATCGTTTTATCTCCTGTGAGGTGAGCGTGGAAGACTTGGGACGAAAACAGTCCACTGACTAGTTACGCCACTCGCCCATAAGAAGCAAACGCCTTACCGCGAGATAACCAGGTTAATCACCCAGCGGGCCGACACTTGCGCCCTTATTTCCAGTTGCAACCAGATTACTCCGGTCTCCTGACTGGTTATAAGTTCGAAGTCCCTTGCACGGTTCTCTCCCTTACACAGTGGTGATACGGTGTCTACCGAATCTATCGCGGACAACGGCACCCTTTGCCTGGCTGTTCACCCGGTTTTGGGTAGCCGACTGGTCGTTACAAAAGCAGTTGCCGTAAGGTTAACAACTACCCGCTCTATAGGAAACAGTACTGTTTTCAGACTCCCTCGGCTATTAGTCGGAATGCACAATTGATTGGTTGACGCCGCACGGTGCGCAGACTGTCCAGGAGCGCCCGAAGATTGATTCCTATGGGGAAACTGGCTCGCAGGCCGGAGTCCTACCTGGGCTCACACTTCCGCGTGGAGGCTACAACATGGGTCTTAGTGGCCGAACTGCAACTGGGCCCATTAGCTCAAAATGCACAGCAAATGCAAAAAACGCAAAATGCCAAATGGTCAGTGTGAAAAATTAGCAAATAATAGCTTAGGTCCTAATATCAACACCTGTGCGATCCTATCATAAAATAACGTAGAATACACGATTGCGTCGCTACAGACGAATGTGTATTGCATAAGAGCGACTTCGCAAGCTCGAGTTTGTTTTCCTAACCTCAAACTAACCTGGAAACCTTGTAAGCGCCGTCGTATTGAGCGACCTCCTCGCCCATGATAAACACCCGCTCGTCCCGCTCCATCTCCTCGTCCAGAGCCGCGTTGAGAGCATCTCGAACGGTCACCTGCTTCGAAGCGAGCGCTCTGGAAGTCGTGAACGATCGCGCCAGGCCCCTTGCGGCCGTCGCGCCGCTCACGGTCAGAAAAAACATGTTCTCAGGTACAGATTCACTTATTCACACACGCGTAGCGCGATCTTTGATTGATTTGATATTGAATCTTGAAAGAACGCAGATGAAGGTGACCGGAGGTCGTCGTCAACGGTGAACCCGTTCCGTCAGTTTGACACATTGACAGATCATCTGATTTTAATTTGTAGTGGTGGACGCCTCGTCGGCGGGCGGAATCGCTCCTAAAAGAATCCATTATACTAGGTTTACACTCACTCGCTTAATAGTGCTACTTGTCATTTGTACGAATACCTTGCGTGTAAACATGCTGATTCAGCATGTTAGTGCTTAGTATTAGTGATACTGCCAGTGCAAGAGCACAGAAGCCGAGCCTATTTACTAAGCGACAAGCGACTACCCCCACCACAAATTACTAAGCACTTTTTGCTTGCTGACAAGTGTCAAAACGGCCGTGTCGTGTTTAGTGACAAATCGAAATGGCAAGTGACACACGTTTCTCTCTTTTTAAGTGACAATCGCTGTTTATTCTGTGATTATGGCGACAGAAAAGTAGAATTCCGAAACAGCTACAAAAATCATCTAGGAATTTAAATCGTATTGAAAATAAGGCAGCGGTGATGATCCATTTTGAACGGGTTTCGTGCTACTAACACATTTCTGATAATACTAAAGTGTAAACGGTTACTTCTCACGTTCTAGCGACAAGTACCACTACGTGAAAAGTACCGTATACTAAGCCCATCGTGTAAACCTAGCGTTAAAACGTACTAACAAAATGCGTTATAAAAGTACCTACCCTAACAATCATTGCCCAATCAATCTTGGTTATTGAAAGGATTAAAAAAGTCTGCCAAACATCTGCGCTTTCTTCGATACCTTCGCAAATTTGAATGCAATAAATATATTTCAGGATACATAGCGTACGAAACAATATATAGTCGAGTGATAAGAATGCTAAAGCCGGGTCTCCTGCGAATGTTTTTTCGAAACATTAAAACATCGAAACAAAGGGGCGTGGCCATACACATTTGTGCATGAGTAATGTTTTTTGTTTACCGTGGCACTTGGAAAACATTCCCCGCGCGGGTAGAGGGGAAGGTTTTGTTTCATTTTCAACCGCTGCGCGCATGCGCAGAACTGTCACTCGACACGGTTTTTTAGGTTACATTGTATTGTGATCACTTCATGGTAAGAAGTTAACCAATATTAATCCATTGATTCGTGGTGTTTTTTCTCCCTGATACTCTTTGAAAATCCCCAATTCTTATGGGGTAGATGATATTACTATCGAAACAGTAAAACGTGCATTGCCTGTAATAGCCGACGTACCTACTAGCTAACTTATTTAATATTTCTCTGAGAGATTATGTTTTCCCGGAGCCATTGAAAATTACAAAGTTCATTCCATTATATAAATAAGGCCCAAAAACTGATATTACAAACTACAGACCAATCAGTAGCTTTACTGTCAGTTTTTTTTTCAAAAATTATTGAGAAAATAGTTTATTTCAGGTTAGTGAACTATCTAGAAAATAAATACATAATAACACAAAGTTAATTTGGTTTTAGGAGAAAAAGAGGGACAATAAATGCACTGCATAATATGTTATCAACAATGTACAGTAACGTTGACGCGAAACTTTGTTCAGGCACGGTCTTCTGCGATCTCTTAAAAACATATGGTGAATCACAATATGTTGCTTATTAAACTCGACAAATACGGCATCCGAGGGAACAATATTAAGTGGTTCTTCAGTTACCTATCAAATAGGAAACGAGTATGACAACTTAGTAACTACGAAGGCAAAATATTAAATAATGTAATGTCCAACGAGTGTGAACTGTGAAGTGAAGTGCGAAGTTCCACAAGAGAATGTTCTGGGACCAACCCTTTTCCTTTTACATTTAAATGACCTCCCAACTGGCTCAACACATTCCAAAGTCACATTATTTGCGGATGACACCAGCATAAACTATGCATATTCTAATATTGACCTAGTTGCCACACCGTTAAATGCTGAATTGGTTTCACTAAATGCATGGTTTGAGAAAAACAAGTTATCCCTCAACACGTCCAAGGGCCATTCGAATTTTAAGTAATCTGGGTCAGGTAGAAACCTGCCGTGGTCATTTCAGAAGGCTTAAAGCCCACCTTTCCATCTTTTTAAATTGGTTATAAAAACATAGCTAAGATGCCGATAAAATCAGAAGCCTATAAACATTTTACCAGAGGGAGAAATATTCTGATTCTTCGGCGTCCAAAACTAGAACTTTTTATAAGGATCCGTAATACGTCGGAATGTTTTGATGCAACAACTTACTCCTTAGTATCAAAATATAATATGTCGGGCAGGAAAGTGCCCAAATTTAAGAAAAAGCTCAAAATATGTCTCATTTAAAGAGTACGTTATTAACGATCTCTTGAAACTGTTTGCATATTGACTATTTCTATTTCTATAAAAGGGAAACAATCGATTTTCTATTTGACAAAAAAATATTGACTTTCTATTACTTCCTTACGAGTAAGCATTTTTCTTTTAATTAATAATACAATGAAGAATTTAATCATATCACAATATCCCAACTGTAAATGTAATACAACTATGCATTTAAAACTACGTTTTTAGACATTTTTACAACTACGTTTTTAAGACAATAAATGGTTTGATTTGATCAAATCAAATCAAATTGTTCCCAAAACCTTATACATAGTTGTTTAGACATTACCTGTAAGTAGTACTAGTACTAAGTAGTACTAAAGTACTAGTACTAAGTAGTACTAAAGTACTAGTCGCCTGTAGTACATGTATGTAAACGTTTTGTTTAAATATATGAACATAGATAAATGTGAAGATTGATTAAATTCAATATCGAGTTATTTCGTGGCCAACTAACGTCAGCTACGGTTATTTGCGCATTTTAAACTTTCAAATTAATTTTTTTCAACATTTTTGCAATTATTGGGATTTCTTATTATACCGACGACACAGTAGTGCCGACGATATTGGGGACTTTTTTTCTTCTTTTTTCTTTTTGGCAATATATGGGGACTTGTAAACAAAGGTTAGGTGGCGCTAGCAGTGGTGTCCCAAGGTGTGTGTGTGTGTGTGTGTGTGTGTGTGTGCGAGCGAGGGTGCCTGCGTGTGTGTATTTTATTTGAAAAAAAAACATTACTTATCTGCACAGTTTAGGTATCACGTGTGACATCATATCTGAACGATAAACTGAGCAAACTACACAGTTCTGTCAAATTTTACGCAGCTTTTGGCCTGCGCTTTGAAGCTGCGCAGTGGAACAGTACGCACAGTCATTTTAGTCGTGTCCTCGTTTCTAGCCACGCGCTTGAGCTGTTCAACGTGTTCCCGTTATTATACTTAAAAAAAAAAGAACTACTGTTGGCTTTCATAAACTTGTATAGAAGTCTCCATTATATCTGAACGATAAACTGAGCAAACTACACAGTTCTGTCAAATTTTACGCAGCTTTTGGCCTGCGCTTTGAAGCTGCGCACTGGAACAGTTCGCACAGTCATTTTAGTCGTGTCCTCGTTTCTAGCCACGCGCTTGAGCTGTTCAACGTGTTCCCGTTATTATATTTAAAAAAAGAACTACTGTTGGCTTTCATAAACTTGTATAGAAGTCTCCCCGAATTGTGGGTCATAGAACGTTCTTGAACATGGACATAGTAAGTAGGTACAGCCCGTGACTATACCTCACGAAAAAACTGAGCAAACTGAAAACAAAACTAAGCGAAAAACTGAGGTAGCCTCCACACGTTCAGTTCAGAGAATCGCAGTTTCTACTCAGATTTTTACACGGATAAACTTCGCAGATAATCCGACCGTTGTGTCCCTTTTAGAAAAACTACCTAAGTGTATATTCTTAAAACAAATGGCGTGCTCAACTTGTCTATGGCCCATGTAAATCAAATGGACCTTAGATAAATTTAACACGTTATTTTTTCAAGAATCAGCTGTTACTTTCTGATTGGGCATATTATACCAAACAGTAAGTTTACTCTCGAGCTACAGGGCATTGCAGGAAGAGGGTGCGAGTAATGTGGGCAGAGGGGTACGTCTCGACGAACGCCTTTAGTTAGCGTTACGCGCAGGTAAAGGCTGGCGATTTTTCGAACGTTTGCAAAAGCAACCGTAACATCTGGTGGCCATATTCGATCCCTTACGACTCGTGATGTATTTCGCTTCGATTTCAATTTTGTAACTGGTATACTGTGGATTGGGTGACAATCCAAAATTTAAGAAACGTCCGCCTTCACCAATGAGGTCGCTTCCTGTAACACCGCTAGGAGCGTAGGCTAATGAAAAGGGGCAAATCGAACGTACCTTTAAATGTCAAATACACTTCGTTGTCAAATAGACACTTTTTCTTTTATTCGAGATATTTGAGAAATTACGGCAAAATGACCCGCTGTGCTGCTATAAATTGTAATAAAGAGGGTGTTCACACGTTCCCTAAAGATCCGAGTAGGAGAAAACGCTGGGAAACAGCCATAAAACGTGAAAACTTTAAAGCGGGTAAACATTCGAGGTTATGCAGAAGTCATTTCAAAGACACTGATTATGCATCTGCGGGCACGTATACAGGTATACTTTTATATTTAATTTAGCTCTATTTGCAACCTCATGCTTGGTGTCGTTAAAAGATCTTCATTTTAGGAGAGGGGCCAATGCTACATGCATTGGCCCCTGTTTGGTATCCCTGTTGTCAACTTGTGAACCAGAGAGAGAAGGTAACCTGCTGAGTGAAGTGACTCTTTAGCACGCCATTCTTCTCGGGATTCAGCATGCTCTCATCCACAAATGACCTCCTGTAAGAAGGAAGGTCTTTTTCCATCCAGGATCAGAAGTTCCATAGCATAAGCAAGTCGTCTGATTTGGCATTAAATTTGGGTTATGGTTTTTAATTTAAAAAATAAACGCTTAACCTTCCCCATCGCTGAGCGCTTTCCGGGAGCGAATTTCCCCTCCCGCTCGCTGCCCATCACCTATTGCCCTAAGTGGAGCTTGTTGGTACATTGGTGGTTTTTATTACACCGTTTTTTTTTGTTGATAAACCAGTTGATAGGAATTGCTACTCTTGGTTATGTCAACATTAACAAAAAATACAACATAATATGTAAATATATACATAAATTATTAGGTATAATGTATGAACGTTGAACATCCAAGGGCAGATTTTCTAAGTTATATAGAGGAAACAAAATTTTCCAATATTTTCTATCAAAATTCTTACATAAACTCGTAGATTTTTCATATGGACAATAGTATTAATAATCAAACATATTTATTGAATTATTTCACAAATTATCATATGGGGATTTTTTAAAAAGAAAAATACAAATACAAACAAAACAGTAATAATAATAATAGTCAATAGCCAATAGTCAGGAAAAGTAATCACAATTGTATAGGTAATAGTCAATAAAAAAAGAATAAAAAATAAAAATAGTCAAGAAAGTCAACAGAGCTGCGAAAAATCAATATTGTCAAAATCCCCAATGCTATAAGGTTTTTAACCCGGTAACTCCCTAACATCCCTTGCGGGACCAACCGCCGACTCCCCCAATTTCCAGGTTATAATTTTTTATATGTCAAATTTCAATGCGATCATTTTACAGTAATTTTTTTTATGATCCGTATAGTGGTTTACAAGTTATGGTCATTTGTATCAAGGTCATCGACTCGCGTCGATTTTACGCGCGAAAATGTCGCGGGCAAAAGTGATAGCTGAATTTTTACTTAGCGAGAGGAGGGGTTAATCAAAATACACTGTACCATCTTCTTGCCTGGGCCTCCCCAAGGCCCCTGATGTATAATGTTTATTGTATTGTAGAATAATTAGGATTGATAGAGTAAGCTATTTCAAACCTTACTCAGTCAAAATGATGCAAGTACTCTTTCTTTCGCGTATTGTGCGAATGAATATTTGAGGTAGTTGAAGTAGTCGCGATATTTTTTCTCGTATACATGGTGTTTTGGTCTATATACGCGGCATACAAAATCATGATACCAGATTCGATGAAACACTGTTTGCAAGATGTTAGCGAAGATATTGAGAACAGATTATAAATACAAACGGAGCTGCCATGGAATTCACCGACCGGAGTCGGGCCCATCATAATACTATTTTTTTTACACTTCTGGGGGGTGATCAGTGGATTCCGGACTTACGAACCGGCTGTGGTAGGTTTAGGACGGCTGTCTTGCCACATGTGAGCGTTCACCTTGCCACCCATTCACTCCCCCTTCGAAGCCATAGAATTTGAGATGCGCAAATCACAGTTTTAGATAATTTTTCTAAGAAAGCTAATTTTTCTAATTGCTCGTGTTTGTAAGCGTAATATTTTGATAACATTTGCTGTTCCCCAGAACATGAGGCCATAACTTATTAGTGAATGGAAATAGGCAAAGTAGACAGATTTGGAAGCTTCAAAGCCACTTAACAATTTGATTTTTTTTATGGCAAATGTGGCGCTACGTAATTTTTTGCTCAGTTCTTCTAGGGGAGTTGACCATTGAAGATTGCTATCAATATGGATGCCTAATTTTTTTGTGTGATCAACATTTTATAATACATTATCACCATAGTGAATATTGACGAATATTATTTTGGGACGGCCGAAGAAAGAAATTTATGGAGTTTGATTTAGATGGTGTGCTAGCGGCGCAAAAGAGAATTGCAAGTGAGTCTTCTATTTCATCATCATCTTCAGAAATAGACGATACACCAACTTTTGCCAATATTCCCCCGACAAAAGTGTTTTCTAAAGCAACAAATAATTTTTTTGAGACTCCTGGACCTAGACGGGCGCCTTCTCCCGATGCCACACCTGAATTAGAGTGTTTTATTTGACACCATTATTTTTCCTTTAAAATAATTTAAAAATGTATAGCAATTTTCATATATATTCACAAAAATTGCTTAGCACTAAAACGGTTAAGAGACTATTGATTTAATTGGAACCAAGTACCAAGCTTTTCCATGGTAACATCTATTCGCTTAACTAGGTGTTTATGATTTGCATCGCTGAAAATTATAGAGGTATCATCTGCGTACAGTACAATTTCATCGTTATCAGATAACCCGCAATCTGGTACATCATTGATGTATACAAGAAAAAGAAAAGGCCCCAGAATGGAACCTTGCAGTACTCCTATAGTGATTTTTTTGGGGATAGCTCAAGCTATTTTGGACTTTAGTGACTTACGTCCGTCCTTGTAAGTAGGATTGTATTAGGCTTAGAACTTTATCTCTAATGCCGTAGTGCTTGAGCTTCTGAAGCAAGATAAGGTGATCGATGCAGTCGAAGGCCTTGGATAGGTCACAAAATATGCCACAAGTTTTATTCGACTTATCGAGGCTAGATAATAGTTTTACCATAAGATCTTCAATCGCATCTATGGTGGATAGTGGACTTTCGGAACCTGAATTGCTTTGGCGCAAGGATGTTGTGTTGGTCAAAAAATGTACCTAGCCTCTGAAGGATTAATTTTTCAAAGATGGCAAAAGTGGTATCGGCCGGTAGTTGTTGTGTCCTCCTGGGGTCCCTTTTTATGGATAGGAATCACTTATGCCATCTTCATTTTAGTTGGAAAAATTCCAGAGCCAATACATTTATTGAATAAAGAAGCCAAATAATCGGCCACCGGAACAATACTGCTCTTCATTATTCTTGTCGAAATAGACCAGAGGTCGGTAGAGTCTTTGATTTTGATAGATTTACCTATTTTAATAATTTCTTGTGGCGTCGTAGATAAACATAAAAAAATTGCACTATTTCTATTGCAATAGCTTGAAGGTCAGAAGAAGTTTGGGTCGTCTCAAATAAGCTAATATTGTATACTTTTCGAATGCTGAATTGGTCGTTGAAGAACACTGTCGTATGAATATTATGGTCGATCATAATAAAGTTTCGACTATGTCTAAATCTATCTAAAATTATATTACACTTTGCAGGGTTATTTATCAGTTTATCTTAAAAAAAACTTAGGTGCACAATTTATGTACATTGTTTTAAATATATATGTCTATTGTATTTTAACATTGAACTTTATTTCCAAAAATTCTTTAATATTTGTTGTTATTTTTTGTTTTGACAATGCATTCTGTTTATATGATTGTTTATTATAATATTAAATTGTATATTACTTACCATATATTTAATTTTTTCACCATTTATTTATTTATTATACCATATATTTTGTTTACTTTTTCATAACTTTCTTTTCTCTTTTTTCAAGTTTAGAGTCTATTCTATTTGTCCTACTTTATTTAATGGAATTTTATGTTTAATTTTAATACCTATTTTATAATGGAATTAAGATAGATTTTTTTGAGAAGGAAGCACTTTTTATTGCAACGTTTAAATAATTTAATGTATCAGTAGAGTCCTGTCTAACCTAGAACGGGTTAGTCCTAGTTGGGTTATAGAATCGAATAAACCCGAGGATAAGGTTTGCCATTTAGTTCCTGTTATTTGTGTAGCCAAAATCAATGTTTTATAAAAAAATATTGCTAAATAAATAAATAAAATAATTTATTATTGTTTCAGATTCTCAAATGAAAATGTTTTTAAAAAAAACTGCCGTACCTACAATTTTTCAATGGAGTGAACCTGCTGCTCTTGCAGTCCACAGAGAAATGAATAGAGCAAGAAATCATAAAGCAAAAGCAGTGTCAAACGAACCAGTCAAGAACGATCACGATTATTGCCACGAGGTAGTGAAGAATGACCATGATTATTGCCATGAGATGATTGATGAGCAGACCGTTGAGATACCACCACCGACCAACTCCCAAAATCGACCTAAAATGTGTTCGGTCACTACGCAAACATTTCATAAACTAACCGGTGTTAGGACCATCAATATTCTGCCAAACATTCTGCCATCAAGAAGTTTCCACAATAAACCAGAAACGTCTTCAGTTAGTACACAAACAGTACATGCACCTGGGTGGTTTTACGTTGAAGATTTTAAGATCGATCCAGAGGGAATATTTTTCTATACAGGATTAAAAACGTATGAACAATTTCAAATAGTTTTTCGCACCTTATGCCCCATGGTTTACGATCTGCAATATTACCACAGCCAGGTATTGAACTTAAGCATGGAAAATCAATTATTTCTTACCTTAATGAAACTGAGAAGATCTACTACACTTTATGAACTATCTAAAATATTCGGCATTAGTAAATCAACAATTTCTAATCTTTTTATTACTTGGATCAATTTTATGTATCAGGTATGGTCAGAAATTTGGCCAGACAGAGATAGGCTCGATACGCCGGAACAATTCGAGAAACCCGATAGCCCAGTAGCTCATCGATATATATTTAATCCTTCTAAAAACCGGCTGGCATCCAGTGGATCAACGAGCGATCGGCAGACCATCGAGAGGTGTGATCCGTTAAACATATGTGAAGCTATAGTGGATGATATAGACGCGCCAAAGGACATTCAAGTGAATATACCCCCATTTTATGAAGAAATATCTCAACTGACAGGACTGACTTCAACAAAGGACTGTGAGTTAACTAGTAAGCGAGTTCACAAAGCCTATAAAATATTTAAAAATGAACTCCATCGTAATTATGTGCCGTTAACATCAAAAATATACTACATATGTACAATGTTGTGCAATTTTAGTATAATTTTAAAGACAGAATGATAAAATATATGTACCTAATCATGTTTATTTCCAATAAATCATATGGACAGGTGTGGTTTTTAAAATTTCTATAAGCATATTTTATAATAAATCAAGAAAGTAGGTACAGTTAAACCTCGCTTATCCGACGTAATAAGGACCAAGGATAACCTTTAACCCGTTGAGTATGAATCAACCAAATCTGGTCGCGAAACAATTATCCGTTGAGTACGAGTCGACCAAATCTGGTCGCGCGTTTTTTTCACTTTGACGTTCTCATATTTATTCATAATTATCTAATTGTTTTACAAAATGATATTTCAATATTCTATATTCGAAATTTCAATGCAATCATTGTGCAGTTATTCTTTTTATGATTGGTGTAGTAGTTTCGTAGTTATAGTACTTTAAGTCGATGTCGCCGAAAATCTTGCAAAAGAGACAGATGCATCCATGAAAATACCCATTTACTCCAAGGGTTAAGTATCAACGTGCCATTTTAGTTACATAGTACCAACTTATGTCTGCTAGACCACCAGAGCTTTACTAACGAACACTTTTATGTTTCTTGATATTTTTCTAAAAAAAAAAAGTCCATGTATTGTGAATATATCTAGTTATTGTATAAGTAAAACAAAATACAGAAGTTTTAACATTTATACAAAATTCAGGTCGATGTCATCGGACTCGGACTCTGAGCTAAAATATCTTCGAGCCTGTATTTTGAGGCCTTGTTAGATATTTTTCTTTCTGACAGGAACACTCTTATTTACATTTAATTACGTAAAACGATATAATCTGAAAAAAATTGCAATCTTATAAAAATCAAAACTCACCGGAATCGCACGCGCCGACACAACCACTCGCCACGAACGCTGCCAGGCGACTACTCGAGGGCTAGAGAGGAGCGCGAGAAATATGTCCTCCCTAACACATGTTATTAGAGTTTTCAAACTCTTAAAGTGTCTGTCAGACGACACCTCTGCGCTCACCTCACGGGAGACAGAACGATACATTTCGTTAAAACTTCCTCAGGTGACGGATTCGCCCGTTGTAGTTGACAACTTTACTTGTCAGACGACTTGTCGGTACTTAAGTTAATCAAAAACTCCGATAACACGGACACTGTCGTAAATTGAGGGCGAAACATACGGTAAAGTTTAAAATGAATTAAAACGTAGACAATGAGGTAAAAGAATACATCTATTCCAGATTTAAATGTAGCCACTTGAAAATGTAATACAATACATACACAAATTATAAAATACAATACTGCATAGTAAAATTGGAGTAGAGGTTGCGTTGGGGGGTAAAAATATGGCCTTTTCGACCTCGGTTAACCTAGAACTCAGTAAATCGGGGCTAGGATGACCGCGGTTCTACTGTAAATAAGGAAAACCAAAGAAAAAAGAAACCTAGTTTATTGTATCAAAGGAGAGTACCACTCTGGGCCCACCCTTCAATAATAATAAACCATGTCCTATGAAAGCTCTTTTTATGTATTACAATTAATTATACGCCAGCTCTTAAAGTTATATACGGCAATAGATGTCGATAGTGGTTGGTTATACTTGCGAGATAAAGGGCTGCAATCGACTCACGCGGCTGGTGTCACGTACGTAAGCCATCAGTTGTTGCTTAGCTTTCGTTTTGTACTGCATCACGTTTTTTGTTATATATTTTATTTATCTCGTACAATAAAGAATAAGTACAAATTTTTACTAGGGATGCTCACCATGGCCTACGTTTTTAAGCTGGCGGGGCAAAGTTGATAATCCTAGCATGCTACCGAAGGTTTGTCTCTTTGTTCCGGATAATTATAATTAGGCTCAGCCACATAATCTATTTGCGGAGCCGTCTTCGCGAACCAACTTAAGTAGATGGAGTCTTTTTACGAATGCCTTGCGACACATAAATGTGTTATGTTCGGCAGCACCAGACCTCGACTTTTTTACAGCGAGCCTACATCTCTTCAAGGTATGGGCATTGCGCTACCTGTTTATGTTAGAATAAGATAGATTGTTTTTATTTTTTTATGTATCTTGTTACTTTTACTATTTTTAATGCTTATACATGCATATTTAATGCCTATTTAAAACATGAGTATTTACTTACAATAATTGAAATTTTTATATTTATGTTTATATATCTCAGCGAATTTGTGTGTACCGTAATGTTGATTTGTTGAGATGTTTAACCCTTGGAGTAAATGGGTATTTTCATGGATGCATCTGTCTCTTTTGCAGGATTTTCGGCGACATCGACGGCGCTCGACTTAAAGTACTATAACTACGAAACTACTACACCAATCATAAAAAGAACAACTACACAATGATTGCATTGAAATTTCGAACATAAAATATTGAAATATCATTTTGTAAAACAATTAGATAATTATAAATAAATATGGGAACGTCAAAGAAGTGAAAAAAACGCGCGACCAGATTTGGTCGACTCGTACTCAACGGATAATTGTTTCGCGACCAGATTTGGTTGACTCATACTCAACGGGTTAAATAAATGAAATAAATAAATAAATAAATAAATAAAGAATAGTATAATGGTAATAATGAGATAATAATAACATTATTTGTAATTATTATTTATTATTATTAATGTTTTATTTTATAGTAAACTTACAAATAGTAAATACATGATTACGAGTATGTTCAAAATCTAATTATACAAAACTAATTTTCTATCCTATGACTAGTTTACATCGCTTGCATAACAAATTATGATAGAATGAGCACTTTGATAGTGAAAAATTGTAATTAGGTTAATAATAATATAAGGATAAGGTAAGTTGCTAATAAGGTAAGTTGAAAAGGGGAATATAAAGCAAAAATGTGATTTTAATATAATAATTGGATATTAATATTATACAGCCGAGTTTTTAATTAGTGACATCCTTGAAGTGAGTGAATTAATACAAGCAAATAAACAACTTTTGATTAAAAAAAATAGGTTTTGGCCTTATATTTCCTTTATAAAGCAACTTCCTAGGTAAGGACCTAATATATAAAACGCAAATACTACTATAGCATTACAGGTGATTTATATTTTAAATATAACTAAAATGTGCCTAAATGTATATGCCTGTCAACCTTATTAGTTGGTGGGTCCAGGGTTCATACAAATAGTAGAGCATTATCCTTTACACTAACGATGACAGAGGAAAAAATAGAAAACATGCATTCTATTATATTTTAATTGGTACAAATGGCGGACGGGCTTATTGTTTCCCGATTTCTAGCCAACTGTAGTAATACTAAATAAAATTAATGAATAAACTTATTTCAGCAACTGAATATAAATAATAGGCACACATAGTTGCTACTGATAAATAATAATATGATGATGATGATGATGTCCTCCTCATCGTGATCCGACGACGGCGACCTCTTCGTTGACAGGACTTCTTCGAATATGCGCGCGGAAGTGACTCGTGAATCCCAGTTTGTTTTTGAAGGTCCGATTACAACGACTACAGTAGAGTTCACCGCAGTCGTTGTAAGTATATGTGTAATTGGGCTTCGGACGAGTTTTGCGCTGTTGGCGGTTCGAGTCGGGCTTCCTCAAACTCTTTAATTTTTGTGGTCACCGTGGAGCGCCACTCCCAATATAATACCTACTTATATTAAATAATAAATATTACATTAACCCCTCAGGCCCCGATTGGCCGATATCGGCCACAAAACGATTCAGCGTTACTGCCCCGTTTTAATTTAATTTGTTTTATTTTATTATGTTTCATTTAATTATGGGTACAGTGGTTTGGCAGTAATTAATGTTTTGGTGACACAGTGTCGTAATTCAATTTTTTTACTAATTTTTACAAAATTTTTTTTGGACAGCAACTTGTCAATCGGCTGAGGGGCCTGAAGGGTTAAGTCGGTTATTGGACTGTCCAATACTTATATTATACACCATGAAGTCCAATACTTATATTATACATAGAAGTGTTTATCTTATACACCATGAGTTTTTTATTATTGGCATCCTTGTAGTGAGGGAATCAGTACGAGCAAGTAAAGAATTTAAAAAAAAAAAATAGGCAAAAAAAAAAATTTTTTTTTTGTTTGTTTTGACTGTTAAATAAAAGTTTGACTGATAAGCGTTGAGAGCGCTGCGATATTTAGCGGTAAGTAAAATATTCTGAATATTGTTTATTTGCGATATATTACCTACCGCTAGATGACGCAGCGCGCTTAAGATTTTTATCTTTTTTTTTTAAAAACGAAGTTTTTTGAATTTTCGAAAATTTTTGCTTGTTTCAATTTTTTTAAGTTGCTTACCTATTCGCACTGACATATGCAATAAAAGAGACCTATGTGATACCTATGAAACGTGGAAGCATTGCATAGTATACGTAGCATACGTGGGCTCAGTCTGTCTTTACCTTAAGTCTTACTGACTTATTCAGTTATATCCACATTTTTTTTTGACAAGTTCGATTTCCCCGACCAAAAAATGATACTTCTACCATCTGATCACTGTTCAGTTTGTGCATTTTGTAGAAAATAGATTATTTTAAATGTGGATGGCGTAAAACAATGCATTTGTCAAAGGTCGCGACGTTTTAATTTTTCTGCAGATTTTTCGATTGACATTTCGCTGATTTGATATGATTTTGAAGATTCTTCTTTCGACCAAATGCAAATTCGCATTGCATACAAATAAACGGCCTCAGATTTCGATGAGTTGTATCAATATGTTTGATTAAGTTTCCCTTTTCCGTGAAAGTCTTATTGCATTCCGCGCAAGTAGGCTTTATTTTGTAATGAATTGTGTTTGTGTGTGTCGTTAAATGTTGTCGATTTGCAAAGCTAAGATTGCATTTAGCGCACCTGTATGGCTTGATTTTCCGGTGGATGGAAGTGACGTGTTTACGTAAGTCGTGCCGAGCGAAAAAGGCGCGTTCACATTCATCACATTCATATTCCTTAATGTTGCGATGAACTTGGTCTACGTGTCGTTTGAGTTGTATGCGATTCGGTAAATCTTTGTTGCATTCGCTACACGTGAATATATTTAACCGTCTGTGAACGAAATTCACATGTTTACTTAAGTAGCCAGCATCAGAAAAAGCTTTGTCACATTCCTGACATGCAAACTTTTGTTTACGATGGACCGTTCGCACGTGCATATTCAGGATTGTTCTCTTTGTAAATGATCTGTCACACTCCTCACATTTATATTTCTTCAATTTCCTATGTACTCCATCGACATGATCAATCATTTGTTGTCTACTATGAAATGCATGGTCGCATTCCATACAAACATATTTCTTTGCCCTTTTCCTTTTTTTTACGTCTTTCTCCTTTTGTTTGGGTTTTGTGAAACATACTGACACCTCCTCAAATTGAAGTATGTTTGATTCTGCATCGAAGTAGTTTGGTGGTTCCTCTTTGAGACCGCTTTCTAGTTTCACCACATGATCGTTTTTATTGTCAGAGTAGTTAGGTTGCTCTTCGACATCGGCACCTACTTCTATTTTTACTTCAATACCTGCGTTCGTTTCGCCATTTTCCTGCATTTCCATGGCAATGTTCCTTTTTATTATTAAGATATTGCAAATAAAGCTGAGAGACAGACTTTGCACGTAGGTGACGTTTAATTTTTAGTGTTGCCAAATAGTAAGTAATCAATCAATGCCGATTGCCAGAGCTTTAAAAGTGAAATAACGTAGTAGGTACACGGAGGGCGCCAGTTTTGCATGCGGCAATTTTGCACAAATGTCACTTTTGACAGTTCCAAATTTGTTGAGGGCAGATTTGCAGGAGGCAACCTTGCAGGCGGCAACCTTGCAGGCGGCAACCTTCAGTACAGTTTTTAAGTTTTTCTGTTAGGTTAGGTTAGGTTAGGTTTTTCTTTCCCCAAAAATCGAAGTGACATTAATTACCGGCATCCTTGTAGTGGATGACTTTTATACATCAAACTAAACATTTAAAAAAATGTTTTAAGTTTTTCTGTTAGGTTAGGTTAGGTCATTTTGACATTTGCAAAACTGCCTTCTGCAAGATTGCCTTCTGCAAAACTGCCGCCTGCAAGAATGCCGTCTGCAAGATTGCCGTCTGCAAATTTGCCTTCTGCAAGTTTGATGGGACCCTAGTACACTACCTCCCCTAATTAATTTGTGCATAGTACCTAGGTACCTATATATGAAGGTAGTTAAAATCACAGGTATTCAGGTTTGACCTGCCAATTTTAGTATTGCCTGTTGTAATCAATAGTTGCAGATATAACAGGTTGAGTTTTAATTAACCCCTTGAAGGGGGTGAATCAGTACGAGCAAGTAAGCAAGTTTTGATAAAAAATTGTGGGGAAATCAATTACGTCAACCTCTATGTACAGTACCGTGCGAATTGATTGGAACAAAAAGTATTTTTCTTCGAAAAATGCTTTATTGGACATGAACATATAAAAACAGTGCTGGCAGTAATAGATTGTTAGTTTTAATATAGAATGAGTCCTCCTTTTGCGTTGATAACACCTTTCACTCTTGTAGGCATTAATTTACTAGGTTTTGACAGTTTCCTTTCAGTTCACCATCGTGAAACAAGACTTAAATTACTGCACGGATCATCTTGGTTTTTGTTGTTTAATCCATCTTGGAGAGCCGTTTTTTGCAAATGGCCCAGAGGTTTTGATCGGGTTGAGATCGGGGGAGTTTCCGGGCCCTTCAAGTACTCTAGTACATTTGGTTCTGTGTGAAAACCTGTTTCACATTTTTCAAACAATGGCATGGGGCATCTTATTGAAAAAATCCCTCGTTGGTAGATGCGCCACCCAGCGGTAGGTAAAATACTGCTAATATTGATTATTAGCGATATTTTACCTACCGATAGATGACACAGCACTGTCAAACGCTTGTCAAACTTTTTTTTGACAGAAGTTCTTCAAATTTAAAAAAAATTATAAAAAAAATATTACAAGTTGCCTATTTGCTCATACTGATTCATGCCATTGAAGGATGTCGGTTAATTAAAACTAACCTTTATATGGTAGGTAATTAAAATTATAGTTTTATTAGTAATACTTCATAGGTATTTAATCGCAATGCATATGAGAGATTTTTTTGGTGTTTCTGATTAAAGATTATAATTAATACTTTTTTAAACACACTTTTAGACTCATCTCTGTTTACCTATGCATGTAACCTGTAATGACATCTAAAGAACCGAGTTTCAACCACTTCTGACTATAGTGTCTATGTTACAGTTAACACCCGTTTTTAGATAGAACGCGTTTTCCCTAGTTAGAACTAGTTTTTACTTAATGCCTTTGTTAAAACTAGAATTAACTAATGCTCAAAATTGAATATCAGGTAAAACTAGTTTTTACTAGACAAAACGCGTTTTTCCAAACCGGGGGAATTCCGGGGGAATCTCTTTCCAAACGCCCGCGCCGTTCGCGCGCTGTGCGCTCGCTCGATTCAGTACCGCTTTGTTTTCATTCTGATAAGCACGTATAGATTGATTCGAGCGCAATTGTCATGGCAAACTTAAATGAAGGAACGCGATGGAAAGAGGAGTTTTTAAACCAGTTATTAGCGATTCGCGATCACGAAAAAAAAGAGGACCACTTCTGTATTATGACAAAAGGAACCTACGACAATTTAGTGGACGAAATTCAAGAAGCACAATTAGCTGTTCAGAAATCTCAGAAACAGTACAGGAGACTGAAGCGATTTAAGGTAATCAATATTTGTGGAATACGAAAATTAGTGACTAGACAAGAGCCCATGAAATACTACTTGTATGTAGATGAAATTTTTGATATAATTGAAGCAGCTCATGTGGCCGTTGGTCATGGTGGTCGGGATAGACTTAAAAATGAAACTTCACGAAAATATGCGAACATAACTTTAGAAATGATAAATATTTTTCTCTCTATGTGCGAAACTTGTCAGCGTAAAAAGAGTATGAAGAAAAAAGGACTTGTTTCAAAACCCATACTACATTCTGAAATGAACAGCCGTTGCCAAGTCGATCTTATCGACATGCAAACTCAAGAAGATCGGGGATTTAAGTTTATAATGGTGTATCAGGACCATTTGACAAAATTTGTTTTGTTGCGTGCACTGAAAAGTAAGAGAGCCGTAGAGGTGGCGTATCAGTTGACTGATATATTTTTGACATTTGGTGCTCCTTGCATCTTACACTCGGATAACGGCAGAGAATTTGTAAATTCTGTCATAAATGAGCTCGTTTCATTTTGGCCGGAGTGTAAACTGGTCCATGGAAAGCCAAGACACAGTCAAAGCCAAGGATCTGTTGAAAGAGCTAACCAAGACATAGAGAAAATGTTAGCTTCATGGATGCAAGATAACGATACCACAAATTGGTCAAATGGTATTCGGTTTGTACAGTTTATGAAAAATCGGGCGCTTCATTCCGGTATTAAACAATCACCATACAAAGCAATGTTTGGTATAGAACCACGAGTAGGTCTTATGACTTCGACTTTACCACGAGATGCTATTGAGGATATACGAGAGGAAGATGATCTCGAAAATGCGTTAAATAAAATAAATATGACGGATAGTACAGATAATGCAAAAGCTGAGCCTGTGGCTAGTTGCAGTGGACATCGTCAGATTATAACCGGAGCCAAACAAAAAGACGCAGAAAGTTCATCCAAAACAAGTGGAGAATCGCCAATCGCACCAGAAGCCAGTGAATATGACATTGAAGCTGAAGCATCTACGACCGTAGAGCCTCTTATAATACCACCAAATGACAAAGACCTCGAAGTTGTAACAAATGTGAATCGACAAATAATGGCATCCAGAGAAACAGCACATCGAAACTTAAAAAAACAGGCCAAGAGAATGACATTGGCTTCAGATGCAATTCACGTTCCAGTAGAAATTGGTGATAATGTCATTATACAAATCCCTGATGTCGACAGAGCAAAAGCAGATCTACGTAATATAGTCGGAGTGGTTCTTCAAAAGGATGATCAGGGTTTTCACAAGATTGGAACGAAATATGGAATACTCGAGAAATTATATTGCAGGTATGTACCTATGGGTTGCTTAATTGTTTTATCATATAACTATATCGCTATTAGGTAAATGCCAACTATTTAAATGTGCTTTTCAGGTCAGAATTTGATAAGTGCAAAGAAAAATTTTTGCATGAAGAAGATGTTCCGAATACCAATTTACCTTTGAGAACTGTTGCTAAGGAAGCAGCCATAGGAACAGGCCAAGGATTTATGCGCTGCGTATGCAAGAAAGGATGTATGTCAAAAAGGTGTCTCTGCAAGAAAAATGGTTACCTTTGTAACTCAAAATGCCACGATAGTTTGTCTTGCAATAACAAGTAGATCCTCATCCTTTTCTAATTTTAAGGTTTTGATTATTTTTTATTGTATGGTAACAAATGTTCCTTAACAACTTGTTTGATTATTTTATTTACTTTTAATTAATATTGTTACCTTGGCAACTTCTTTATGTCGATGTTCCCTAAAATGTTCCTTTAGTGTAAGATTATTATTTTGTGTCCTAGATCTTTTTAATAAATATTTTTAAAGTATATCTTGTTTTCAATCCCAAATTAGTTTCTGTAGTGCTGGTTTTAACTAAGGCTCGGAGTGACAACTAGTTTTATCTGAAAATCAAAAATATCAGTGGTAAATTCTAGTTTTGACTAGGTATTTCTAGTTTTAACAAAAGCATTAAGTAAAAACTAGTTCTAACTAGGGAAAACGCGTTCTATCTAAAAACGGGTTTTAACTGTAACATCAACATAAAACTCGGCAAGAGTGTGTAATTCTGATGACAATACAATAATATGTTTATATCAGGCTGATCTAATGACGGACGGCACTGGAACTCAATAGCTATACAACGAATACTTGACGTTTTTGGGCACGTTTTAATCGTTTGGAGATGTACCTACTCTGGTCATGAATGGTCTCCAGGGTCTGACTATGGAATCGAGAGGTAGGCATTGCATGTCTATAACAGAACAACGTATTTTAGCCGTGTTTGGGCTTGCATAAGATTTATTTCAAATTTAGTGAAAATAATATTTTCGACTAAGACAAAACTAAAAAAAAATGATTTTAAACTGTTAGCATATAAAAAGGTAGATAAAGAACCGTCCACATATTACGTAATCACTGAGGGGGATAGGGGAGGGGGGGTTGGAGCTGAGGCTTACGCTAGATTACGTGGGGGGGGGGGGGTTGCCTGTCCCGATTACGTAATAACTTTGGTCACAGCATCGCAATTTTTGTGGTCTAAACCTGCACATTAAATGTGCATTTTTAAATGCATTCTTAAATATTTGTTTTCTCTTTAACTCCGTCTTTACAGCCACTGCGGTCTGAAAATTGGGATCTGTAAAATAAACCAAAGAGTTTGAGATGTTGTAATTACTTTGAATCAAAAAAGTACATTTTTAAAAGCATTCTAAAATGTTTTTTTTTTCACTTACCGTCTTCAAACACTTTACAAACGCTGGGTTCACGATTCAACACATTTTCCGCAAATTCAATTGATTACGTTATCTTAGGGGAGGGGGGGGGGGGTCAAACCGCTGATTACGTCTGTTGACATGGGGTAGGAGGGAGGTTGAAAATCATGAAAAAGTGATTACGTGATAGATGGATGGCCCCTAATACCACTTTTGGGCACTTAATACTAAGTCTCAGATAAAGGCTAGGTAATGGTTACAAAAACATAATTATAATACCTACTTAGATAATAAAATTATTGATGATCGACATGCAATCGGAATAAAAGTATCGTTTTTAACATTTAAAACCTTTCCAAAGATACTTCATAGCGGCATATTATAACGTCGTTAGTTCCAATGCATCCAGCAGATTCAACTCACGTTTTCACTGCAAGAAATAATGCAATTAAGCGAACATGTGGCAGTTTCAGGCGATTTCCTTTCATGGCGCGTAATGTTGCTCTTTATAAAAGGTTTCATAATACCTTTTGCTATTTCTTTACGACGTTTAATAAGCTTTAATAATACTTGTCGGTAGATGAGTATTAAGAAAAGGGAATCCGCTCGAAACTACCCCGTGGTGGAGTAGTTTCGGAAAGCTAACCTTCCTATAACATATTTATGATCTAAACTATTTCCATAGTAGCAAACTTGAAAGTTAGATTTATTACTTAGCTTCCGGCGTTAACATAAGCGAATCGATTATGTATTATACTACTCATTATTATTTTCATTATAAATTATCATTGATTATATTATAGAATATTAGTTTGCTCTATGCCATAGTACGTTTTGGCAGCTAGAATTTTACTGCAAAAGGCAACGTGTAGGTGGAACTGATAGTTCCAAATATTGATTATGTTCAAAAGATAATTATAAATAATTTAGTAAGAAACCCAATTTATGGTATAAGGGAGTTTGAAAATTCCGAGTTTATTTTCCATATTGATAATTAGCAAAATTTGTAAAATATTAAACGTAACGAAATTATTGTAATGCTACAGGAAATTATATTTTGTGCTTTACCTTTAATAAATAAATAAAAATATGATAGCTGACACTCTAATTCTCATATAATTTGGTATACATCTATTTATGTTTAAAAAATACGAAGGCATATTGCTGGATTGAAAATAAAATTATTTTACGTTGATTATTCTACATAGAATTTGCATTTCTATTTTAATATATTATTCTCTCTTGCTATTTAATGTCATTAGTATATTTTGATTATTTGTAAGTAGGTAATATTAAATATATAATATTACAGCCATGACAACTATCATGATAGTTATGTTTTTAATAATAAAATTTTAAGCACTTAATTTTGTGACGCATTCAAGTGTAGGAATGCCTATCTACTGGAGTACCTTGTTGATTGTATTGTATGGTATTGTATGGCACTGTTCGCGGTCTATCAGTATGGCGGCGCACAAATACGAGAAATATATATTTTTTATACCATCTACTAAACTAAACACAGCAAGGCAAGACACAAAATACTCCGGGCCATATTACTTTAACAGGCTACCGGAAAGTTTAAAAACAATTTAAGTAAAAGGCTTATTCAAAACATTACTTGAATAATTCATGTTAGACAAAGCTTTTTATTCCACCGAGGAGGATTTTATTTTGACAATTTTAAGTAGCATTTTTGAATTATTCTGACTTTCCGATTTTATATTTCCTGATTATTTTTATTCATTATTTTATTTTGTGGTTTTAGTAAGTAGGTACATCTTAAAAATGATTTTGAGTATCGCCAGTACTAAAATGTTGCATATCGACATGTCCTAAAAGCAATAATGAAGTACTTTGAACTGTTTGTATGTGGTGATAAATTTGAATATTGTAAAAACGGACTAATAGACTGTAATTTAAATGTACCTAGATATTACCTTTCTACAATCTGTTAAGATTTTTTGGAAATAAATTGAAATTGAAATTGAAAATATAGATGGCGCTCTAAACACGCCTACACGGTATCCCACCTCGAAAAATAATAATATAATAACAAACGAATTTTTAAATCTCTTATTTTATATTTTTAATAAATATTAAGCTCTTATTATTTGAATATTATTTACATATATATGTCAAATTTTAATTTGGTATTTAAGTCTCAATACGTAGTAAAAAATTACCCTTTTTAATATTCAGATAGTCTAATAGATGGCATTCTATCTCTTCATATTATTTCTTTGATGTAATCAAATTCAATTTCAATTGCAATTTATTTTCTATTTTTTTTAAATATTGTTGAAACCTACTCTATACATAGAAATATTTCTAAATTAACAAATACACTGGTACCTATAAATAAACAATCAATGGCTAAACAACATTGATATTAATATTGTAGCCAAATTATAACATTCGGTTTTATACATTTCCAGTTTTATACTTTACACCATGGTCTAAAAAATAGTAGTAAAAAGTATTCGATTATTAATCAATTTATACTAAAATAAACATAAATAATTTAAAGAAAAAACAATTTAACTAAAAGGTACTAGAATGCTTACTGGAATAATAATAATAAATGGTATTCAATTGTCAGAAGTTATACATAGCCAAAAATAATTAAACAAATCAGAATAATTACTTAACAAAAGGTCACTAACATGATCCTTGCAATAACACGAATATCTAAAAATCATAAATGGTAATGAGAATTCACAAAAAAATTACCTTATGAAAACTAAATTATAGTACTCCTTAGCTGAGCTGTTTTTTACCTTCTTGGGCTGTTTTTTAAATAATCGCAGATTCCCTTCCCTGGCCAGAGTTTTGAATTGAGTGGGCAAACCGTTGAAAAGTTTAATGCCGACATAATTCGGGAATCGTCTGGTAGCGTCCGTAGCCCCGTTGACACCGGTTCTCGTCGTTGTTACCGAAGTTAAGCAGCGGCGGGCGCGGTCAATACTGGGATACGTGACCGCCTGAGTGTTTGACTGCGTGGTTGTTACAAATGCCCATCTAGAAGATGGTGCCAATAGGCAAGAAGGTGGGTTTTACAAAAAGGCATATGCCTTGTGGGTAAAAAAAAACCTTTTTTCGAGGACGTGGATCAGAAATATGAAATGCGATATATGGCAGTAATAATTGAATTATTATTTTTATCATTGGTTAAATTGTGGGTTTTTATAATCAATCAGTCCTTTATAAGAAAACAATTAATTATCGGTGTTATTAGGTATATATGGCCAAATAAATTGCAAATGCTATCAGCGCCACCCGCATGTCGTCGGCGTAAAAGGGTTGTCAAAACGTACTATGCCATTGAGCATTGGGAGTAGACTGAAGTGCTGTTAGCTGTCCCATTGTAGTTCAGCTGCTAGGCGGGTTAGACACTGCAGGTGTCGTTAAAATTGCACACCCATTAAAATGGCAGACATCCGATAGTTCAACACTTCATTATTTTTAAAACATCCTTTTTTTTGTTGAAAATCTGATTAAAAAAGGCATTGCAAGATAGTCTTATAACATTTTCTAGTGGTTTTCAAAAAAAGTATAATTTACTTTGTAGCTTTGCTTTGTAGCTTTGCGTTGTACTTTTGCTTTGTAGCTCTCGCATATGACTTTATTACATGACTGTCCAGCAAAAATGGAGTGTAATGTGTTCAGGGTTCGTCTATGTATGTTTTCCGTTTTTTTTATTCCATCAAAACTTCTAAACGATTGATGATTTAGAGGTGTGTGGTGTTGTTAAAATTGCTGTCATCCCGAGTGTCATAGAGTACATTCATTAACTGTCCAAATATCGACTAAATAGTTTGTCTAAATGTCAAAATGGAAATAAATTAACATAAATATATCGT